>CM067311.1:38115471-38175437 GCA_034231615.1 Meghimatium bilineatum | reverse complement strand
AAAATCAACATCTTCCTGTGTTGCAAACAGAACAAAACATGGCTCATTCACACGCAGAAAGACACTGCTGCCTACTGTGTTTCTATTTTCGTCAATGTGTCTATCATTGATTCCATTTCGCTGACGATGTCTGCAAACATCTCTAGTTAAAGATTCTGGCTCTTCTTCTTCTCGTTCGGAGTTTGACATGTCTACACAGCAAGTCCTGTTTTCTTAATAAATGCTGCTGTATTTGAAAGCTCCTCAGTGCTCCCATACATCTTTCTGTGGATATCCATCTCTGTGGGCCAGTGTTCTTCCCTTAACTGGTTTAGTGTACTGCAGTCTTGCAGGATATGTTCAGTGGTCTGTGCTACCTGCCCACAAGGACACAGTGGTGATAGGACCAATCTTAGCCTATTTAAGTGGCTGTTTAATCTGTTGTGTCCTGTTTTGAGGCGGAAGATAATAACCTACTCTGCTCTGTCGAGATAGTGGTAATTGTCCTTTGGGTGGTCGACTTTCCTGATGGCTTTGATGAGGGTCTTCTTTTCTTGGTAGGTGATTTCTTGGTCTTTTTGTTACTGTGTTGCTCCATCCTTTGCCAGTCTGTCTGCCTCTTAATTTCCTGGTATGCCACAGTGGGATGGTATCCACTGTAGTACTACCCTTCTTTGGATGCTCACTTCTCGCATGGCTTTCTTCAGGTCTGGCAGCTTATCGCTGTCAAGGGCTTGTAGAACAGACATAGCATCAGTAAGAAATACCACCTGTTGGCATTGGCTTGTTGTGTTTTTAATTATTTCTACAGCAATGTGTAAAGCCTGTGCTTCTGCAGAGTAGTTGGAGCAGAATATTCCAGTTGGTGAACATGTGGATTCATTTTCTTTTTCTGGATATTTTATGTACACGCCAGCACCTCCATTCTTCACTGCTCTGGTTGCCGATCCGTCGGTATATACTTGTATCCATGCTTCTCTGGGGTACATATCTTCAATCATGTTGCATACTATTGTTTTCGTTTGGAGATTATTCAGTTCTATAATAGTGTGGTAGTTGTTTATGGTGGTTCTGATAGTGAGATTTGGGTATTGCTCCCACGGAACTGGAAAAAGTGTTGGTGATATCTCTCTTAAAAGTGTTGGTGATAAACAGGCAGGTTTAGAGAACATAATCACAACAGGCAAGATTGAAGGCACCAGAGACAGAGGGCGACAACGTGAGAAAATATTAGACAGTTTGACAACCTGGCACGGCAAAGAAACAACAACGACTTTGATACATAATACTGTGGACAGAGAGCTGTGGAGAGCCATGACCGCCTACGCCACCCGGCATGGCACCTGATGATGATGATGATATCTCTTTTGTTATGTCTGGTAGTTCATCCTTATATTTTCTGTTTAGTTTTTTGGATTGGTGTATAAAACTGCTCCTCTTCAGTCTTCCACTGGCTAGGTCACTGTGTCTGGCCCTCATTGGATGTGCTGGCATGCTCGTGTACTTTTCTGCATGTACCATGGTCTTAGTGTCTCGCCTGTATGATAAGGAGGTGATGCCTGTAATTTTTTTCATTTCATTTATGGGAGAGGTCTTCATGGCACCTGTGATAAGGCGAAGTTCTTGATTTTGTACTTTGTTCAGGGCTTGTAGATGGGAGTTGCCTGCTGAAGTCCATGCTGTTGATCCATATTCTAGTACTGGTCTAATTGCACCAGTATATACCTTCTTTAAGGTTGTCTCATTGGCCCCCCAGTTTGTTCCTGCCAATTTCCTCAGGAAGGCAAGTTTCTTTCTTGCCTTTGCTTCTATTTTCTCAATGTGAGGCTTCCATGTCAGTCTCTTATCTAGCGTAGTGCCCAAGTACGCCGGCCCGTCGTCTGTTTGGATATGTACATTTCCAAGTTTTATCTCTCCTGCTTTGTCCTTATTTGAGAGTGTTGTTGAAGACTTTTCAGCATTGATCTGCCCATGCTGCTATGTTGTCTTCTGCCTTTTGTATTTTTTGTTGACGATCTATAGATGTTCTTCTACACACCACACCACCAAGTCATCAGCGTACATTGCAGCTCTTACACCGTGTGGCAATTCACAAATTATATCATTTATGAAGACAAGAAACAGAGTTAGAGGAAAGCGACTGGCCAACCAGACAGGACGAAAACCCCTCTGAATATTATGCACTGGAATGCAGAGGGAGTTAGAAATTAATAAAACGAACTCGAAAACACCTTGCACCAGTATTTGCTGCATACAGGAAACCAATCTGAACGGGAAAAAAAGATTCTTGTTGAGATAGAAGATGTGCATGCTGGATTTATATTTATCCTAAAGCATGTTGCACAATGAGCCTAGTACCTTCTTCTGTATTTTCAGCACGAAGCCTCATGTTTCCTCGAGCTGTTGCTACAGCAACTTTACCATGAACGGGTGCATGATCATGTTTACCATGCTCCAAAACTATATTATCGTAAAGAGTGTGAACTCTAGCATGACATGTTCGCACATCACACTTCCATATCTCTTTCCCGCCAGCTCTAGATCTGTGCTTAACAAACATAAACTCTCCTACAACAAATTACCTAAAACCTTCTGCGATGTAATAAATGTTGCCATCTTCATAGACAATCTTCACTGAAACGTAACGTTAAAATGTTAACGTAACGCGTGGCGGCTGACCACTAGCTTCGATGGACAAAGTTAGTCAATAAACAATCCTAAATCTAAACGAATTTACAACTCACGATTGGCTTGGAAGTCCTTCAAATTACTTAACTACTTACTAATAGCTTGGAAGTCCTGCGACTCACTCAACTAAATTGTTCACATAGGACTTTCCTAGAAATACCTACACTGAAAGACTACTCGAATAAAATGGACTACTGATTACGAACCTCTGAACTAAGAACCTAGAGCCAAACGTTATCTTCTTTATATCTTACCCATTGGACCATCCATCACGTGAGTTTAGTTGTTTTTATTTCCCTTCACGATTGTCAAGTCCTTGTTTTGCACTTCCCGAGACCTTCCTGTTGACTATTTTAGAGGTACTCACTGACCACACAAATGTCAAGGTAGTATGTTTACATAATGGAATAACTTAGTCTAGTGACATTTCTGAGTCCAACCTATGTTTATTTTACTTTTCAAGTTTGTGAAAACACCGTAATTTGAAGGTATTTTCACAGCCATAGTCACTTCCTAACTCTCCACAGTATGTTTGTATGCAAGATGTCATTCTGTTTACATCTTATGTTTGTACAAAACGTACCATTTCTCCTAGGGGATTGTCGTAAATTACTTCACCAATTTTTCTATGTTACTATTACTATGTTTTTTCTAATTTTGAGCTTGGTAGTGATATTTTATCTGGTATATTATGTCTGTGAATATTTTGTCTGGGAATGTTTTGTCTGGAATATTTTAACCGGTATATTTATCTGGGAACATTTTGTCCTGGAAATATTGTCTGGGGATATTTTGCCTGGATATATTTTGTCTGGGAATTTTTTGTCTGGTATATTTTGTCATGGAACCGTTATCAATCTCCCTAGTTCTTTATCCCCTCTAGTTTTCTTTGTCAAATTCCTATCACCTTTAATTTTTCTGCAGCATCTGTAGCTTTTCTCTATTGCCTCTATATCACATCTAGTTCTCTATCACTTTAAATTTTTCTCCATCACCACTAATTCTATATCACATTTATTTCTCTATTCCTCTTGTTCTCTATTTCCTCTAGTTGTCTGTCACATCTAGTTTGTATCACCTCTAGTTTTTCTCCGCCCACGTTAATTTAATTTTGTTTTTCTCTGTCACCTTTAGTTTTTCTCTACCACCTCTAGTTGTCTATCACCTCTAATTTTTGAGATATAGATATAAATATGAGTGTATATATATATATATATATATATATATATATATATATATATATATATATATATATATATATATATATATATATGTGTGTGTGTGTGTGTGTGTGTATGTGTGTGGTTGTTTGTGTGCATATATATATATAGATATATATATATATATATATATATATATATATATATATATATATATATATCGTTTGCGCATGACGAAGCAGTGTGAAATATTCTGGTGTTCCTTATAGTACATCTGTTTATGTTTACATTTGAACTGCTAATTCGAAAAAATTCTACTACTTTGTTCCTTATTTTGGAAGGAGATACGGGACACGCATACGCGCTCGTCAGTTATGTCAGGTAGAAAACCGCATATATCACATCCACGCTGTAAACTACGACACAGCGCATGCATGTCTTTGGACTACATCTTACAGTAATTTAAATACAAACGAACAAATGTTATGTTTGTATAGTACTGTCGTCAGGAAACAATTGATAAAAAGTCATTTATCGAATTTGTAGTTCAAATAATCAACGTAAACATACATACACTGTACAGATGCAGATGTTTGTTCAGTTGATTACTGTTGGGAGTATACATATATGTAAATGTTTGGTGGCAGAGCATTCAAATATAAATTATTTGGCTTTATAGTTAAATTCATTTATACATACCCGTCACCATCTGTGTACACACTTTCTTTCTGTATTACGGGGCTGTTCATTCTATCTATATATCTATATATACGCTGTGTCCCTTGTTTGCCTTTCGGCGTCAGGTGTGGAAGAGTTCTCTGGAAATAAACTTGTGTGCCGTTTGTAATCTTGTTCCTGTGACTTCTTTGATTTCAGTGATCCATCTTTTACATGGTCTGCCTCTGGCTCTATAGCCGTAATGTCTATGTGTCATTGCCAGTTGTGGCATACTTATCTGTTGGTAGTCTGGAAGCGTGTGAAAACCACTTGAACTGTTGTCTCTTGATGTGTTCCAATACTGGTATTGTTTTGGTCATATGTCTGATGTAATCGTTTCTAGTTCTAACCTTAATGACACTCCGAGTATTCTACGTAGACATGTCATTTCTGCTGTCGCTATTTTTCTTTTGTCTTGTGCTGTCAGTGTCCAGGTTTTGCACTGGTAGCACAGTCATGGAATAATAATTGTCTTGTATAATGCAACTTTCCTGTCTATGTTTACATTTTTGTTTTTAAAATTACGTGTCATCTGTCCTAGGATCTGTTATGTTTTGTTGCATCTATTTTGTATCTCTTTACTGATGTTCCCTTAACTCGATATAATGCTTCCTAAGTAAATGAACTCCTTTACCTGTTTAAAGTGTTTCTTATTGATAGAGATAGTGATATTTCTTTCTTTCTTTGCTATTGCTCTTATTTCGGTCTTTTCCATATTAATCTTCCGTTTATAGGCTGTTAATTGTTTGTTTTTTATTGAGTTTTTAAAAGAGTTTACTTTGCACCGTTTTTGCAACTCGTATGTAGTGTCATTCTATCTGAGCGTGAGTTATCTTGATTACTGTTCTTGGTTTGCTACTGGTGTATGTTTGTCATTGTGATTGTGTCTCTTACATTGGGTGTGTAATCATCATTAACTAACATATCCTGAGTAGGATGTAGCAATAATCACATGAAATCTCGTAAAACCCTAACTGGACTTTGGCTAATATTTCCACTTTGGTGGATATCTTATTCAGTTGGTCTTAGATATCTTGCATTCATAATCCTTGTTGCGTATCTTTTATGGTTACGCTCCCATAATCATTGTGGTCTTTTCTATGCTGTCGTGTTGTTTAATGTAGCCAAAATATTGTAAATTTCTTGAGGGAATCTTGTTGTTTAGCCAATTTTTTAAAAAATTAAATTCTCTCAATATGTGACTATGACCGAATTGTTGATCTTTAGATCCATTGTATTCTGAGGAATATTTTCTTCCAAATGCTATAATTTTATTTCTCAAACTGTTGGCGATTCTCAAAATTCGCCTCCACACATTACATCTGGGAATGTAGTGGTTCTAAAGAAAGTTAATTTCAATATTTTGTTGTATCCCAGTCATGTGTTCTTAATTTAGCATTAGTTTATTTGATGCAATGATGGACTTCCGTCTAACTTCTTCATAGCAATCCCTGTTGCTGCTTATAAAAGAAACAATGTAATGGGAAAATGGTAACTCGTTTTACTTCTCTGTTATTGATCGATATTGTAAGCTTGCTCGTGGTTATGTTTCTTATCGTAATCTTGGTCTTACTTTTGTTCAGAAATATGTTTGGCCTTTCCCCTGTGTTCTGTTAATGAATTATAGTTTTCGATGGTTTGTTTGCTGTGGGACAGTAGTGGTGTATCATCTGCATATCTTAATGCTGGTATCTCGTGACCGATATCGATATATAAGAAAGAAACAATATAATATAATATAGACACATCGATCATGATTGTCTATTATAGGAAAAAAATAATCCACCAAATGAAAATTGAACCAGGTCTCTTCGGATAGCACCAACAGGAAATGTTTTGCATATTCGACTACACCTCGACAAGAAAAGATACGATGTTAGGTCCACATTCAAAGAATGAGTGGTATTACATGCTGCTTTGCACTGCGTATAAAGAATGTATTTATATTTTATCTTTGAAAAAGAAAAAAAAGTGACCTTTATTCGAAATACTGCCGTCACGATTGTGAGACCGGTGTTTTAATCATACGGTCATGATTGTGAGATTGGTGTTTTAATCATATGGTCAGACAGAGCTTTAACTAGACATATTGGAGCTTTATGCAATCTCTGCTTCTAATACCTACATTCCCCAACCCCTTTTTCCCCATTAAAAAAATGTGTGGCTTGACAGGGGACGCTCTGTGCGTGTTACACACACAACCGGGGTGGCCGTTTCAATCGCACACACCTAGTATCGAGAGACAAGCTACAGTGTCGTGAATAAAATGTGAAAATGGAAAGGCTAACGTAATACAAGGCAAATATCAAAATGAATAGAAATATGTACAAATAGTACCAATATTAGACAATAGCACAAGCTAGAAACGATACAGAAAGAAAACGTTTGGACTAAAAGCCTTCATCGGTACGTAAGATAAACGAAATGCGAAGGTACTAAACGTGGGAAAGCACATAATGAGGATGGTAGGAGAAAGAGATTAAAGCGTGGTAAGAAACATGTTATAGGGAAGAGAACGATCACAGCTGGAGGGGTCCAGCAAAGTAGAAGAAGACAGACATAGCATGCCAAGAAGAAATGGTGCAAGAGATATAGTCGATAAAGTTACATAAAAATGTAATAATTAAAAACACGGGTCACTTATCTCAGTTTAGTGGAGAGGAGAACAGGCGGTAAAATGACCTGTTGACACACTTACTTTACCACGCATTGTTGTGTCCAAGGTAACTTGATGGACATTTTATGAAAATATCGAATGATATTATCAATCACTCATGCGGTTACTTGCTGTCACTTTATAATGAAGTCAATGTAATGACAATTCAATTCACGACAATAACAATAAATGTAACTGTCTCTAATCCAAGATCTAAAGTCAGTCGTACTGTATAGACCTGAGACATATTAGGAGACCAAGCCAACACATCTGGGAAATGCAAGATTTCAAAATTGTAAACTTTCATTCAGATTACTGGAAGACAACAATTCCTAAATCATAATGTATGTTATGGCTTTTCAAAATTAGCAGCAATGCCTATGAGAAACGAAAATGACAGACACAATTCAGAGAGTTCTAAGAACAACTAGTACACAGGTAGATGGGTGGAGGATATAGAAGATCACGAGGTAGATGGATTGAGGATGTAGAAGATCAAGAGGTAAACGAAGAGGTAGATGAAGAAAGAATATAGAAAATCAAGAGGTAAACGAAGAGGCAGATGGAGAGAATATAGAAAATCAAGAGGTAAACGAAGATGTATGTGAATGAAGATCAAGATATAGATGGGTGTAGATCAAGAGGTAGATGGGTGGATGATATTGAAGATCAAGAGATAGATGGGTGGATGATATTGAAGATCAAGAGGTAGTTGGATGGAGGATACAGAAAATCAAGAGATAGATGAACAGAGGATATAGATAGAGAGGTAGTTGTTTGGAGGATAGAAAATATGAAGAGATAGATGGATGTATAGAAGATGATGAGATAGATGGGGACAAATATAGAAGATCAAGAGTCATACGTTACGAAAGTCCGTCACCGGGTGTCTCGAGACAATCTACGAAGCTTTTTTTCTGATGGTGCACACCTTTCAGTCATGAATTATGATCTATGTTATATCAAGGTATATCACCACACAATATATGTGTTCAATAAATATAACAATTACCTAGTTCTGCATTAGACAGTCGTTGCTACGGAATCCACAGGAAGATCGTTGGTCGGTGAAAGAATACGTGAAGACAAAGTCTTACGGCAGATATAGGAAGAATATGGAATAACTTGAGATCTTTAGAGAACAGCGCCATATGACTTATTTGAGAGAATATGTTGATGTCCTAAACACACGACGGGAAAACACGAAGAAGCTAACAACAATTTCTTTGTACCATAATCATTTATATTATTTGATACTAGTACATTCAAGTAGGAGGCCAGAGGATAAATTTATGACTAACGGGAATTGAACCAGTCCGTTCAACGGCACCAAATCGCCTAGCAACTATCGTACACGGGTTTTTCCGTACTTGACTAATCGCATCTATATTATGATACTGCAGCTCTAACTGCTCGACCACCTACACATCCAACATATCACCCTATTAATATGCGAGATGAGAGTTAAACTTACCCCGTCTTTTAATCCAGTTAACACTCCGTCTTGCGGTTCAGTAAAGTATTCCCAGGACACACTGGTTCTTAGAAGCACCCCTGCAAGTATAGGAATGTGAACTTGTTCATGATCCACATCACTCTCACCAGCTTCCAGTAACAGAACACTGGACTGTCCATCTTCAGAGAGTCGGCCAGCTATGACTGACCCAGCAGATCCAGCACCAACTGGTGGAACATAATAAAACAACAAAGATGAATATTGTTGATATTCTGTGTTTATGCAACACTACTGCAGGGAACAATACTGCAGGGAACAATACTGCAGGGAACAATACTGCAGGGAACAATACTGCAGGGAACAATACTGAAGAGGAGAAGAAGCAGAAGAGGGGAAAAAAAGACATGGATAGATAAAATTAAGGAATGGACAGGTCAAGATTTTTCCAATGTGGTACCCCTATACCCTGACGTTTTACGGGTTTATAGAGATAGCGATTTATACAACGAAGCGATTACTACTAATTACTAGATCGTCCGTGTTGTCGGAGTTGAAACCACAGCAAAGGATACTAACATTAGACCTTTCATGCATGTCGTAAGGGACAACTAAGACAGCTTGGGGATTGAGTTGACTGCTCTATCCCATAAAGTTAAAATAACCCAAATAACATGCTGAAAATCGATATTTCAGGTCAAAAGGTGCGGCTATCATCGCCAATCTGTAAACCAACACACCACACTCCATTCGCTAGACTATATCACGCTTATCAACAGAGGTTCTAGCTTGTTCTATATCATGCTTCAACAGAGAATGAACGCTGAATAAGAAGCTACTGGATAATTTTACTATGTTTTTTTCTTCCTGAATATGCAAGCCAGGAGAGTGTTGTTTATTGTTGCATGATTTCGTACAATCTATATTTCTATTACTTGTCACTTTTTATTCTCATTTTCTAATCAACCCTTTTGTGTAGGTCTTCATCTATATCCTCCATTCAACTACCTCTTGATCCTGTACATCATCCATCTTCTACATCTTTGCAGATGGCACAAAGAAGAAAGAAAACAAGCAGTAAGAGATTGTACAAAATACACAGGTATTCTAAGCGAAACTGGAGATATTTTCAATAGAATTCTAGAAAGAAGATTACGAGCATACATCGAGCAACAACTTAACAACACTCAGATGGGATTTCGTAAGAACAAGAGATGCAAGATATAGATATAATTGTTACTCTCAGACAACGGGCAGAAAAAAAACAACTGAAAATAACCAATAAATGTATATCGCGTTTGTCGACCAAAATATAAACGCATTCGACAGAGTAGACAGACAACAACTATGGAAAATCCTATCTAAATACGGAGTCCCACAATATCTAATCATCCTGTGCATGAGCAGTTATACAGGAAGTTAATTTGCAGTTAAAACGATGTGCTGGTCTTTAAGATTAATTCCACATAACCTCTAGAGTGCGACAAGGATGTGCGCTATCTCCCTGGTTATCCATTACATATATTGATTGTATATGTAAAATTACTAACATCAATGAAGAAGATAACATAAAAACACCTCCTGATAGAAATTTTCTTTACAGATTATCAAGCAATAATATCAAAATCAAATGAACTATCACAACAACATTTAAATAGACTCCACACTACATGTAGGGACTTTAACATGAAGATAAATACAGAAAAAAACATGAGGTAATGTAAATCGCAAAAACAGAAAGAAACACTACTATTTTCATCGATGATCAACAACTTAACACAGGTGAAAGAATTTACCTTGTGAGCATCATATTATCAAATGGGAAAAAAAAACAAAAGAAATCCAACACAGATGCAATATAGCATACCAGATCTTATGATAGATATTTCCTATTTTCAAAAACAAGCATGTGAACATAAATACTAAAACTACACTATATAAAACGATCATCATACCATCACTATGCTACTAATGTCAAACTTGAACACTAACAACAAAAGAAAACTTGCTACAACAGAAATGACCTGTTTTCGTAGAATTATTTGAGTAACAGTAAGAGACAGAAGTAGAACATGCAATAAATTCAATAAAATGTGGAAAAGCTGCAGGCTCTGACAACATAACAGCAGACATAATAAAAACTCTAAATGAATTTGGTGTAGATACTATCACAGAAATTTGCAATGACATATACGAAACAGGACATATACCTAAAGACCTAACATCATCAATATTCATACCACTACCTAAGAAGCCCAGGGCTGTGGACTGTACAGAATATAGAACAATAAGTCTAATGAGCCATCTAACTAAAATACTTCTCAAGATAATACATGAAAGAATTAAGAACAAGATAGACATGGAGGTCGGTGAAGAACAATTCAGTTTTAGGAAAAACAAAGGAACCAGAGAAGCTATACTGAGTATCCGGCTAGTGATAGATAAATATATAGAAGTCCAAAAAAGTATCTATATTTGCTTCATAGACTACAGCAAGGCCTTTGACAGAGTCCAACATGAAAAATTAATCAAATGTCTTCAAGAAATAGGCATAGATGGAAAAGACATCAGGCTGATTAGAAATATATATTGGGAACAAACTGCATCAATAAGGTGTGAAAACAGCTACTCACCGTACATAGAAATAAGAAGAGGGGTAAGACAAGGATGCATTTTATCACCAAGCCTATTTAATATCTACACAGAGAATATCTTTAAAAATATAGAAGAAATACCAGGACTCAAGATCAATGGGAAAATAATAAACAACATTAGATATGCAGATGACACTGTTCTTTTAGCAGAAAGTGAACATGAACTACAAAGACTAATAAATCAAGTCAATAAATCAAGTAATGAATATGGACTGGATATAAACATTCAAAAAACAAAAACCATGATAATCAGCAAAAACACAGAAGAACAGGAGGTAAACATAAACATACAGGGAGAGAAACTACAACAAGTAAAACAGTATCAATATCTTGGACACATAGTCACAAATGATGGCAGATGTGAAACAGAAGTTAAAAGGAGAATAGGAATGGCTAAAAGTACCTTCAATGACATGAGGAAATTATTAATATCTAAACAAATTACAAACAAGTTAAAAATGAGAATTATAAAATGCTACATCTATTCCATATTAATGTATGGCTCAGAAACATGGACACTAAATAAACAATTAGAAGACAAAATTGATGCCTTTGAGATGTGGGTATATAGAAGAATAGGGAGAACATCATGGAAAGAGAAGAAAACAAATAAAGAGGTGCTAAAAACACTTAATATGAAGAAAGAACTACTAAGAGAAATAAAGATCAGGCAAATAAAATACTTTGGACACATTAAAAGACATGACACCCTATTGAAGACCTTACTTGAGGGTAAAGTCAAAGGGAAGCGAGCAAGAGGTAGGCAGAGATACAAGTGGGAGAGTAACATTACACGATGGACAGGTTACAGTCTAGCAGAGTGCACCACCAAGACAAGAGACAGGAGATGTTGGAGATACGTTGCAGCCAACCTTCGTTGCGGAGACGGCACTTGATGATGATGAAGAGACAGAATTAGAAATAAAAACATCAGAAGACTAACAAACACAATATCAATTCTGGATTACACCAGAAGAGAGCAGATTTAGTGGTTTTCACACACTTCTAGACTACCATCAGATAGTGCCCCTCAAAAAGCATTGCTAAACAGACATGATGGATTCAAAGAGCCAGGGGCAGATTTGTTTAACAAAAACCAAGAACAGAAGACAAATCACGGACAGTAGAGCCGTACCTAATTTATCAGATGATACAGACCACCATATGGTGATGGCTACCATCAGAAAGCCAAATGCAAGCGAACATATTGATAAAATACACAAGAAATACAATGACAAGATCATTAGAATTAACAAGCTTCAAGATGAAAACATATTAAAACTCTTTGAAAGACAAATAGCAGAAAAATACAAGAAATTAAACCCAGAAACAAGATCAGTAGAAGAAGAGTGGACACAATTTAAAACCTCAGTAATGAACACAGCTAAAGCAATGTGTGGTACTAAACAACGTGGTAAAGCGGGGAAAGGAGCACCACGCGGTGGAGTGAAACTATAAGACAAGGCGTGAAAGAGAAAAAGAAACTATACAAAGACTGGAAACATAACAAAGAACAAGAAACATATGAAAAATATGCATTAGCACGAAAAAATGTAAAACAACTGATTAAAGAAGCTAAAAGTAAATCATGGTCTGATTTTGGCAAGAACTTTAATAAGGATTACAAAACAGCTACAAAACGCTTCTACAAAACAATCAAAGTTATGAGAACCAGAACAGAAAATCACGATCCTACAGAACTAATAAATGACAGAGAAGGTAATCCCATTTCAAATAAGCAAAGAGCATTCAAAAGATGGAAAGAATACTTTTCTGAGTTACTAAATACAACACCAAGCAATAATACAGCAAAAGAAACCATAAAGAGTTGTAATGAACAAAGAGCCAAATATTCTCATAGAGGAAATTGCCGAGGTCATAAAAAAGGCAAAAAATAACAAAACTCCAGGGATAGATAATATACCACTAGAAATTATAAGAGCAGCAGGAGAAACAGGATTATATTGGCTACACCGAATTTTTAACACGGCGTGGAGGCAACAGAAGACACCAACAGACTGGAGAAAAGCTATCATAGTGCCAATATGGAAAAGGAAAGGCAGCAAAAGAGACTGTAACCAGTACAGGGGAATTTCCTTGTTAAGCCATGCAGGAAAAATATATGCAAAAATAGTAGAGAAAAGACTGAGACCTGTAATAGAACAACAACTTAGCAATACACAAATGGGTTTTAGAAGAAACAGAGGATGTACTGATGCAATATTTATTCTGAAACAGTTGGCAGAGAAGTCAATAGAATACAACCAAAATTTATACATATCCTTCATAGATCAAGAGAAAGCATTTGACCGAGTAAACAGAGAAAAACTATGGGAAACATTAAAAATTTATGGAGTATGCCAACATTTAATTAACGCTTGTAGAAGTCTCTATAACAACAGCAGTTGCACTATAAGAACAGCTGCAGGCTACACAGAGGACTTTCCCCTCAACACTGAAAGGTACATGAGGACAGAAAGAAGAAGAAGAAGAGGCAGATCTTGCAAACGATGAATTACAAAAATAAAAGACAAAATCAATGAAAACAAATATATATGAGGCATACAACAAGGCCATCTCCAAAGAACTCTTCTACCCCTGACGCTGCAAGGCATAAAGGGGTATATAGCGAAATGAAAGAAGAAAGATCTACCTCATGGTTTACATTTTTTACTTTTTCTTATACTGTTTTTGTGTAGAGCTCGTTCTTCTGTATTTCATTCTTCCTACATATGCCGAGAGTACCACTCTTCCTACATATGCTGAGAGTACCATTCTTAGCACGTAACTGATTACGTAACTCCATCGATAACCCACAGGGGTCTTCGAAAAAAAATTCACTTTGCAAAACAAGACGTCACGAACCGATTCGAACTCGCGATCTCTGAAACACACTGTCATTGGCCTAACTATTAACTACTACACCAGGTAGAACCGCAGTATAATAGGCATAATGATAATACAAATGTACCGTAATACTTAGGGAAATGCATCCCTGCTGTCTGTGTCGTCAGCAGGTCCGTAGATAAAGAGGGTACTGTGTTCAAACACCTCCCCCCCACCCACTTTATAAAATCGGAACATTAATTTAAATATAACAATAGAAACTAGGTCAAACGACAGGTAAAAGCCCACCTCCTCCTCCTCCCCAACCACTCCCACATCGATTTTTCACACGAAAATGTAATCATATTTTCTCATTTAAAAAGGCAGATTGACACACCGAAGCACACGAATGATATATTAAAAAAAGATTTAAGTAACCCCCTCTTCTAACTTTGAGGAGAACATATCTACTTCCTTGTGTATTGTAATAATTATTATGTTGAATATTTCCCCGTAGTACCTCGTGCTTTTGTTTCTCTGCATCTCTTGATCGTATTGAGGCCGTAATTTATGCATCTCCCGGTTGTTTTGTATGTCAAGCTACATAGATAGGTGGAGAAAAAAACTGGCAATACTTAACCGAATTTTTTATTTCCATATGAAATTTGTCAAGCGCAGAGGTGGGCAAACTACGGCCCAAGGACCGCATGCGGCCCGCCAATGGATATTTTGCGGGTCTCAAACACATTTTCAAATAAACGAACGCTCGTCACAAATGATCTTTTCCCCATTAATATTACACAGAAATCCATTGGAATTTTAATTCGACTTTCTTATATATTAAATATACAATATTTTTTTTCCAAATTGACATTTAAATATATATATATATAAATTCAAGATGACGCAACAGTGGCCAGTTTGGTGTTGTCACACAAAATTGTGAAATACAACAATACATTTTCTGATGGTGAATTTATTAAGGAATGTTTACTAGATGCAACAAACATTGTGTTCAGGAAAAAAAAAACATATTTGACAGTATTACATTATTCAGAAGAACTGTGTCCAGACGTGTTGAAAAGATAAGTGAAGATTTGACCCTTCAAGATGCAAGTAAGCATTTTTTTTGTGGTACTCTCTTGCATGGACGAGAGTACTGATGTACAGGATACTGCACAATTATTAGTTTTTATATGTGGAATAAACAATTCTTTTAAACTCTTTGAAGAGTTACTTAGTGTTGAGTCGATCACAGACAATACCACTGGCCTCGATATATTCAATGCTGTTAGTAGCTGTATTGAAAGAGCTGGGTTAATGTGGAACAAGATGGCCAGTATTACCACTGATGGTGCTCGTGCTTTAACTGCAAAAAAATAAAGGACTGATAAAGTTGATCAATGATAGGATTAAGTCAGAATATCCTGATCACGTAATATTACCACTTCACTGTGTGATTCATCAGGAAAGTTTGTGTAAATCTGTTTTAAAAACTAAGCATGTTATTGGCCCAGTTGTCAGTGTCATAAACTTCATCAGATCAAGAGGACTCAATCACAGGCAGTTCAGAGCATTACTAAACGATCTAGAAACTGGACATTCTGATGTCCTGTACCACAGTACAGTTCGATAATTGAGTCTCGGAAAGGTTTTAAGGAGAGTATGGGATCTTAAAGAAGAAATAGTAATGTTTCTATAGATGAAGGGCATAGAATGTGACTTCCATGCTAACATTGTTGATGCAGAGTGGAAATTTGACTTTATATTTGCCATTGAAATAATGGAAACGTTAAATGAACTGAATGTTAAACTTCAGGGCAATGGTTTGTTTGCACATAAAATGTATGTTCATGTAAAATCATTTCAAGCCAAATTCTCACTGTTTTCCAGACAAGCAAGTGAAAACATGTTTTGTCACTTCCCTTTGCTGAAACAAGAATCTATTTATGATGAAATGAGTAAAAAATTCAAAGCTCAGTTAGATGTATTGGTTGAAGAATTTGGAAGAAGATTCCAAGATTTCAAGAACTTGGAGCAGCACTTCAATGTTATCAGTTCTCCTCTCAGTGCAGAAGCTGGTAAAGTCCCAGAGCAGTTGGAGTTGCTTGAATTACAAGCCAATCATTACCTGAAGGAAAAATTTAAGTCTGAATGTTTGTTGGATTTCTATGATTCTGTGCCTGAACAATCATTCCCAAACTTAAAAAAAAACTTTGCAGCTAAATGTTTGTCATTATTTGGATCTACATATATTTGTGAACAGACATTTTCTTGCTTAAAAATCAACAAATCTAAGAATATGTCTTTATTATCTGATTGCAACTTAAATGCAGTCATGAAAATTTCTACAAGTAAACTTGTTCCAGATTTCAAAGGAATTATAAAATCTTACAAGCAATTACATACATCTCATTAGAAATTAATAATATCAATAAAGTTGTAACTGTTTTGAATGTATGTGTATGGCCTTTTTTTAAATCTTCATTAAAAGTATTGAATTGAACCCATATTGCAACTGTATGCAACATACTATTTTTCAAATATTGTTAAAATATTTGCAAAACCTGTTATCCATATTAGAACATATACTGTTATAGTGTAAGTCTGTTAGAAATGTAATTTATTTCAGAAGTTATCTACATTATGTAAAACTACCTTTCTTTACAATAAAAAGATTTAATTGATTACTTACCAAGAATTTTAAACAAAAATATACATAATATTATATGTGGCCCTCTAATAGCTTTACAATTTTCAATGTGGCCCTCTGCACAAAAAGTTTGCCCACCCTGGTCTAGCGAGATATACTTGTGTTGCGATCGTGTGAACTCTCCACCAGTGACAATCCTTAACGTGTCAGGCTCCGGTTTACATTCTATAAGTTCGTGAACACTGGCAGACATTGTTTCAACTGCCAATATCACTATCCATCTACACTTATCAGTCGTAACGGGTCAGCGGGTTAAGTGCATAATGACTAAGGGAGATAAAGTCTACAGAAAACAACCACTGCCTTACGCGTTAGCACGAAGCTGCCAATAGCACCATAAAATCTGTATTTTATTTTTTATGTATATATCTGTCTTACGTTTTATATAGGAGATGCGCAGAACTCGTCTGTAACATTTGTGTGCGAAGATATATAACCGTCTCTCCATATCTGCGGAGAATGTTCAACTCTCACAACCATACTTCTTCTTCTTCAGCGTACATTCTCAAACTCTGCTGAATTTTCTTGTGGCAGGACATGTCCTACTAGATTTCCAGCAGAATGTAGTCCAGAGAATAGAAATGTGTTGTGTCGCCGTTTTATTTGCGCCAATGGTCTGACACATCCGTCTTCGGCTGAACAACCATACAATACAATAGAAAGCACTAATATAACGTTTGATTTTCACTCTAACACTTACGCTGCCTTTCCAGATTAAACACAGCAGCTCAAGCCATCTCCAGCCTTATCTTTAATTATGATGTTTATTTTCCTTCACTGCATATTCAGGATCTGAGGTATTTTTTTGTTAAATCACCTCATCAACCTCCAGTCTAATGAGCACGATGTTGGCCTGTTGTATCTCCATGTCTCTGTTGTTAACCAAGATCTGACACTCTTTTCTGCGTTGATTTCGATTCCGTACTTCATTCATTCATTCATTTTCCTTTTGCGCTGAAGTTAGCGAAGGGGTCAAATCTCTCCAATTCTGTCTGTTCAAAGCTATTCTGTGAAGTTCCTGAATCTAAGTATTGGTCTTCTGAGTGTTTCTTTTGGTCTACCCCTTGCTCTTTTGCCTGTAGGTATCCATTCAAGAGATTGGTGGTGTATTCTGTTGGTGTCTGCGTGTAGGACATGCCCGATATAGGACCAACGGCGTTTTCTGATAAAATCTGTGATGAAATTTTTATGTGTCTCTTCTCTGATGTTATAATTTCTGTCATGACATCACCATCGAGTGTTAATTTGATTCCTAGACAGGAGAATTTGTGTACTTGTTCGGTGTTGTTCATTTAAAGTAATTTCGTTAGGTGAATTGGTGAAGTCCATAATATTTGTTTTTGATGAATTGATTTGGAGAACTATTTTTCCTTCGATGAGTTTTAATCTATCAGTTTTTGTTTTGCATCTTGATGGTTTTCACTCAATAGTGCCAGATCATCGGCAAAATCCAGGTCTTCTAATGTTGTTTTATTTATCCATTTGATTCCTAAGTTTGAGTTGGAAGTGCTTTTTCTCATAGCCAAGTCAACTGAGATATTGAATAGTAATGGTGGCATAGGACAACCTTGTTTAACACCAGTAATCTCAGGGAACCATTCTGAATTGCCTTTTTCTGTTCTAACAAAGCATTTTGAGTTGGTATAGAATGATTTTATCACATTTATATATTTGTTTTGGAATCCGTATATTTTTAAAATTTCCAAAAGCGATGGTCGATTGATGCTGTCGAAATTCCGTACTTGCTGGTAACATTTTCCAACTTTGCTGTTAGCTCTTATAGTTCTAGTTCTGACCCATCTATAAGATGCCATCAGAGAAGCACAAAATGCAAATAGGGATACCTCTGACCTAGTTTTGTAACCCTGAAGGTTCTCCCGTATAATGTGCTCTACGTTAAAAAGTACTGGAGACATGAATCACTGCAGAACTCCCACATTTGTTGTAAAGATACTCGCCACGAGTTTTTTTAATGCTGACTTATTATTTGATAAGACAGCCATCCTTGTGTAGTATTTGCAATAATTAGTTTAAATTTCTGGACAAATTTAAATATTCTTAATTTATTATTACGTTCACTGGTCTCTCCTGTCCATAATTTCCCTACTGTGCCAACCTATTGATAATATGCATCAGGACGTAGTTTTGAAATATAATCGCCGAGCACTATTAATAGATATCATCCGAGGATACTCTGGTGTGTCTTCTAAAACTTGATAAAATGCATCTATTTTCTCTTCTTCATAGTCCTAAGTTGGGCATAAACTTGAATGAAACACAATATTTTTGAGTCTAACTGCTACACGTATTGGTGGGTATGCTGTTTGATGATGATGATGATGTTCGTCCGTCGTGATCGACGATGACCAAAAACTCAACCATAATAATAATAACAATAAATAATAAAAATAATAAATTTAATAGTGCATTTTTAAATGACTAGCAAGTCCAATGCGCGCACAAAATGTTCTTTTACAGAATTGACAACAATAGAAGGTATCTGTGTGAGGTTTAGATGTTTTTTTCTTTTCTACGTGTCCGCTTCTGTCTTGCAGTATCTTGTATGCTGTTTATAGGGGTGTTGTCAGCGCCGGATTTTCGATGGACAAACTATAAACGCTACGATCAAATTTCATTAAGCAAAATATGCACAAATGGATACTCTTTAATTCTTCTTCTTCTTCATCGTACTTCAGTCAGATATCAGGTTACAGCGTCAATAGCTTCAGTCAGATATCAGGTTACAGCGTCAATAGCTTCAGTCAGATATCAGGTTACAGCGTCAATAGCTTCAATGAATTGTGTGATTCGCTTCAGGTCATCCATGGAACCCCTCAAGTCTGGAAGCAGTGCCGTCTCAGTAGGCCATATTTTCTCCCTCTCTTCTTGGTAGAGTTGACAGGCATGAAGAATGTGTTCTGCAGTCTCTGGGCTCAGTACACAGTTACACATGTCTGGCTCACCAATCTTCAGCTTTCGGAACATGTGACTTCTCAGTCTGTTGTGGCCAGTTCGTAGTCTGAAGATGATGGTCTGTTCCTTGTGTGACATTTGGTGGTAGGTGTCATTTGGTTCTGCAGTTGGGTGCATCTGCTTCCACTTTTTCTTATATTCTGCTTTTAACATGGTCTTAATTCATAGTACGTATTATCAATTTCTTTATTTGTTCCAATGATTCCCCCTTTCCTTGCCAGGAGATCAGTTTTTTTTTAAATTTCCATGTATGCCACAGTGACCTGGGATCCACTGCAGTACTCTTTCTTCGGTAGTACTGCTGATGTGTAGTAAGCAGGCCATAAGTTCATTCATGCTCATTTTCTTTGAATATTTCAATGCCTGCAACACAGACTTTGCATCTGTTAGAAAGACTACATGCCTATGTGACTCGGCAAGTAATTTATGAGCATTTTGGCTGTCTCAATTATGGCTTCCATTTCTGCTTTGAAATTTGTGGAATGTTTGCCTGTGGGTATGGATTTTTTTATTTTTTTCCATATGGTGTTACTATATATATATATATATATATATTCCAGATCCTCCATCTAATACTGCTTCATTCGCTGATCCATCTGAATATACATGTGTCCATATATCCTTTGGATATGCTTTCTGTGTGTGATTTTTAGTTATCTCTTTTAGTACTTGTATAGTAGATTCTGTTTTCGAAATAATGCTTGGTATATTGTCCATAATTCTTGGGAAGTTTTTTCTGTCCCATGTTGAGTATATGTTAAAGGTGTTTAGTGGTTTTAGGTTTTGTAGGTCTGTATCTGTGAGTGATTTCTGGAGCTGTTTAGCGGAGTGTAGAAAGCTACCTCTTTTGGGTCGCTCTTTTGTAGGTCTGCTTAGTCTTTGGTTCATTTGATGACTCCAAACATTTGAACTTTGCATACTGTGTGAGGTTTTTTTTCATTTCTTCTTTCTTCCATTGATGGCAAACCTGTGCATATTTCCATTTCTGTGATTGGGGTAGTATTCATACCTCTTGTTATAATTCTGAGATTGCGGTTTTGTATCTTTGAGATATTTTGAGTGCTACTCTTGGCTGCAGTCCCCCATGCTGACATTCCATATTCCAAAGCTTGTCTTACGTAACCTGTATATGCTCTACTTAGAATGTTTCCATTTGCACCCCAATCTGTTCCAGCCAATTTTTTAAGGATTTCTGTCCTCATTGTACCTTTTGTTTGGCACTTGTCTATGTGCTGTTTCCATGTAAGTCTTTGGATCAAAAGTGACTTCAAGGTATGTGGGTGTCTCATCTTTAGGCAATGTTTGACCTTTTAATGGTTAGTAGAATTTTCTGTGGTTTGGTGGACATACTGAAGATGGTATAGGTAGTTTTTTGGGCATTGATAGACATGACCCATTGGTCTGTCCACATGGCCAAATTGTCCATAGTTTCTTGCAACCTTATTTTTGTTGTGCCTACGCTCTCTTCACTGTACCATATCGCAGATCGTCTGCATACATTGCAGCATTTACTTTACGCGAGAGAATTTGGTCAATGTCATTCATGAATATAAGGAATAGAGTGGGAACACCTCCCTGTGGTACTCCATGCTTTAAGAGTTTCTTTCTGCTGTGCTTCATTTCAAGCTTCACTGCTGCCTTTCTGTTGTGCAGGTAGTGTTTTATCCAGTAATTTATACCAATATCTTCGTACAATTAAAAAACTATATTTTTTTTCATTTTCCCCGGTGTATCTTCCACTTAATAAATTATATCACATGTTCTGTTGACAAATAGAAAGAAAAGCTTAATCAATAATCAAACTCAATATATCTGTGAAATTACTGTCACCAAAAGATTTAACACATAAATCTTGCATAATACAATTTTAGTCTGTCTAACATTATGGTCTAACAAAATCAAGCAGGAATAAGCATGAGGATAAATGAAAATAATTCTTACAACTGACGGGAATTGAACCAGGTCTGTTCTAGCAGCACGGAATCGCTTTGCAACACAAGTAAACAGGTTTTCCGTACTTGTGCAACCACATCCCCCAAAAAGATGTGGCGCGATCAAGACTTTCAGCCTGTGTACTCAAGTCACTGAGAACAGACCAATCGAAACAAGGTCTATTACAACATTAACGAACATCCCGTACAAGTATTAAAGTATCCTCAGGAACACAAACACAGAACATGCATATTCGTACACAGGGGCCAATAGGTCTTCTTGCAAAGCGATTCGGTGCTGCTAGAACAGACCTGGTTCAATTCCCGTCAGTTGTAAGATTTATTTTCATTTATCCTCATACTTACTCCTACTTGAATTTACTTGTATAAGATATTTTCTGAAGTAACATTGTTCTGTCTCTATGTTATCTATGTTTACAAGAAGACCTATTGGCCCTTGTTTACGAATATGCATGTTCTGTGTTTGTGTTCCTGAGATACTTTAATACTTGTACGGGATGTTCGTTAATGTTGTAATAGTCCTTGTTTCGATTGGTCTGTTCTCAGTGACTTGAGTACACAGGCTGAAAGTCTTGATGAGACCACATCTTTTTTTGAGAATGTGGTTGGTCAAGTATGGAAAACCTGTTTACTTATGTTGCAAGGCGATTCCGTGCTGCTAGAACAGACCTGGTTCAATTCCCGTCAGTTGTAAGAATTACTAACATTATGGTATGTTCTAAACGTGAAGACAAAAATAATAACTGTTTGCAAGATCTTTCAAATTAAGAATGACTTTCCATTAAGTAAAAGACTTCAGATGTTCTTACTAGTCTTAAAAATGGTTGTTGAGACTCCTCTGTTTAAGAATCCTCAAAGCAATATCTGCAGTTGTGGCAAGTATACTCTGTTAAAAACTACTAAAATTGACAAAATGTATACGCTTTTAAAATGACTGCAGACCGATATCATTGTATACTACATTTGGTTACTTTGTAAGAAATAATCGTTTAATCAAATGTGCATGTGCGATATTTATGTGGATGTCTCCCCACTGATATACATACACAGACTAGATCACAGGATAGTATACTCACCAACGATGTAATTATAGCTGGAATTAAACTTAGTAGCCAGTAAAGATGAAGATGGATAGCCCAAATACAGTTTCTTGAAAAGTATCGCAACAACAACAACAACAACGATGATCTTTACGAACACCGACATTTTCTTCAACAGATTTCTTTAAAATGAGTTATGGCTTCCAATCTAGCACAGAAAATATTATTCAATCCCACGTTCAATTTTTCACTCTTACGGTTGAGTCTTTACATTTAATATTTTATACGTCATAAAGTTACGGTTGAGTCTTTACATGTTATGTTTTATACAACGTCATAAAGTTACGGTTGGTCTCACTATTATATCTATACTATGCGGCCCTTGTTTGCCTTGCGGCGTAAGGTGTGAAAGAATTCTCTGGAGATGGCCTTCTTGTGTGCTATTTGTAAGCTTGTTCCTGTGGCTTCTTTGATTTCTGTGATCGATCTTTTACATGGTCTGCTTCTGGTTTTATAGTCGTGGTCTAAATGTCATGACCATTTGTGGCATGCTATCTGTCGGTAGTCTGGAAGAGTGTGAAAACCACTTGATCTGTTGTCTTTTGATGTGTTCCAATATTGGTATTGTTTTGGTCTTCTGTCTGATGTTATCGTTTCTAATTTATTTCTTAATGACTTTCCTAGTATTCTTCGTAGACATGACTTTTCTGGTGCCACTATATTTTTTTGGTCGTAGCTGTCAGTGTTCAGGTTTGGAAATGGTATCTCAGTGATGGAATAATAATAGTATTGTATACTGCAACTTTAGTGTCTATGTTTACATTTTTGTTCTTGAAAATACGTGTCATCTGTCCTAAAATAATTAACACTCGACGGTGATGTCATGAGAGAAATTACAACTCGCATTGCCCTAGCATCAAGTGCATGTAACAGACTGTCTAATATATTAGGAAGTCAAAGTCAATCAGCACACGCACGAAATTGCGCATATTTAATCCCTGCGTTATTCCGGTGCTATCATATGGATGTGAGAGCTGGAAAAGCGCTTAATCTTCAAAAAAGAAATTACTGAGTTTCGAGAACAAATGTCTTCGTAGGATAACTAACACCCATTGGAGTGAATTCAAATCGAATGATAAAATCAGAGAAGATACACATCAAAATTTCATCACAGATGTTATCAGAAAAAGCCGTTGGTCCTACATCAGGCATGTCCTACACGCAGACACCAACAGAATACACCACCAATCTATTGAATGGATACTTACAGGCAAAAGAGCAAGGGGTATACCAAAAGAAACACTCAAAAGAACAATACTTAGAGAAAGTAAAACAACCAATATTCATACTATTCAAGAACTGCACAGAATAGCTTTGAACAGACAGAATTGGAGAGATCTGACCTCTGCCCTATGCGCTAACTTCAGCGCAAAAGGAAAATGAATGACTGAATATATATATTATATATATATATATATATATATATATATATATATATATATATATATATATATATATATATATATATATATATATATATATATATATATATATATATATTTGTTTGTTTGTTTGCTTGTTCCTTTCGTGCCGCAATCGGCACATAGGGCAGAGATTTTAATTCTCCATGTGTTGTGGTCCGCTGCCTGCAGTTTTAGTTGTTGTGTTGTCTTGCAGCCTATTATTTCCCCTTCTTTAAGTATGGTGTTTTTTAGAGTTGCTTTTATGCCTCATTTTCTTTTACCATCAGTTGTCCACATAAGGGCTTGTTGGTTTATTCTGTTTTCATCTAGTCTTAAAACGTGACCTAGGTATCTAGGTGATCTTAAAACGTGATCTGCTTTTTCTTATGACGTTTGAAACATATTTGTGGTGTGTTTTGTTTCTTAAATCACTATTTGTGACGAAATCGCTATATTTTATGTTCATCAGTTTGCGGAGACATTTGTTTTCGAAGCTGTTTAATTTTTGGCCTGTTGATTCGGCTGATTTCCAGCTTTCACTTCCATACGGTAATGAGACAATACATGAGTTGAATAGCTTTAGTTTGGTGTTTCTTCCTAGATCTTTTAATTTCCAGATATTAGTTAGTTTTTTGAATGTGCTAGCTGCAACCGCTGAGATGCGTGTTGCTTCAAGTTTTATTCTTATTTTGGCTATGAAGAGATTGTAGTTGCTGCCAATATCCGCACCTCGGTAGGCTCTTGCATCTAGAACAATATATATATTATAGAACAATATATATATTATAGAAAAATATATGAGAACTATACGTGTATGTATGTATGTTTGTTAAGGGGATCCCGACATCTTTAAGTGCTTATGACATCCGAAGGTGTTATACCGGCACTGCCTTGTAGCAAGCGTGTCAGCTCGCTAATTTGAACATGACATGAAAAGTAGATCCATACGAGTTTAAAAAGAGCAGAGGCACCTACAATTGGAATCCCGTTATAACAACTTCTGTATGTAATTACAGAAATTCGTTATACACAGTATAAACAACAAAGAATAAATATAATTGGAGCATTTTAAATGTGTTGTTATATAGGGAAATTTGCTATAAACGAATATACGCTATATAGGGATTCCACTTTATATATGTTGTCCATTCATGACGCATCTGCTTTTAATCTTTCTGAAGCATGGACTGAGAGTCGGACACAATAACAGTTCTATTTAACTTGGTTACGGTGTCGACAAGATGGCTGTAGTTTTGACTTGTAAAATGTCGACTGAATAATTGAACTCATATAACTCAGCTTCTTGGGTTTAGATATCATTTTGGCTAATATCTTCATGTTTATTTCATAATGTGTATGCTAATTAATATCTTTAAGTTTGTTGAGTTCATCTATAATGTATATGTTAATTAATTTCTGAGAGTTTCGTTGAGTTATCTATAATGTAGGTCTATATTATTATCGTATATGTGTATGTTAATATCTTTTAACTTTGTTGAGTTTATCTATAATGTGTGCACATATGCTGATATGTTTAAGTTTGGTTAGGTCAAAATGGTGAGGTAAGTTTTCTTTCAACTGCCGACGCTAGTCTAATGTGGTTATATTAGAGCTTTACATCTATAATAAATAGTGAAGGTTGCAGTTCTGGTATTTCAGCACCATGACCTCCGCGATAAGTTTTATATGTCTTTAAGTTTGTTGAGTGCATTCAAAAAATCATAAGTTAATCACTTTCTGTGAGTTTGTTGAGTTTATCTATAAAGTAAAAGATAATTACAGAGGAAAATAGTTATAACAAATTGGTCGGTACCTGAGAAAATATGTGTATGCAAACCGAATTTCGTTATATGGGCCTACAATTATGGACAATTATCATCATACGTTATGTCCCTTACAATTTATTAACACGTTATGTCCCCTGTACAATGCTTGACATGCGAGTATACATCCTCACATAGAGCATGCCCGAACTGAATAGCAAAATGGAGAGTGAACAAGATTTATTCAAAAATAAATGTTGAAGAAAGAAACTGTGTACAATATAATGAGTACAATACTGAACATGTACATAAATAAGTAATATATACACAACCAACAATGTCATAAACGCTCAAATAAATAATGACGGGAGTATTGATAACACATAATCAAACGAAACAGCAAAATAATCGCAAAGCAAATGCGCATGTACGAGACACGCAGCAAAAATAAATAGGTAGATCGAAACAAACGCTGACAAGAACATAGACAAGAGAGAACATAGACAAGAAAGAACATAGATAAGAGAGAACATAGACAAGAAAGAACATAGACAAGAGAGAACATAGACAAGAAAGAACATAGATAAGAGAGAACATAGACAAGAAAGAACATAGACAAGAAAGAACATAGACAAGAGAGAACATAGATAAGAGAGAACATAGATAAGAGAGAACATAGATAAGAGAGAACATAGATAAGAGAGAACATAGACAAGAGAGAACATAGATAAGAAAGAACATAGACAAGAGAAAACATAGACAAGAAGAACATAGACAAGAGAGAACATAGACAAGAGAGGCTAAGGTGAAAGGTATAGATATGATTGAGAAAGTTATTAAAGCAGTGCTGCAAAAGTAAGGTGTACCATGAGCCCTATGTGACGTAAGAGGGTAATATCATATTGAATATGTAAATACTAAATGAACGAATATAGTTTTACTGTATTATTATACTGTAGGGCTGTTATAGAGTTTTACAATTATTATTTTAATTAGCTCAATTTCTAAAGCACTTATTTAATGATTTCTAGTGTCAAGGCTTCTAACAGCACTGGAAGTATTACTGCTCTGTAAACTTTCCGCGTAGTCTGTAGGTTAATGCCATTTGTATGCCACACATTTGCGTACAGTCTGCCGAAAGTGCTGCTTGCCTTGGCGATCCTTGTGTACACTTCATCATATCAATGTTGGCACTTTGTGATAGTGTACTATCTAGGTAGGTGAATATCTTCACAACTTTCAGTGCTATGTCATTTACCTTTATGCAGGGCTCGTGTCGCTGATATTCCTCTTCTTCTCTGGCCTGGCACTCTGCCTTCTATAGAATCAACCTTTCGATACCAGCATCTCGCTTTAGATGTCAAAAGTACTGTAGCTTCCTTCTTATGATGGTATTTAGAAGCCAGCCTTCATTTAATTTCAGTAATTTCAAAACTTCAATGTTCTTCTTTTTCTATGTCTATGATATACGTAGGATCTTTCTGTAGTACTTCATTTCAAATGAATTTATTCTTTTGGATATTGTCTTACTTAAAGTCCAAGTCTCACATCCATATGTTGCCACTGGGAAAACACATAATCTTAAAAGAGTTACTTTAGTATCGTTATAATTACTTTGCCATAGCGTTCTCATTTGTGTTAATTTGAGTGTTGCAATTGCGAGTCTTCTTCTAATCTAGACTGAACGAATTTCCGGAGCTGTTTATATTTGCTCCCAGATATTCCAATTTGTTAACACATTCTAGTTCTATATTGTCTATGTTGATTATTGGTTTGATCTTTGTTTTGTCTGTAGTCATAAGCTGTGTTTTCTGTGCGTTTAGATATAGATTTTATCTCGTTGGATTTCTTTGTTGTTGTGATAAGCTGTTTCAGTCCCTCGGGATGTGTAGTAAGGAGGACTGTGTCATCTGCATATCTTATTTCTGGAATTTGTATCCACCGATATTTATTGGATGAAACGCATTCCCGTCTAGTTTTTCTCTTACATTTCTCATTATGTTCTCTGCATAGATATTAAAAAGGGAACAGAGTGTACCCCTGTCTGACTCCACTTTGAACAGCGAACCATTCAGATGTTTCTCCTTCCACTCTTACTGTTGCTTGTTGTTAGTGATATAGTGTTTCAATAAAATGAATTAGATGTTTGGGGAAGCCCATGTCTCCCATGATGGACCACAGCTGGTGATGTTTAACACAATGAAACGTCTTGGTGTAATCTATGAAACATATATGTAGATCTAAGCTGTATTCTCTACATTTGTAAATTACATTCCTCATGTTAAATATGTGATCTCTTGTTCCTCTTCCTGCTCGAAAACCGGCTTGAACTTCGTGAATTTCTGTTTCTAATTTGGGCTGTATTCTTTTCATTATGATCTGCAGTAGTATTTTGCTGGCTTGACTAATTAGTGCTACTATTCTATAGTTGATACAAAGTTGAAGGTCTTTTTTGGAAAGGGTATGTATACTGACTTATCTGTAATACAAATTTCTGGAAATTACTCTTTGCACAATAACTCTGTGTTCTTCGAAAAGACACGCTAAAAAAATTGGGCGAAGAGTATGGGACGTTCTCGATGTGCGGCATTGGGACAAATAATGCTGCAATATATTTAAGTATATATTACAATTGCTCACTCGGACAATTTGTTTTGGGAACCCCCAAGAAAGTGGGGCTCCTAAGCGATAGCTTGTGTAACTTATACGTAAATAATGCACTGGATGTGAAAAAGAACTTAAAAGGAGAATAGGAATAGCTAAAATTACTTTCAATGACATGAGGAAAATATTAACATCTAAACAAATTACAAACAAGCTAAAAATTGGAATTATAAAATGCTACATCTATTCTATATTAATATATGACTCAGAGACGTGGACAAGATAACAAAATTGATGAATTTGAAGATGTGGATGTATAGAAGAATATGGAGAACATCGTGGACAGAGGAAAAAAACAAAGAGGTTCTAACAATACTAGGTATGAAGAAAGAATTATTACTGGAAATAAAGATCAAGCAAATAAAATATTTTGGAGATGTTAAAAGACATGACACCTTATTGAAGAACTTACTGGAGGGTGAAGTCCCGGGGAGGCGAGCAAGAGATGGGCAAAGATATAAGTGGGAGAGTAGCATCACGAGACAAAGAGACAAGAGAAAGTCAACTTGAAAGTTTGTTGCAGCCAACCTTCGCTGCAGAGAATGCACTTAATGATGATCATGACACATTGAAAAGCATAGAGTACAACGTGCAAAACTAGGTGCTATAGTTATGATCTCCGCAGTCCAGGACCCGCGCCTCAGACAAACTTTCTTACATATGATCATGCCAGTGACTCAGTGTGAAATCTGGAGTAAAAAATCCCTTAATAAATCGATTAGATGGCTGTAGTTGACTTTATTGTACGTATCTTTGAGTCGATTGATGTGATCGATTGATATGATCGTAGTTTTCTCTTATGGCTGTAAGCCTTCATAAATTTCGTATGCAAGAATTGTCACATTTGTAACTGTATCTTCTTCATGTCTGTATTTGATGTGCATGCAGGCACGTAGATACATTTTTGGTAAGGAGGGAGGCGAGTTACTTTTTTTTTTAAAAGACAAGGGGTGCAAAGGGAACGCATTACTCTAGGCGGATCCAGGGTTATCAGATAACCAAGAGCCAAATGTACTTCCACGCGGTGCACCCTGGTAACAGAAAACAGCAGCTCGAGCTGATTTTGGCGAAATAATTTGGGGATCGTGTCCGAGAATGTGGAGGTAGCAGATGGAAAGAGATTTGAATGCATAAAAGACAGACAATATCTCCGACACCACCAGCAACACCACATACAGCGACACTATCGACACACAGTGAAGCTAGTTAGTCCAGTCCAAACATTGAAGGGGCAGCCAATGAAAAAAGCTTGAAAAGGGGGATTCATTGCGAAAAAAAGACATATTTCATACTGAGTGCAATGAAAAAAATGAAAGGGCAGAACAGCGCTAGTGGGCAGTGCAAACTGCAAATACATAGTGAAAACGATTACAGAAATGGGAACTACAAACTATGTTAGCTCGTGACGAGCTTCTAGTTACTTGATTTCCTTATAGGCAGAGACCCATACCCAATAATTGGCGTCTAGCAAAGCAAAAAGAACTGGCCTAACTCTAATGTCGAGTCTTCCTATACCGGAAATACACTTGTAGAGAGAAAGGGTTCCGTACCCGATGGGCTCAGGCACAAAAGAGACGACGAGTTCAGCCCTGGCCCAACTCTACTGTCAGAGTTTCCTATACCGAAAATACACCTGCAGAGAGAAAGGGTTCAGTACCTGATGGGCTCAGGCGCTATTGGGACAAGGTCGCTCAGCACGAGAACGCCTGCTCTCAAACGCGTGGTGTGAGACTCGAACTTGTGCGAGTGGTTCACGATGTCAGTGAATGACACCTCGGCTAAGAGGGCGAAAGAGCCAGGGTCCAACTCTTCTGTTGAGTTCTTCCTTTTAAGGAACCAGGCTTACAGATGAGAAACGGTTCAGTACCCGATGGGCACAGGCACAGTACGTCCAATTACACGAGGCAAGTTCATAGACAGTGGAACACTTCGTGCGAGACAGACGTGAGCAAAAATCGTCTGGGCGGAGAGTCACCACACACACGCGTGCCTGGCGACAGATGGGGAGGCTGTCACAGGCTAGAGTAGCCCACCCGAATTGTCAAGGCATGCCGAAATCAGATGTGCTAGACCTACAAGGTGCATAACGGTGGCACAACGTAATCACGCTCCCGGCGGAAATCACACGGATATCCGTGCTGGTTACAAAGGGGCGAACGAAAAAAAAAACAGAAAAAAAGACATCTCTTCATTTTCGTAGAATTTACGTGTGCTATTTTTGGGAAAGCCACTATATGTTAGGATGATGATTTTTCTGCTTTTTGGCTTGCTTGATACTGATGTCATGTTCTGAGTTCCTTAAAGAAAAGGGGGTGGGGGTTTAAACCAGAAAATCCTTTTTTTCTATAGGCTTGTGTGCATACATAATTTGCTACGACTACACACATATTTTTTTTACCATGTTTACATTCATACTATTAAAGATAAACACAAAAATAAATATTTTGAACATATGGAAATACTTTTTTTTTTTTATAATGCAGTTAAAAAGAGCGGCGCGAAAACGGTAGAAAGAAATGGAAGTTGGAGGAAATCAAAGTGAGATGGACAAGAAACAGTTTGTCGTAGTGTAACACCAAGAAAATGATAGAGAACATTGTGGTGATTCGTTTCAGTCACCTTTCGAGAGACGAGAGAACGCTAAATGATGAATTCCTTGTTACCACATAGTCTGCATTTTATGAGTATGGTTGCTGTATACTTGTCTATTTCTAATATTAAAATTAGACAAAGAAAACAAGATTAACTAAACTGTGTAAATACTCCGTCTTGACGCACGACCGGGCTACAGTCACGTCCTGTGGACTAATGATCTAGAAGGCTGATTGTGATTATTGCATCGAGTTTAATTGGTCGGTCGTGGTTAATTTGGACGGGCAATTCTAATTATATAGATAGCGTCCAATGAATAATTAGTTATAGTCCGTTCAGAATCGTTTGCCGAGATGTTAAATTATTTTTATCAAAAACGTATTGTTCATTTGGATTGATCATTTGAAGTTAGGTTTAGAATAATAATGTCGCTATAGAAATATTTTTTTATCAAAGAAATGTGATCCAGTATCAAAGATACCTTATTTAACCTATATTAAAAAAAGTTAATCTAAATTATAAACAATCGCTGGATTATGTAGATGCTTACATCTCACAGCTGATTATTAAATATAAAGGCATGACCCTCACGGTAGAATGTGCACCGTTCTAAAAGTAGTTGTTTCCACTGTACATTTGTATAAAGCAATGTTACATATGGAAATTCCCGTTTAGCACCAAATATTATTTTTCCTGAACTTAGAATTATGTGAAATCAAAAACGGCTATTGACTCGATTTCAAGTCACAAGTCAGAGGCACGTCTCAATATTTACAGAATGTAGGCGGCACTAAGCATATTACCTTCTGCAAGTCTATGTGAGAATGAATCTGAAAGCGAAATATTTTACTGAGCATAACATTGCTATAAAGATTTATCAATACTTCTGCAGAGAGCGTAAAAAGGGACATCTTTAGTGTTCTTTATCAAATCCTGAGAAGAGAACAATGCATATTTTAGGTTTGTGTAAACGTTCATTTGATCGAATAGTGGAAGCAAGCGGATATTTATTGCCAACAAATTCACGAAAGCAAGGAAGGAAAGAAAAGATAGACAGTTTCGATAAGGACCTAGTAAAAAGAGAAATATGTAGAATGTTAGATGAAAACGAAGAAGTGACACTTAGAAAGTTGAAGATTTGGCTGAAAACTAATAACGACATTGAAATATCAAAAACTTTATTATGGAAAACTGTAAGAAATGCAGGCTTCACCTTTAGAAAGTATGCTGGTGGAAAAAACATTATTTGTGAAAAGCCACATCTGGTAGCTCTTAGAAGCAAGTATTTACGTGAAGTGAAGGGAATGCGCGAGAATGGTTATGATATTGTGTATTTAGATGAAACTTGGATCAACGCTCATCATACAAATGAAAAGGAATGGCAGTTAGCAGATGGAAGTATTAAAAGATCAGTACCAAGTAGTAAAGGGCAACGTTTGATAGTTGCACATGCAGGTAGCAGACATAATGGGTTGTTGCAGAATGCTCATCTAATTTTCATTTCAAAATCCATTGACAATAGAGACTACCACTCCGAAATGAATGGGCACATATTCGAAGACTGGATCGAAAAAAGTATTCTTCCAATATTAGATAGACCTTCTTGTCTGATAATGGACAATGCTTCATACCATAACGTAGTGAACGTAGAAGATAGAATCCCAACATCATCAAGTACAAAAGATGCAATCAAAACGTGGCTCATAAAAGAACACATACCAGTTACCGACAGGTACTTGAAACCCGAATTGCTTAACCTTGTAAAACAGACACAACGAACAAAGATATTTAAAATAGACAAGTTAATTGAAGAACATGGTCATAGATGTTTGAGACTACCTCCATATCATGCACACTTAAATCCTATAGAGCTAATTTGGGCAAAAGTTAAAGGACACGTAGCATCTACAAATACAACTTTCAAATTATGTGATATTGAGGCACTTACAAATCAGGCTCTATCAAATATACATAAAGACTACTGGGTGAAATGTGAGGATCATGTGTTACGCCAAGAAGAGGAATATTGGAAAAAGGAAGGTTTGTTGTTTGTTCAGCCGAAAACAGTAATCGACCTATTTGACTCGTCTGATTATGAATGATCATTACTCTGATTAAGTCTACACTAAAAAAAGTTTGATTTGCAAAATTTACAAGTTGATTTGTAAAACATTTCATTGCTCAATACCACCCAAGCAATTCAAAAAAATGTTATAAGCAAACCATCAACCAATACTTATAAAAATTAGCCCGCTTGATTCAATACAGAAGTTCAGATATCTTGGATCAACTATTACAGACAAAATTTCCTTACATGAAGAAATATATGTACTTATTTCAAAGGCAGCGACAACATTTGTGAAACTCACACCAAGAGCATGGAACAATATCAAATTGACTCTACGAACAAAAGATATATTTTAAATTTTTTTTACACCTGCCACCATGTAAAATTTTGTGGACACGCCTATGGGTCATCATTGCACTAGATTACTGTAAAATATTTTGTTTATGGTCGAAATCATATTTACATGGGCAAACATCAAAAGAATTCGCCGCTTTCAAATAACCGTTACAGCTAGACATCAAGTAACACATATGTTTTCGCGACATGGACATTTTAACAACGTATGCCAAAATTCATGTGAAATCATCAAGAACTTTTTGAATTATAAATCATAACATCTCGGCAAACGATTCTGAACGGACTATAGTTTGTTCCTTTCGTGCCGCAAGCGATACATAGGGCAGAGGTTTTGGTTCTCCATATGATGCGGTCCGCTGCCTGCAGCTTTAGTTCCTGGATGGTATTACAGCCCATTAATTCCCCTTCTTTAAGAATGGTGTTTTTAAGGGTTGTTTTAGGTCTTTTTCTTTTACCCTCAGGTGACCACATAAGGGCTTGCTGGTTTATTCTGTTTACATCTAGTCGTAAAACGTGACCACGGTATTTCCATCTTCGTTTTCTTATGATGTTTGAAACATACTCTTGGTGTGTTTTGTCTCTTAGATCACTATTTATGACAAAGTCGCTCCATTTTATGTTCATCAGTTTGCGTAGACATTTGTTTTCGAAGCTGTTTAGTTTGTTGTCTGTTGCTTGAGTTGATTTCCAGCTTTCACTTCCATACGTTAGCACTGATACAATACATGAGTTAAATAGCTTTAGTTTGTTGTTTGTCCCTAGATCTTTTGATTTCTAGATATTAGTTAATTTAGCAAATGTGCTAGCTGCCACTGCTATATGTGTGTTTATTTCTTTCATTGAGTCTCCGTCAACAAACATTCGGCTGCCCAAGTAATTAAAGCTGGAGACTTTTTTCCAGTATTTGGTTATTAACTAAGATGTTATTTTTTGAGCTGTTAAGTTCCATGATATTTGATTTGGACGTGTTGATCTGAATGCCAATTTGCTCTGCGAGTGTGCATAGTTTGTTGGTTATATCTTGTGTCTGGTACATCCGAAAATATTAAAACGATCCTCCATCACATAAAGAATCAGTAAACCTCTGTTTCAAGAATAATGTGGGTTTTACGATTGTGCTTATTAGGACACAGATCAACCGACCATAGCAAGTACGAAGAACACAATTACTTCCATCTTGAAACGGAACCGGAAACCGTCCAATGAATAGCTAGACAATAATCAAAAGTGTACCGAATGAAGGCCTGTTTACGTTAAGCAGTTAGGTCTTCTATATAGCTGATGGTCACCATGATGTGTTTATCACCTTAAACTATCTATTTTTACTAGCATAGTCAATGATACGTAATCTCTTCACATTTAAAGAGCATAATTAACCTATTATGTGTAACTGCGATTCCTTGGTCTCATTCTTAACGTGATTTTCATTGTCTGGCTAAAAATAAAAACTGTGAAGTAACCAATGAAAAGACTAGAAAAAGTTGTATGTGGCTCTGGTAGTGACATGAACTTATCTGTTGATTAAAGTTCTTGATCAAAGACTTAAAGAAGAGCAAGCTGCCATTATACGTAATCGTTCTTGTGTATACCACATCTTCACTATCTGTACTATTATAGAGAATTCGATTGAGTTTCAGTTACATTTGGTAATAAACTGTGTAGACTTCCTTCCAAAAGGCTTTCGACAGCATACATCGTCCCACACTTTGGGAAATCCTCAAGATTTATGGATTTCAACCAAAATATATAAACATCATAAAAGCCCCCTAGTAACATGTTGTGTAAGAACAGAATCAGGAAATTCAGAATGGTTCAATGTTGACACAGGAGTAAAACAAGGATGTGTATTATCACCAATGCTGTTTGGGGTCGTCATCGATTGGATCATGCGTAAAACTGTTCAAGATGGAAAAGCGGGCATCAGATGGCATAGAAACAACAACTTAACTGACCTTCTTTTTTGCAGATGACATCACAATCTTGAACTCTACTCACCAACAAACGCAAGATACAAGCAACAAAATGTGCACACTCACGGATCAGATTTGTCTCCAAACAAAATACAAATTTAAAAATCATGGAACTCACCACCAACTCATAAAATAACATAGCAAACAACCAAATAGTGGAAAAAGTATCCACCTTTACTTACTAGCAGAATGTCTGCAAACGGGGAATCAATGAAAGAAATTGATATATGCATAGCAGTCGCAGCAAGCACATTCACTAAACTAGCGAACATCTGGAATTCCAAAGACATAGGAAGAAACAACAAGTTAAAACTGTTCAACTCTTGTGTTATTCTATCATTGACTTATAGTAGTGAAAGCTAAAAATCAACACAGGCAGCGGACCAAAAATTAAACAAAACAGGTTTGAAAATAAATGAAAACAAATTGAAAATAAAATGAAGTGATGTCGTCACAAATAGCGACCTAAGAAATAAAACACACCAAGAATATGTTTCAAATGTTGTAAGAAAACGCAGATAGAAATACCTGGGACACATTCTAGACTAGATGAAAACAGATTTGAACCACCTAGCCTTATGTGGACTCCTGAGGGGAAAAGAAAAAGAGGAAGGCCCAAAATTACCCTATTAAAAACATCATACTTAAAGAAGAAATACTAGGTTGCAAGTCCTTACAAGAACTAAACGTACAGGCAGCGAACCGCAACACATGGAAAATCAATAACTCTATCCTATATGCCACCTGTGACATGAAAGGAACAAACTACGTGATGGAAATGTATATTGTGAAGGCCTGTAAATACCGAAAAGTCTTGCTTTTCAATGAATGTATACATAGCTAAACTTAGTGAACATATTGCACGCGTCAGTAATTTTCACTCTACCTTGGGAGTTTTGTGTGCATTATTGTTATACGTTCAAAACAGAGTTTCTCAACGTGGGCGGTATCATCCACATAGGCGGTAAAACACTTCATGGAAGATCAACGGGTCAAAAGGCGATAGTTCGTGGGTTGCTGTTTTATCAAACAACTCTGAACCAATCAAGAGACACAAGTTATTGCAGTTGTTACTTTGTAAGTACAAAAAGGGAAGATAATGACGTACAATTATATTAATCAAGATTAATCTGAAACTTGGATCCTCATATGTTTATTAAAAAAAGGAATAAACAACCAATGTCTGGGAACAATCCAATGTACTGGGGAAAACTGGGTAATAAGGAAAAAACTGAAATGTGCAAGGAGTGTTGCCAATATCAATTACACAACACACTAACTGCAACCTAAACAAATGTGTGTGACGTCTTCATCAGTACAAAAACATACAACACCAAAATGAATATTATAGAAAGAGGCACATATTATGATTGGAGAGAGGAGAAAAAGTGAATAACAAAGGAGAGAAGATGAGAAGAAGAAAAAGAAGAGGGAAGAAATGGACAGGATAAGAAGAAAGATCAAACAGGAACAACAAGAGAATGATTATGATAACAAGAAAAATATACTTATATTAAGAGCGAAATGTGTGTCCGGTAGAGTTGAGCAGCAAGTTATAACTAAATGATAACTAAAATAATGGTCAGTCTAAAACAGATCTCGAACAAAGCTCACAATAAAAATAGAGAAAAACGAAGGTGTAAACATAGAGGGAATAGAAGATAATAGCGATAAGAAAAAAAACATAAAGCGGGTATGAAAAATATATCGAAGAAATAAAATAAAACGCAATGTACGGTGAGAGGGAAGAGATTAAGATATAAAGAAGGGGGTGAAGTTAACTTTAGGATGGGAAGGGGAAAAGCCATGTATAATAGAATCCCTTCATGGAGCACTCTTCCATAACAAATTTCCTCACTTCCAACAAAACGTCTCAAGATCCAAAACTATATCTAATCCCTATTATTTGTAACACGTATCTATAATCTGTCATTATACAATATTTCTTGTGTCTGGATCGTGTTGTTACAGCGTGATTCGATTGTTGACAGTCAAAAAACAAAACAATATACGACTAAGAAGATCAGGGTGGTCGGACCTTTATTGAGTTGTGGTTCATATTGTTTTCATGTATAGTAGTTTCACGTAGTTCTCATTCCACATATTCTTTTAAAATATACGTCTTTATAACAATACTTGTGTACACGCACGTAATTGTTACCTTGCATGTCTTTGCTGTTAATGTTTGATGTCTAATGCTTTTGTTATAGTTCCTTAATTTTTACTGATTTTACTCTTTGTTCACTTTTTGTCTTTTATTTTCTTGAAAAAGACCTGTAGGTAGAAACGTTGAGATTATCTTGCATAATGTTATCTGTTATTTTTGATACCCATACCCTATAGTGTGATGTATGTTCGATCATTGTAAAACTGATCGATCATATGTTTTACCTGAGTACTAGATTTATTCAAAGCAAGGATATGTTTCTGCTGGGAACGAAGAACTATATAATTGCAGATGAAAGTAATCTATTTCACATTATGTAACTCTTTAAAAACTAAACATTATGTTACTTGTCAAAGTTTATTAGTCCATGTCCTTACTTTTTTCTTGGCTTTTTTTTATTATTACTGCATACATTCTTTTAGTATAAGAAACAAAAATAAGTGTTGGAATGAGCTTTGGTTTCAACACATCTTATTGGTTGAATTGGTTTCGGGCGTCATCTTATATAATTTATACGAAAGAAATACCCGCATGCGAAAGGTCTAAAATCTCATTTGCAGCAACATCTCTTCAACCAAAAACTAACTCATAAAGAAAAATCATAAAACAACAAACACAACCTGAACCAGGTCCACATGTATGTCACCTACTCGCCTTACAACGTTAGTCAGCATGTTCGTTTTCAATTTTCGGCCACACTAAATATAAAACAAACTCATAATAGGATGAGATGCATAGGCCTATATATCGAGGCTGTCTCCTTGTATAACTCCCACACAAATCTATACACTTATATTTTACACACCCCTCCCGTCTGAATAAGATGATTTTTCACAAATCATTGAACACCACTGAAAGTTGAAGTATTCTGAATACGAACTAAAGATGTGCGGAAACTTCGATTTTACACAAAAAATTACAAGAACCACATTATAAGAATCGTAATTCCTACCGATTGAAATAAAAATAAAAGCCTACAAGAGATGCGCCTGCCCAAATAATCTAAATGAAAGGGGAGATGACAGATAAGCTATATGAAAGGGGAGATGCATATAAACTATATGAAATGGGAGATGGCATGAATATGTTTGAGAAACACTGGTTTTATCATATTAGTATATACGTATTTGGGACAAGTCTATGTGTGTTAATCGCTGCTATAGACGATCCTGCTTGTAAGGTCATCCATAACCGACCATGATCTGTGAGAAAATAATATAACTAAGCAGATAGGGATAAAGTAGGTTCATATTGCGTGCTGTCTGGGAACTTTTTAACACAGTTCTAGTGATACGTTTCCAAAATGTCGGCGGTAACTCGCATCATCATTATTGTTGTTTTTGCAATACTATTCAATAAGCTGTATTTGAACAGTCCATCTGCGCCGTTATTTGCTAGCAAGTTCAATTCTAGTTATGATTATATCGTCGGTAAGTACATGCTTCTGTAGGCTAAGATGTGTTTATACATGTGTTTGTTGTGATTACATCGTCGTTGAGTACATGCTTCTCTAGCGTAAGATGTGTATATACATGTGTTTGTTGTGAGTTTAAAACTGTCACACTTGATCAAATGTGACAGTTCTGGTGATGTGAATTGTGTGCTATTCACTGCGAGATAATGTGATTTTTAAAAATTTTAATTCTTAGAAATTACTAGCAATGGAGTTTATGTTTCCTATTGGATAGTGTGTTATGGGTATCCTCCAGAAATTTATTTCAGTCCCAATAGACTAAAACTCACAGCGGTACGCAAATCTTTGTCAAGAAGTCTCATAGCGAGATGGTGCATATGTGTGTATTCATTTATTATGGATACCACTGTCAATGACATATACGACATCCCTTTCATTGACACTATTGTGATTCAGATACAGATTCGTTGAGCAGGTCATCTGGTATGTATGCCAGATCATCACCTGCCAAAGGTACTTCTCTACGTTGTGTGAAGAGCATGTTATAATGACTCGTTAAAGACTCACTGAAAGTCTTCGAAATAGACCACGATACATGATAAGAACTGGAACAAATTAGAACTACATGGCGTCCTACAGTATAAAATACGCAACATCTTGTGAGAAGATGATAAATTCAGCAGCTAAACGGCGGAGAGTAGCTAAAACGTCACGGTCGACCAAAAGTCATATACAGTGGTCATCCCATGCCTGAAGTGTCCAAGGACAATGCGGCGACAAAAGAGCTTATTAGCTATCAACGAACTCAAGTCAAAAACATAAATCTGTTTTTCAAAAGTGGATGTAGCAAACGGTTATCATCACTTGTGATAAACGAACAACAACATAGCACAACATGATACCAATGTCAGACATGGACACTGCCAAAAGACCATCAGATAAAACTTGTCACTTGCGAAATTAAATGCCAAAGAAAAAAAAAATAAAACATAAAAATAGAAATAAAACATAAGACATGCTGCGTTGTTGGTGGCGTTTTCAAATCTATAGAAGAAATGAATAAAATGTTTTTTTTATCTTATAAAATGGATTCAAAACTTCAAGCTGCATGAGCCTACACCATGAAAAGGTAATTGCAGCAGAAAAAATACTACGGTAAATGTGGATTGAGGAAGTGACTATTAACTTGATATTCAAAACATATCTGATTATCTAACAACTCAATGTGCTTTTTTTTCACACGGAATCTCAGACGGGAGTCAGCGCCATAATGTGTAATTAGTAATGGATAAGTGTAGGAAAGTAAGTAAATAGCTATTTCAATATATCATGGATAAAATACAACAGATAACGATACATCAATGAATAAAACGCGACATATAAAACAACAGCATCAATTGATTAAAAAACCCCCATCAAGGCCAGCACCTTGCAGTGGTGATGGGGCTTAGTTCAGCCATCAGGGGCTGGAAACTAAGACTGGTCGGGCAGTCCCATTCGAGCAGGACCATAGTCCTGCCCAAGTAAGCAGAGTGCTGAAGACGGAGGCATCCAGCCAAAAGGCGCACAGATAATCAGGATGCCACGCACAAAACACAATGGAAACATGTCTCTATCTATAAAAAGTTATGGTGCCTGCCCTGTGGCGGACGTTCAGGCAGGGACGGTGCCGGGCCCTATACCTCGAAAGGGCCCAACCTCAGTTACTGAAAGTCCTTCTCAATTGCCTCGAGGAGCCAGGAGGCAAGGGAATAGAGCTACTGGCCAAACAAACAAACGACCAATAAAAATAATGCACTGGAATGCTGAGGGTGTCAACAGTAAGAGAGATGGATACAGCAAAAAATTGGAACTTGAAAATGTCCTCAGTGAAGAACAAGTTAATATATGCTGTATCCAAGAAACACACCTCAGCAGCGACATAGCCTTCAAAATCAGAGGCTACCAGTGCTACCGATCTGACCGAAAGGACAGGCGAAAGGGTGGAATTCTGACACTTGTTAAAAACAATATCAGCGCATGTCAGCTGGAAGTATATATGGAAGGGGCAGAATACCAGATGCTCCACCTAAAAACAGACAGTGCAGAATTCCATCTCCTGAACTACTACTGCCCAAATGATAAACCATTGCCACTAGACACAATTCCAGATAAAGAGAGACTTATGGTGTGTGGTGACTTCAACAGCCACTCTCAGAGCTGGGGCTATGATCATATCGACAAGAGAGGTGAGGAACTTGAGAGCTGGCAGGATGAAAATAATCTCATCCTTATTAACCAGCCAGCTGACTCACCAACCTTCTACTCGAGAGCATGGCACACCACCTCTACACCAGATCTGGCATTCCACTCACCAGGCCTGGAATGGAACATCACACGTGTCGTTGGAAAGCAGCTTGGGGGTAGTGACCACAGACCAGTATTTCTGGAAATCCACAATGAATTTACCAAGGACAGCAGCACGCTCACTAGGTGGAACTATAAGAGGGCAGACTGGAAAATGTACCAGCATTTAACCAGTGTTCTAGCTAAGGACATGAACTTGGACAAAGACATCAATAGAGCAGTGAGTGAATTTAATAGATGTATACTACATGCTGCTAGTAAAACCATACCCAGGGGGGGCACGCAAAAACTACAAACCCTACTGGAATGATGAACTGGAAAAGCTGCAAAATGAGATGGAAACATCTAGACAGCAGGCTGAGAACAGACCTAGCCAAGAACATCACAACAAATATCAGCAAACAAAGGCTAAATTTCAAAGAGCCAAGTTACAAGCCAGACAGAGTAGCTGGAAAGAAAAAACAGAGTCGCTGAACCTAGAAAGAGATACTAGGAAATTATGGAAACTTGTAAAACAACTAAATGATGAAGGTACAGGGAGAAATACCAGGATCACACTTTATAAAGATAGAAACATTTTAACAGGTAAACATGCAGCTGATTACTTTGCAGATTCCTTTGCAGAAGACAATAACATCAAAGTCAGCCCAGACAAACAACAGGAGGTTCGAGAGAACCAGCAAAACATTGGACAAGGCGAACCTATACCTGAAGTCATGGAGGCACCAATCACAATGAGAGAACTGGAGCATGCAATATCCAAATTGAAAATGAAAAAGTCCCCTGGAGCTGATGGAGTGTCCAATGAAATGATTAGAAACCTGGGAATTGCAGCAAGAGCAAAGCTACTGCAGATCTTTAACACAAGCTGGTCCACAGGTAATGTACCACAGGCGTGGAGAGAAGCAATAATGATACCACTCCTCAAATCAGGAAAAGATGGCAACACAGTCTCCAACTACAGGCCCATCAGCCTCACAAGCTGTCTATGCAAAACAATGGAACGCATTATCAATCTTAGGATGCAGTGGTACCTTGAAAGTGAAAACCTTCTGGTATCACAGCAAGCAGGTTTCAGACAGTGCTACTCTACTGAAGATCAGGCAACCTACCTCTCCCAAGAGATTGAGGATGCCTTCCAAGATAAGAAACTGGTACTAGCAGCATGGATAGACCTCAGAAAAGCATTTGATAAGGTCTGGAAAGAAGGGCTCCTAAAGAAATTGCAAAATTGCAGGGTTAGCTCAAGAATGTACAAATGGGTAAAAGCATACCTGCATAATAGAAGAGCCAGGGTACAATTAGATGGTCGCAAGAGCAAGAAAGTTCTACTGCGTCACGGAGTCCCCCAGGGAGGAGTCCTGTCGCCCACACTTTTCTTGGTTTACATCAATGACCTAGTTGCTGAACTACCACACGGGATCAAAGTGGCAATGTATGCTGACGACCTGGTGATCTGGTGCACAGAAGAACATGCGACAGTGGCCACTAAACAAATACAAAGAGCTATTGATGCCCTAACCTTATGGGCTAATAGATGGTGCGTCAGCATTAACACAGATAAGTGCAGCACTACACTTTTTACCCTCTCACCAAAACAAAAAGCCGGTCATATCAAAATAGATGGAGAGCTCTTGAAAGAAGACAAACAACCCACATACCTCGGAGTTACTTTTGATGATAAACTGACATGGAAGCCGCATATAAACAAAGCAACAACAAAAGCCAGGAGGAAGTTAGCTATCCTGAGAAAACTAAGTGGAACCACATGGGGAGCCAGTGGGAATATACTCAGTAAAGTTTACCAGCAAGGCATAAGACCACACCTGGAATATGGTTCAGCTGCGTGGTGTCCTGCATCAAACACCACATTACAAGATCTAGATAAAGTGCAAAACCAGGCACTTAGAATAATGTTGGGAGCAATGAAATCAACACCCATAGCAGAGATGCAGAAAATGGGAAGAATGCAAACACTTGGCGAACGCAGAGACACAAAAGTACTAATTCAGGCAGAAAAGTTTCAGTGTATGCCAAGTCATCCAATGAAGGAAAGATTCCAAAATCTAGCAATGGGACGACTGAAAAGAAGCAGCTTTATTCATCAAGCTAAACGACTCCGCAGACAACTTACAGACCTACCTGAAGTTGACAGCCCCTTAAGGCCTGTACCAGAACAAACCCCGTGGAGTGAAAGACATGGAATGCCAATATACATTCAGACCCATGTGAAAGGAATACTAAGCGTGGACGAACAGAACAATGTGCAGCGAAGGACAGTCACCCTCAGTTTCCTGGATGAGGAATATCCACAAGATATATGGGTCAGAGTATACACAGATGGGTCAGCACAGAATGCAGTGAGGAATGGAGGTGCAGGTGTATATATAGAATATCCACACAAGCCTAGAGATACAATCAGAACACCGACAGGAAAATTCTGCAATAATTATGATGCAGAAATCCAGGCAATTAGTGTGGCAGCTAAAAAACTGCTGAACTCCAACTCTGACCTACAGCCTGTGGTATTCCTGACAGATGCAAGGTCAGTGCTTCAAGCTCTCCAGTCTGAAAAACTAACAGACTTGAAAAAACTACTTAGCGAATTGTCTTACCAGTATAGGGTAACCATGCAGTGGATACCCTCTCACTGTGGAATACCAGGAAATGAAAAAGCAGACCAACTGGCTAAGGAAGGTGCTGCCGAAGACCAACCAGATATACCAATCACCTACCATCAGAAAAAACAGATGATAAAGTCAATAAGAAAGCCACAAACACCAACACAAGATGACTATCATATTATGAACAGATCAGAACAAGTTATAATTTTACGCCTCAGAACAGGACACAACCGACTCCGCAGTCATATGTATACAAAGTTCAAGATTGGCAACACGGCCATGTGTACATGTGGACAGGCAGCACAGAGTGCCAAACATATACTTCAAGAGTGTTCTGAGCATGAAATGCTGAGGCAGACATATTGGCCAGAGGAAACAACACTGGAATCAAAACTCTATGGGACACTGTATGACCTACAAAAGACAGTGAGTTTTATTAAGGAGACAGAATTACAGATATAGACATGTTTCAAGTGAACGAAAGAAGAAGAAGAAGATTAAAAAACTAGCTAATGATACTTATATAAATGAATAAAACGCAGCATATATACTTAAATCAATGTGTACAACTCAACAACTTAAGATACTGTAATCAATAGTTGAAACAAAACCGATAATGATACCAACATGAGTAGATAATTCAAAATATATATTCATACTCACGTATATGAATAAAAAGGCAAAGTATAATGACACTGGCAGCAACAACAACAAAATTCAACAGATAATGATTATCACGTTAATGGACAACCATTACAAATAATGATACTGACAGCAATTGTTACAACACAACATACAATAATACTGAGATCAATGAATAAAACACAACAGATAATGGGACTGGCACAAAGGGATAAAAGACAACATATAAGGATACTGACATCAGTGTAAACAACAATGAATGGACCCTTGGGAACTGGCTCAAATGGAAAAGTACTATATGCAGACATGTCCCAACCAATTCCACACGATATAATAAATAGACTACACTGCAAAAATCCAGCCATAATAGTTCAGCTGTAAACAATATATGAACAACTTAAACACCTATACAAATTACCGCAGATTAATACCTCATGTTGCAACCAATGCAACAGTAAGAGAAGGAAACAGTAAAACGCTAAGTTATTGAATTCTCTACACTACACGACCTGCGAAAACAACTATTACCGTCAATTACCTCCATCACTAACAGCTTTTATACACACACGCAAACGTTAAAGAAAACATGCGCCTATCAACACCTGGAACAGTGAGGAAATAGTAACAGTTTGCAACCCCGGGTATCGGATAAGCAAGTAAATACAACTAATGATACTGACACAAACGGATAAAATACAACAGACATGGTACTGACACAAACGGATAAAATACAACAGACAATGATACTGACACAAACAGATAAAATACAACAGACAATGATACTGACACAAACAGATAAAATACAACAGACAATGATACTGACACAAACAGATAAAATACAACAGACAATGATACTGACATCAAGAGATAAAATACAACAGACAATGATACTGACACAAACAGATAAAATACAACAGACAATGATACTGACATCAATGGATAAAATACAACAGACAATGATACTGTCACCATCAGATAAAATACAACAGACAATGATACTGACACAAACAGATAAAATACAACAGACAATGATACTGACACAAACAGATAAAATACAACAGACAATGATACTGACATCATCAGATAAAATACAACAGACAATGATACTGACATCAACAGATAAAATACAACAGACAATGATACTGACATCATCAGATAAAATACAACAGACAATGATACTGACATCATCAGATAAAATACAACAGACAATGATACTGACATCAACAGATAAAATACAACAGACAATGATACTGACATCAACAGATAAAATACAACAGACAATGATACTGACATCATCAGATAAAATACAACAGACAATGATACTGACATCAACAGATAAAATACAACAGACAATGATACTGACATCAACAGATAAAATACAACAGACAATGATACTGACATCATCAGATAAAATACAACAGACAATGATACTGACATCAAGAGATAAAATACAACAGACAATGATACTGACACAAACAGATAAAATACAACAGACAATGATACTGACATCAAGAGATAAAATACAACAGACAATGATACTGACATCAATGGATAAAATACAACAGACAATGATACTGACATCAATGGATAAAATACAACAGACAATGATACTGACATCAAGGGATAAAATACAACAGACAATGATACTGACACCAACAGATAAAATACAACAGACAATGATACTGACACCAACAGATAAAATACAACAGACAATGATACTGACATCATCAGATAAAATACAACAGACAATGATACTGACATCAAGAGATAAAATACAACAGACAATGATACTGACACAAACAGATAAAATACAACAGACAATGATACTGACATCAAGAGATAAAATACAACAGACAATGATACTGACATCAATGGATAAAATACAACAGACAATGATACTGACATCAAGGGATAAAATACAACTGATATATATAATATAATAGCCGTGTTTTGTCAGTCTCTCCGGAACGCTTTATAAATAACGCATATACGTCACATAATTCCGTGCGACATCCAATCAAAACGATTGGTGTCGTTACGTTATTCAAAGCAGACGACATTTTTGTGTACAAATGTTATGGATGTGCTAACAGGTAAACTTATGTATCGGCTTGTGGTTAAAGTTATCTAAAATATACTATATTTAAAATATACGTATAATTTGCTTTAAATGATAGATGAAGATGATCAAATCGTAAGAAAGAGTCAAAAAAACACAAAAGAACCGAAAACTAGATGGTTGAGTCGTCAAAGTCAAGAACCACACGCTCGTACTGCAAATGCAGAAGAGCATAGACATTGTATTGAAAGAGAGATGCAATGAATTGATCAAGAAATCCTTCAACAAAAGACAAACACGACTTGCTAAGGATGCTGGTTTGAATTGGCTTCCAGCTAAGCTATAATCACCAGCGAAGAGAAAATCGACAAGCTATGAATAGAGAATACCAACGTTAAAATTTAGCTGTTGAGAATGAAAATTTATTGTGTTAGCAATACATTTCTATGTTATATAATTATAATTATTATTTTCCAGTTGGTGCAGGATCTGCTGGGTCAGTGGTAGCGAGTCGTCTATCCGAAGATAGAGAGTCCAGTGTATTGTTGTTGGAAGCTGGTGAAAGTGATTGGGAAAATTCCAATATTTACATCCCAGCATTCGCACCGTTGGCTTTGAAAACAAGTGTGGACTGGGAGTACTACACTGAACCTCAAGATGGAGTGCTAACTGGTCTGAAGGGAAACGTAAGTTTGGAACATAATTTTTTTCTTTAGTGAGAGATTGCGTGTGCGCGATTCCGAGCGTGTGTGTGGGGCACTTGTGTGTACGCTTGTGCGAGCGCGATCGGGAGAGATATTTATATCCACTGTATAAAATATGTTGCTCAATATCATTCAGTACAGTTCAAACAAGAACAATAACTTCTTATAACTTCATCTATGTTTCCGGACAATTCACGATTACGTTTCTTGGTTTGCTTATTGGGGCAACCATTAATGAACTTCGATCAAGATATATACAATCATCCCTCAGTTATCGCGGTTAATAGGGACCAGAACCGGCCGTGATAAGTGAAAAACCGCGAAGTAGTGTCATCCTTAACACACGTACATTTTTTGTGTATGTATAATATCAATGTGTATAGGAAACCATATAAGTGCATATGATATCATTAGAACATTAAACAATAGTTGCAAACATGTAAATAAAATATTAATAGTATAAAAAACATACATAAAATAATGTATAAATAATATAAATATGATACGTGTGTGTGTGTGTGTGTGTGTGTAACATACGTAGATGTAACTAAAGTGTACATACTGTAAATATGTTTTTAGAAATCCGCGATGTACTGAGGCCGCGATAAATGAACCACGAAGTAACGAGGGGGATGACTATATATATATATATATATCATTAATCGTTATATAACGATTTACTCATATAACTAAGATATATATCTTAGTAGTTCATTAATAGTTGACCACCGGTATTGTCTATTATCTCCGTAATTACTGATCGTAAAGGCTTCATATTTTGTGTGTGTGTGTATTATTTCATGATCACATTAAAGATTTGTGATTATTTATTATCTAGACTAAACGGATTTATTGCTACAGTCACTAAAACTGTCGTTTTTAAGGTAACAATACTTATTTGGTGATAGCCATAAAAGTAGACGGATTTACGCTACATATTACCATATATTCTGTCAATGAGGGGAAATGCGCGTTTTTATTTTTCTTTGGTTTTTTTTTTTTAAATTGGGTTTTTTTCTCTCTAACTCTTCATTGGCTGTTATGCAAAGTATAAATATATTTGCCAATTGAAAAGCACGATAAAATAATAAAACATTATCTACGATTGAATTTTACTGTGATATGCCTTTCGTGTGCATTAAATATCTCAATATTGGAACGTAAATTAATTTTTTTCATGATAGCAACATTAAATAATCGGTTATTTTTAAAAAGAGATTTCATAGTTATATCTTAAAATATAACAAACTCCAGTTTCCTCAAAGGTGTATTTCATATTCGACATGTTTTTATTATTATGTCTTCAACATATTAAGTTTGTGCAATTATTTACAGCGTATCATAAAACAGAATTTACAACTATATTATAACCACGTATTTGAAAGTTAAATTCGTTACACTGAAAAGTATAGCTATTAGATTGTACAAATATATTTCACATAAGGCGTGACGTGGTATTTTATTTCATAGTATTTATAAGACATAAAAAAAGAACACAACATGTCATGGATATAAATTGCACAACACTATCAATGTGGTTACGAGAAGCTAACCATAATTTTACAAAAACAAAAGAAACCAGGGGAAGAAAATATGTTGTAGATAACTTCGAAGAAAAAATTATTAAAAGAGCAATTTATAGTCTTATGAATTGTAAAGAAGAATTGACACTATGAAATTTAAAACGTATTTAGAAAAGAACAACAAAATTCACATTTCGATAACTAAATTATGGAAATCTGTAAGGGTTGTTGGATTTAAATATCGCAAATATACATGTGGCAGGAGCATCTTTTGTGAAAAACCTCATTTAGTAACTATCAGGAGTAAATATTTGAGAAAAATTAGGGAGATGCGTAAAGAAAATTATATATATAGATGAAACTTGGATAGACGCTCACCACACTAATGATAAAGAATCGCAATCTGTAGATGGAACTATTTTAAGTGACATGTGCCGAGTAGCAAAGATCAATAGTGGTACATGCAGGTAACAGACTAAAAGATCTTTTGAAGAATGGTGAACTCATTTTCATTTCCAAATCTACCGATAATCGAGACTACCATGCTGAGATGAATGGTAATATATTTGGAGAGTGGATAGAGTAGACTGTACTTCCATCATTAGATAGACCCTCCTGTCTGGTTATTGACAACGCTTCCTACCATAATCTGGTTGCATGTGAAGATACATTTCCTACATCCTCATCTACTAATGAAGATATAAAAATGTGGCTTTAAAAATAATATATTCCATTTCCGGAATGCACTTGAAATCGGAGTTAATGTTGTTGGTAAATAGTGCACAGTAAGCAAAGACTTTCCACATTGATAAAATTATAGAGGATCATGGACATAGATGTATAGGATTACCACCGTACCATTCATTTTAAAATCCAATAGTATGTTTGGGTTAAAATTAAGGGAGCATGGGCAAATTAAAACAAAACCTTCACTTTTTTTAACCAAAACCTTTTTTTAACTTAATGATGTTCAGAAAATAGCATATACTATTTTCTCCGACATTAACAAAGAATTCTGGATAAAATATGAAGACCATATATTGAAAGTGGAAGAAGAATATTGGCAGGAAGATGGGTTACGCTTGATTCAACCAACTACAATTATCGATCTTTACGATTCATCGGATTATGAATAGACAAATAAGAAGTTTTCGAAACACGGATAGGGGAAGACCGAAGAGAAGAAGGATATAGATAACATCAATATAATAGTCAACATAAGGAAACAACACAGCCGAAGTGACATATCTATCATGGTAAAGGCATATTAGATATTGATATATATAATATATACATTTGCTGGACAACAATACGATATTGATAATTGTTAAACGTAGTATGCTGTTGTGATTTAGTCATTTGATGAGAAATGAAGTTCTCTCTAAAACAATCACGCAGAGCTAAGTAGAAGGTGTACGGAGAAATGGTGTCCGAAATAAGGTCTGGACTATAGTATTAAAAGCTGGACACTTTTGAATTTCTCTGCATTGTGGCATGAACTCAGAAAATCTTTTTGATCGAAGATTCCAGAATGCCAACACTAGTACTAATAATGTTCATACTAGGAAGAACATGATGATGATTATGGTAAATACAATGTATTTTTACATTTACTTTAATTCACAAGAGTGTAAATAATACTGCAAATTCATAAACGTTAAACTGGTAACTGTATTTGTTGCATATAATCTCAACACAACAAAAGGAAAATATTACATTAGAAATAGTTTATTTTTACTCATGTTTCAACAAATGAACGATACGCCTATACCAGAAATTACTGCAAAATTTCTTTTCCACATAAAATAAAATAATTGCTACCTTAAAAACAACATACAGTGCTATATGTATATATGACGGTAATGAGTCATGTGATATATCCGCCATGTACTCATAAAATCAATAATTTCATTATGCCATTAATATCATAACAGTACTTGGTTATTGAGCTATGGCGTTAACATGTTATTTCCCTTAGATAACACACCTTGACTACCCCTTGACCTTCATCCAGCTTGTTGTTGTTTATTATCGACTTTATGTTTATATATATATATATATATATATATATATATATATATATATATATATATTATATATATATATATATATATATATATATATATATATATATATATATATATATTGCATGTATTTTTGTTCGGTGTTATAGGTCATCGTGAATGCGTCATGGGAACAACTCGCCACGCCCACTAACATGTAATAACAATTGTTCATATATTCAATATGGGCAGTGACATTACTCACACTACAGTACTTACCTACCTTGAGTTATGACATTAACGAGCTATGCCTTTTAGATAATATCGCTTGACTACCATCTTGGTCAGCACCCCATGACCACAACTGCCTCTTGAAGTGACCATTTTGAATTTAATTCTTATAAGCGCGTTGTTACTATTCGAGATGTATATAATCAATGCCACTCTTATGAGTCATGGAACCTTAAGCTTTGGGATTATAGGTCATTATTTATAACTATTGCTATGAAAATCATAGTACTTACCTACCTTGAGTTAGTTAACGAGTTATCTCCATTAGAAACTACCCCTTGACCACATCGTGGTCTGAGTTATGCTCTTCGATCACCATTGTTGTTCATGATTCTAGGACCCCACTTAATAACAGCACTAATATAACATAAATTGAATTGTTCATATACACGTATACAATATGTCCAACTTACTATACTAATATTACCCACGTATACAATATGTACAACTTACTATACTAATATTACCCACGTATACAATATGTACAACTTACTATACTAATATTACCTATTCTCTTCCCCTTACCATCAATTCCCCATTAAGAGTTAATGAGCCGTTTATAATTCCAGTGGACGACGATATGGCTAATTGGATCTTACCACCTACAATAATAATTTCAATTTACTAGAATATCTTTATAACAGAAAATCTTTAAGCATATAGAAGAAATGTCACGACTCAAGATCAGTGAAAAAATAATAAAGAACCTGAGGTATGCAGATGACACTTTCTTTTGGCAGAAAGCGAACATGAATTACAAAGACTAAGAGATCAAGTTAATGAACCAAATAAAGAATATGAACTGGATATGAACATCAAAAAAACAAAGACCATGATAATCAGAAAAGTCACAGAAAAAAAGGTTCTAAACATAAAAATACATGGAGAGAAACTACTACAAGTAAAACATTATCAATACCTCGGACACTTAATCACAAATGATGGCAGATGTGAAACAGAAGTTAAAAGAAGAATAGGAATGGCTAAAAGTACCTTCAATGACATGAAGAAAATATTAACATCTAAACATATAACAAACAGGTTAAAAATAAAAATTATAAAATGATACATCTATTCTATAAAAATGTATGACTCGGACACAGACAATAAACAATTAGAAGACATAATTGATGCCTTTGAGATGTGGGTGCGTAGAAAAATAGGGAGAACAAACAAAGATGTTCTAATAACACTTAAGATGAAGAAAGAATTAATAAAGGAATTAAGGTTCAAGCAAATAAAATATTTTGGACACATTAAAAGACATGACACCTTGTTGAAGACATTGATAGTGAATGATGAACAACTAGAATCAAGATCCTTGCTCACACCATTGATAGTGAATGATGAACAACTACAATGGCCCACTAGACAAACCCCCCATGCAACAGAAAACCTTAGTAGATGACATGCCGTTATATTGAGGTTATCTTCTTATAGAAGCTACATGGCACGTCATCTATACAATTATGCTTTTATTTTGTTGTTGAAATGTGTTTAATGTTTACCTGAATATATATGTATGCACCCTCTGTGGTTGGGAGGGAGCCAGAGATGTAATGTGCAGTATTGGGGAGGAGGAAACTGACAGCACTGTTTTTTCCTATGGCTGAAACCCATCATAGAGGCACAGTGACTCAGGACGTGACAATCCTTTTGACTTGCATTTGAACATTTGGTTGCACTCCTGGAGCAATAGAGAAGTTCGGCATAACCAATAGTCAATTGGTGGCTGGGAATGAGCACAGTGAACCCTATCTTGGCTACAGTGGCTAGGAGCAGTGCATAGGTTGAAACCTACCTTCCTGGAGGTGTGATAGTTATTCTCTGGCTCTGTCACGGGGTGGGTCGAAAATCCACAAACTTCCCAGCAATATAATGCCATTTAATGGCATTAGTTCAAAGGGCATGAGCCCATGGACCGCTGGATCAGCAACCAACCAACCAACAGTAAACAACTACAATCAAGATCCTTGCTAATACTATTTGATGTAAATGGAGAACGCATTTTATATCGGTATTTATTTTATCAGAAAATGTCCAATAGAAGTGAAGTCTGAATAGTGAAAACTCCAATAGAAGTGAAGTCTGAATAGTGAAAACTCCAATAGAAGTTAAGTCCGTATATACAGGATTGGGGAGGGGGGTAGTGAACGGGTTCACAACCCCTCGTCTCTTCCGGAAAAAACATGGTATTCAGTACTTACAAATAAAAATAATAAAAATATCGGAGGATGTCCGACAAAATGGAAATTGCCGCAGTAACCAGACAAATCAGAGGTAAATACGAAGTTAATTATACAGGTTACTTAATATAGTCTATCTATCAATATAAATAAATCAGAAATAACGATAAAACAATGAACAAAGACAATTATCGACATGTCGGCCCTATTGGGACCTTTATCAAGAAACAAAAACCAATTAAGACAACACAACTATAAAAAAAAAACAAAGCCAAGACTTGGACAATGGTTTCCCTACAAAAACCATTGTCAAAGTGGTCTTTTTGTCGCGGCTTTTAGATTTAGATGCATAATTAGGTGCGTTCAATATTGGCAGACAGAAATGGGCATGGGAAAAATGATGAGATGGAAATGCAAAGTATAACATGAAAAATGAAGAAAGGGAACATCAATTCTTGATGCCAAGAATGGGAGGAGGGAAGGGTAGGGTCGGAGATAAAAGGAAATGATAGAGAAAGAAATTAGTACATAAAGGGGGGGGGGGACTACACATAGATACAGAGAACAAACAAATGTGCAAGGAAGAATAGCATTTGATAGCATGTGGAATGGATTTAAATGAAGATATATACACATCAACATAAAATGACACAACTAAAGATATATATATTTATGTATATATATATACATTCCATTTGAATAAACATAAATATCATATCTCAATCGATATATTTATACTTCTCTTTTAGCATCTTCCCATCTCAATCGGTATATTTCTACTTTTCTCTCAATTTTACTTATTTATTGCTCTTAATAATAAATTATGTTGTCGTGTGTACTATTCTAAATCAGCATTGATTCCTCAAAATTAACATAAGTACTTTTGACAGCGTTCTTACTGGCCTAGAGGAAAAGTGTTAGGTGGTTCAAGCAGTATTAATGGCATGCAATATGTAAGAGGCTCGAGACATGACTTCGATAGATGGGCTGAGTACACTAAAGATAGTGGTTGGGATTACAAGCACGTGCTTCCATGCTTTTTAAAATCAGAGGACATTGGAATAACGGAACTGCGTAATTCAGGTATGTAGACTTACTAAACTCATACAACATAAGTTGATCACACGGACAATATGTAGTCACATTGTTCTCGGTACAATGGCGCATCTTAAGTATCGTCCACTGTTGTGATTACCTAACCTTGGCAGTGTTAGATAAGTTGCGTAAAATTAGAGATTGTGGTAAAGGGTGATTAAAAGGATTAGAATTAGTTTATATATTATTTTGGGAAGGGGAAAGAAGGGTTAGAATCAGTGTTTAGAATTAATAATTAATTCTCTAAGAATTCTCGTCTAAGGCGTTATTTATAGCACAACGGTGGACGATACCTAATTTGTACAATATAGGTTTACATCGTTCTCACTACAACATTAGATAACATGGTTTCCAGAACGATATTACATCATATGTTTCTCGGTGTAATATTGGACTAGATGGTTCTCAGTACAATATTAGATCACGTGGTTCTCAGTACAATATTAGATCACGTGGTTCTCAGTACAATATTATGTAACACGGTTCTCAGTACAATATTAGATCACGTGGTTCTCAGTACAATATTAGATCACGTGGTTCTCGGTACAATATTAGATCACGTGGTTCTCAGTACAATATTATGTCACACGGTTCTCAGTACAATATTAGATCACGTAGTTCTCGGTACAATATTAGATCACGTGGTTCTCAGTACAATATTATGTAACACGGTTCTCAGTACAATATTACATCACGTGGATTTCAGTACAATATTATGTCACACGGTTCTCAGTGCAATATTAGATCACGTGGTTCTCAGTACAATATTAGATCACGTGGTTCTCGGTACAATATTAGATCACGTGGTTCTCAGTACAATATTAGATCACGTGGTTCTCAGTACAATATTAGATCACGTGGTTCTCAGTATAATATTATGTAACACGGTTCTCAGTACAATATTAGATCACGTGGTTCTCAGTACAATATTAGAATCACGTGGTTCTCGGTACAATATTAGATCACGTGGTTCTCAGTACAATATTATGTCACACGGTTCTCAGTACAATATTAGATCACGTGGTTCTCGGTACAATATTAGATCACGTGGTTCTCAGTACAATATTATGTAACACGGTTCTCAGTACAATATTACATCACGTGGTGCTCAGTACAATATTATGTCACACGGTTCTCAGTACAATATTAGATCACGTGGTTCTCGGTACAATATTAGATCACGTGGTTCTCAGTACAATATTAGATCACGTGGTTCTCAGTACAATATTATGTCACACGGTTCTCAGTACATATTTAGATCACGTGGTTCTCAGTACAATATTATATCACCTGCTTCTTCAATACAGTATCTGCGTGTTGAAATTATCCTGCTTAGATTATCCTGACTAGATATAATCATAAACTGAATGATCGTGCTTGGCTCCGACTAACTATAATCATAAACTGTATGATCGTGCTTGGCTCCGACTAACTATAATCATAAAGTAGCACTTAAAGAAGTACGAATGTGCGTCCTTGGCTCTGACTAGCTACAATCATAAACTATCACTTAAAGACAATGTGTTTATTACACCTTGAGGATTATATTTAGCTTTTAAGTGTTGTTGTATGTCTGGGAATTATCACTTCCAAGATAAATGTTCCCTTCACTTTAAGTGTTGTTGTATGTCTGGGAATTATCACTTCCAAGATAAATGTTCCCTTCACTTTAAGTGTTGTTGTATGTCTGGGAATTATCACTTCCAAGATAAATGTTCCCTTCACTTTAAGTGTTGTTGTATGTCTGGGAATTATCACTTCCAAGATAAATGTTCCCTTCACTTTAAGTGTTGTTGTATGTCTGGGAATTATCACTTCCAAGATAAATGTTCCCTTCACTTTAAGTGGTGTTGTATGTCTGGGAATTATCACTTCCAAGATAAATGTTCCCTTCACTTTAAGTGTTGTTGTATGTCTGGGAATTATCACTTCCAAGATAAATGTTCCCTTCACTTTAAGTGTTGTTGTATGTCTGGGAATTATCACTCCCAAGATAAATGTTCCCTTCACTTTAAGTGTTGTTGTATGTCTGGGAATTATCACTCCCAAGATAAATGTTCTTGTTTACATTACTGTGTATAACCATTTCAAAATGTATGTTGGCTGAAGCCATGTGTAAATTATTATCTTCTTCGGCAATATTTTTCCGATTCTCGCCTGTCAGCACACTTGGTGAATTTTTCTGTCAACTCCTGCCTGTAAGAAAACGTGGTGTGTTTCTTTTTTCTCAAACTCCTGCCTGTCAACACACTTGGTGAGATTTTCCATCAACTTCTGCCTTTCAACACACTAGGTGAGTTTTTCTGTCAACTCCTGCCTGTCAGCACATTATTGTTTTAACATTCGTCTCTGAACAACCCTCCATTTTACTACGAGCACATTGAGTTCTCACTGTCGGATTGCTAATCCTGTGAGACTGTTGTATCATGGACACCTCACCAGCTTCTATCTATCATTGTCCGATCCAAGATGGCGAAGAGAAAGTATGTGTTCTCAAATGGTCATATATAATCGGATGTTCCATCTGAAAGCAATGGCAAACTATAGGACTACTGTGCCAAGAATTACCTTATGGTTGTATTGAAATTTTCGTTTGGAATTAGCGAGTAGTTCCCAGTGGTGACCTACGACTGCGAAACTTGAAATAAATAAAACTAAATCCAAGAGAATAGAGGCTTTTGAAATGAAGTGCTATAGAACAGTCCTGAGAGTATCATTGACAGGAAGAAAGATCAACTAAAACGTATTAATAAAAAGTAATGTTCAAGAAGGCTGGCTTTTAAACACCATATTCATGCTGAAATCTGATGTGCTAGGCCTACAAGGCACATAACGGTGGCACAACGTAACCACGCTCCAGGCGGAAATAGCACAGATATCTGTACTGGTTACAATGGAGCGAAAGCAAAACAAACAGACAAACACCATATTAAGAAGGAAGGTAGGTTCTTTCAGCCATGTGAAAAGACATTATGACATGAAAAGAGTGTGTTATTGGAGGGGAAGGGGGCGGTAGAAGGTAGTAGAGACGATCAAGACGTTGTTGGACAAGAGATATTCAGGAATGTATGCACATGTCATTAGAGGAAGCGGGACAACTTGCTAGAGACCGCGATGATTTCAGGAGATTCATAAGGAAGGCTACGTTCTGGAAAGAATACATCACATAACAACAACTCTATGACTTATGACTGACAACGTTTTACATTCATATCTATATAATACTGGTGACTGATAATATTTTTGATTTATGTCTTGCAGAATATCACGGGCATGGAGGACCCCTTACCATTAACAGATCAAACACTAAAAGAATTTTCTGGGAGATAATAGAAGCTGCTAAAACTATTGGCTACCAAGAAAACGAAGATTACAATGGCAGAACTATGACAGGTGAAATGATTCATTGAAATAAAACAAAAACTGAAACTTAGTATTGACAATATAATATTTCGTGAAATTAGCATTGCTGAATAACATTTCATATTTACGAGCATGTTATACTGATTGGTATGTTTTACCTGCATAGACTAAGAGAAGAGTTTAAATACAAGATAGTACGCTTCATTGTATGCTGTTCATAACATAGGAATAGCTATGAGGACATGGAAATGCATATTGGTGTGCCGAAATAGTGAAGAATACGTGTGCAAGTGGTGAGGATATACGTGTGCAAGTGGTGAGGATATACGTGTGCAAGTGATGAGGATGTTTGTGCAAGTGTAAGGATATGTGTGTACAAGTGGGGATAACTTTTGTGTACATGTAGTGAGTACATCTGTGTAAATGTGGTAAAGACATCAGTATCAAAGTAAGGAGGACATGTATACAAGAGGTGAGGACGTCTGTGTACAAATAATGAGGGAATATGTGTACAAATAATGAGGGAATCTGTGTACAAATAATGAGGGAATCTGTGTACAAATAATGAGGGAATCTGTGTACAAATAATGAGGGAATATGTGTACAATTTGGGAAGACATCTGTGTAAATCTGGTGAGGACATATGCGTCCAGGTGGTGATGGCACCTTTGTCCAAGTGGTAGGTGGTGAGGACATATGCGTCCAGGTGGTGATGGCACCTTTGTCCAAGTGGTAGGTGGTGAGGACATATGCGTCCAGGTGGTGATGGCACCTTTGTCCAAGTGGTAGGTGGTGAGGAGATATGTGTCCAGGTGGTGATGGCACCTTTGTCCAAGTGGTAGGTGGTGAGGACATATGCGTCCAGGTGGTGATGGCACCTTTGTCCAAGTGGTAGGTGGTGAGGACATATGCGTCCAGGTGGTGATGGCACCTTTGTCCAAGTGGTAGGTGGTGAGGACATATGCGTCCAGGTGGTGATGGCACCTTTGTCCAAGTGGTAGGTGGGTGAGGAGATATGTGTCCAGGTGGTGATGGCACCTTTGTCCAAGTGGTAGGTGGTGAGGACATATGCGTCCAGGTGGTGATGGCACCTTTGTCCAAGTGGTAGGTGGTGAGGACATATGCGTCCAGGTGGTGATGGCACCTTTGTCCAAGTGGTAGGTGGTGAGGACATATGCGTCCAGGTGGTGATGGCACCTTTGTCCAAGTGGTAGGTGGTGAGGAGATATGTGTCCAGGTGGTGATGGCACCTTTGTCCAAGTGGTAGGTGGTGAGGAGATATGTGTCCAGGTGGTGATGGCACCTTTGTCCAAGTGGTAGGTGGTGAGGACATATGCGTCCAGGTGGTGATGGCACCTTTGTCCAAGTGGTAGGTGGTGAGGAGATATGTGTCCAGGTGGTGATGGCACCTTTGTCCAAGTGGTAGGTGGTGAGGAGATATGTGTCCAGGTGGTGATGGCACCTTTGTCCAAGTGGTAGGTGTGAGGAGATATGGGTCCAAATGGTAAGTAGTGAGGACATATGTGTCCAAGCGGCGATGAAATGTGTGTCCATGGGGTGATGACATCTGTGTCCAGTGATAAAAACATGTGTGTAAAAGGTGTAGAGGACATCTGTGTCTACGTATTGAGGACATGTGTGTCCTAATGGTTATGATATATGTTTCCAACTGGTGATGATACCTCTGTCCAAGTGGTAACGACATCTGTTTCCACGTGGTGGTGACCTATGCGTCCAAATGTTGATGACACATGTGTCCAAGTAGTTATGACATATGGATCTAAATGATGATAACATACAGATCCAAGATGGAAGACATATGGATTCAAGTGGTGATAACACCTGTGTCCAAGAGGTGATT
>CM067311.1:38035844-38115371 GCA_034231615.1 Meghimatium bilineatum | reverse complement strand
GTTTTCGAAGCTGTTTAATTTTTGGCCTGTTGATTCGGCTGATTTCCAGCTTTCACTTCCATACGGTAATGAGACAATACATGAGTTGAAGCTTTAGTTTGGTGTTTCTTCCTAGATCTTTTAATTTCCAGATATTAGTTTGTTTTTTTAATGTGCTAGCTGCAACCACTGGGATGCGTGTTGCTTCAAGTTTTATTCTTATTTTGGCTATGAAGAGATTGTAGTTGCTGCCAATATCCGCACCTTGGTAGGCTCTTGCATCTAGAACAATATACATATATATATATATATATATATATATATATATATATATATATATATATATATATATATATATATATATATATATATATATATATATGAGTACTATACGTGTATGTATGTATGTTTGTTATGGGATCCCGACATCTTTAAGTGCTTAGGGCATCCGAAGGTGTTATACCGGCACTGCCTTGTAGCAAGCGTGTCAGCTCGCTAATTTGAACATGACATGAAAAGTAGATCCATACGAGTTTAAAAAGAGCAGAGGCGCACCTACAATTGGAATCCCGTTATAACAACTTATGTATGTAATTACAGAAATTCGTTATACACAGTATAAACAACAAAGAATAAATATAATTGGAGCATTTTAAATGTGTTGTTATATAGGGAAATTTACTATAAACGAATATACGCTGTATAGGGATTCCACTTTATATATGTCGTCCATTCATGACGCATCTGCTTTTAATCTTTCTGAAGCATGGACTGAGAGTCGGACACAATAACAGTTCTAATTAACTTGGTTACGGAGTCGACAAGATGGCTGTAGTTTTGACTTGTAAAATGTCGACTGATAGTAATTGAACTCATATAACTCAGCTTCTTGGGTTTAGATATCATTTTGGCTAATATCTTCATGTTTATTTCATAATGTGTATGCTAATTAATATCTTTAAGTTTGTTGAGTTCATCTATTATAATATATTTTTCATTAATATGTTTAACTTTGTTGAGTTTATCTATAATTTATATGTTAATTAATATCTGAGAGTTTCGTTGAGTTATCTATAATGAAGGTCTATATTATTATCGTATAGGTGTATGTTAATATCTTTTAACTTTGTTGAGTTTATCTATAATTTATGCACATATGCTAATATGTTTAAGTTTGGTTAGGTCAAAATGGTGAGGTAAGTTTTCTTTCAACTGCCGACGCTAGTCTAATGTGGTTATATTCGAGCTTTACATCTATAATAAATAGTGAAGGTAGCAGTTCTAGTATTTCAGCACCATGACCTCCGCGATAAGTTTTATATGTCTTTAAGTTTGTTGAGTGCATTCAAAAAAGCATAAGTTAATCACTTTCTGTGAGTTTGTTGAGTTTATCTATAAAGTAAATGTTAATTACAGAGGAAAATAGTTATAACAAATTGGTCGGTACCTGAGAAAATATGTGTATGCAGACCGAATTTCGTTATATATGCCTACAATTATGGACAATTATCATCACACGTTATGTCCCTTACAATTTATTAACACGTTATGTCCCCTGTACAATGTTTGACATGCGAGTATCCATCCTCACATAGAGCATGCGCGAACTGAATAGCAAAATGGAAAGTGAACAAGATTTATTCAAAAATAAATGTTGAAGAAAGAAACTGTGTACAATATAATGAGTACAATACTGAACATGTACATAAATAAGAAATATATACACACAACCAACAATTTTATAAAAGCTCAAATAAAAAATGACGGGAGTATTGATAACACATAATCAAACGAAACAGCAAAATAATCGCAAAGCAAATGCGCATGTACGAGACACGCAGCAAAAATAAATAGGTTGATCGAAACAAACGCTGACAAGAACATAGACAAGAGAGAACATAGACAAGAGAGAACATAGATAAGAGAGAACATAGACAAGAGAGAACATAGACAAGAGAAAACATAGATAAGAGAGAACATAGACAAGAGAGAACATAGACAAGAGAGAACATAGACAAGAGAGAACATAGACAAGAGAGAACATAGATAAGAGAGAACATAGACAAGAGAGAACATAGACAAGAAAGAACATAGATAAGAGAGAACATAGACAAGAGAGAACATAGACAAGAGAGAACATAGACAAGAGAGAACATAGACAAGAGAGAACATAGACAAGAGAGAACATAGACAAGAGAGAACATAGATAAGAGAGAACATAGACAAGAGAGAACATAGACAAGAGAGAACATAGATAAGAGAGAACATAGACAAGAGAGAACATAGATAAGAGAGGCTAAGGTGAAAAGTATAGATATGATTGAGAAAGTTATTAAATCAGTGCTGCAAAAGTAAGGTGTACCATGAGCCCTATGTGACGTAAGAGGGTAATATGTGAATACTAAATGAACGAATATAGTTTTACTGTATTATTATACTGTAGGGCCGTTATATAGTTTTACAATTATTATTTTAATTAGCTCAATTTCTAAAGCACTTATTTAATGACTTCTAGTTTACAGACTTCTAACAGCACTGGAAGTATTACTGCTCTGTAAACTTTCAGTTTAGTCTGTAGGTTAATGCCATTTGTATGCCACACATTTGCGTACAGTCTGCCGAAAGTGCTGCTTGCCTTGGCGATCCTTGTGTACACTTCATCATATCAATGTTGGCACTTTGTGATAGTGTACTATCTAGGTAGGTGAATATCTTCACAACTTTCAGAATTATGTCATTTACCTTTATGCAGGGCTCGTGTCGCTGATATTCCTCTTCTTCTCTGGCCTGGCACTCTGCCTTCTATAGAATCAACCTTTCGATACCATCATCTCGCTTTAGGTGTCAAAAGTACTGTAGCTTCCTTCTTATGATGGTATTTAGAAGCCAGCCTTCATTTAATTTCAGTAATTTCAAAACTTCAATGTTCTTCTTTTTCTATGTCTATGATATACGTAGGATCTTTCTGTAGTACTTCATTTCAAATGAATTTATTCTTTTGGATATTGTCTTACTTAAAGTCCAAGTCTCACATCCATATGTTGCCACTGGGAAAACACATTATCTTAAAATGGTTACTTAAGTGTCGTTATAATTACTTTGCCATAGCTTTCTCATTTGTGTTAATTTGAGTGTTGCAATTGCGAGTCTTCTTCTAATCTAGACTGAACGAATTTCCGGAGCTGTTTATATTTGCTCCCAGATATTACAATTTGTTAACACATTCTAGTTCTATATTGTCTATGTTGATTATTGATTTGATCTTTGTTTTGTCTGTAGTCATAAGCTGTGTTTTCTGTGCGTTTAGATATAGATTTTGGATCTCGTTGGATTTCTTTGTTGTTGTGATAAGCTGTTTCAGTCCCTCAGGATGTGTAGTAAGGAGGACTGTGTCATCTGCATATCTTATTTCTGGAATCTTGTATCCACCGATATTTATTGGATGAAACGCATTCCCGTCTAGTTCTTCTCTTACATTTCTCATTATGTTCTCTGCATAGATATTAAAAAGGGAACAGAGTGTACCCCTGTCTGACTCCACTTTGAACAGATAAACCATTCAGATGTTTCTCCTTCCACTCTTACTGTTGCTTGTTGTTAGTGATATAGTGTTTCAATAAAATGAATTAGATGTTTGGGGAAGCCCATGTCTCCCATGATTGACCACAGCTGGTGATGTTTAACACAATCACACGCCTTGTTGTAGTCTATTAAACACATATGTAGATCTAAGCTGTACTCTCTATATTTCTCAATTACATTCCTCATGTTGAACATGTGGTCTCTTGTTCCTCTTCCTGCTCGAAAACCGGCTTGAACTTCATGAATTTCTGTTTCTAATTTGGGCTGTATTCTTTTCATTATGATCTGAAGTAGTATTTTGCTGGCTTGACTAATTAGTGCTACTATTCTATAGTTGATACAAAATTGAAGGTATTTTTGGCAAGGGTATGTATACTGACTTATCAGTAATACAAATTTCTGGAAATTACTCTTTGCACAATATCTCTGTCTTCTTCGAAAAGACACGCTAAAAAAATTGGGCGAAGAGTATGGGACGTTCTCGATGTGCGGCATTGGGACAAATAATGCTGCAATATATTGAAGTATATATTACAATTGCTCACTCGGACAATTTGTTTTGGGAACCCCCAAGAAAGTGGGGGGTCCTAAGCGATAGCTTGTGTAACTTATACGTAAATACTGCACTGGATGTGAAACAGAACTTAAAAGGAGAATAGGAATAGTTAAAATTACTTTCAATGACATGAGGAAAATATTAACATCTAAACAAATTACAAACAAGCTAAAAATTGGAATTATAAAATGCTACATCTATTCTATATTAATGTATGGCTCAGAAACGTGGACAAGAAACAGAATTGATGAATTTGAAGATGTGGATGTATAGAAGAATATGGAGAACATCGTGGATAGAGGAAAAAAACAAAGAGGTTCTAACAATACTAGGTATGAAGAAAGAATTATTACTGGAAATAAAGATCAAGCAAATAAAATATTTTGGAGATGTTAAAAGACATGACACCTTATTGAAGAACTTACTGGAGGGTGAAGTCCAGGGGAGGCGAGCAAGAGATGGGCAAAGATATAAGTGTGAGAGTAGCATCACGAGACAAAGAGACAAGAGAATGTCAACTTGAAAGTTTTTTGCAGCCAACCTTCGCTGCAGAGAATGCACTTAATGATGATCATGACACATTGAAAAGCATAGAGTACAACGTGCAAAACTAGGTGCTATAGTTATGATCTCCGCAGTCCAGGACCCGCTCCTCAGACAAATTTTCTTACATATAATCATGCTAGTGACTCAGTGTGAAATCCGGAGATAAAAATCCCTTAATAAATCGATTAGATGGCTGTAGTTGACTTTATTGAACGTATCTTTGAGTCGATTGATGTGATCGATTGATGTGATCGTAGTTTTCTCTTATGGCTGGAAGCCTTCATAAATTTCGTCGGCAAGAATTGCCACATTTGTAACTGTATCTTCTCCAGGTCTGTATTTGATGTGCATGCAGGCACGTAGATACATTTGTGGTAAGGAGGGAGGCGAGTTACTTTTTAAAAAAAAAAGACAAGGGGTGCAAAGGGAACGCATTACTCTAGGCGGATCCAGGGTTAGCAGATAACCAAGATCCCAAATTTACTTCCACGCGGTGCACTCTGGTAACAGAAAACAGCAAAATCGAGCTGATTTTGGCGAAATCATTTGGGGATCGTGTCCGAGAATGTGGAGGTAGCAGATGGAAAGAGATTTGAATGCATAAAAGACAGACAATATCTCTGACACCACCAGCAACACCACATACAGCGACACTATCGACACACAGTGAAGCTAGTTAGTCCGGTCCAAACATTGAAGGGGCAGCCAATGAAAAAAGCTTGAAAAGGTGGATTCATTGCGAAAGATAGACAGATTTTTCATACTGAGTGCAATGAAAAAAATGAAAGGGCAGAACAGCGCTAGTGGGCAGTGCAAACTGCAAATACATAGTGAAAACGATTACAGAAATGGGAACTAAAAGCTATGTTAGCTCGTGACGAGCTTCTAGTTACTTGATTTCCTTATAGGCAGAGACCCATACCCAATAATTGGCGTCTAGCAAAGCAAAAAGAACTGGCCTAACTCTAATGTCCAGTCTTCCTATACCGGAAACATGCTCGCAAAGAGAAAGGGTGCCGTAACCGATAGGCTCAGGCAAGAAAGGGACAAAGTTGGCAATCCTGGCCCAACTCTACTGTCAAGCTTTCCTACACCGGAAATACACTTGTAGAGAGAAAGGGTTCAGTACCTGATGGGCTCAGACGCTATTGGGACAAGGTCGCTCAGCTCGAGATCGCCTTGCTCTCAAACGCGTGGTGTGAGACTCGAACTTGTGCGAGTGGTTCACGATGTCAGTGAATGACACCTCGGCTAAGAGGGCGAAAGAGACAGGGTCCAACTCTTCTGTTGAGTTCTTCCTTTTAAGGAACCAGGCTTACAGATGAGAAACGGTTCAGTACCCGATGGGCACAGGCACAGTACGTCCAATTACACGAGGCAAGTTCATAGACAGTGGAACACTTCGTGCGAGACAGACGTGAGCAAAAATCGTCTGGGCGAAGAGTCACCACACACACGCGTGCCTGGCGACAGATGGGGAGGCTGTCACAGGCTAGAGTAGCCCACCCGAATTGTCAAGGCATGCCGAAATCAGATGTGCTAGACCTACAAGGCGCATAACGGTGCACAACGTAATCACACTCCCGGCGGAAATCGCACGGATATCCGTGCTGGTTACAAAGGAGCGAACGAAAAAAAAACAGGAAAAAAGACATCTCTTCATTTTCGTAGAATTTACGTGTGCTATTTTTGGGAAAGCCACTATATGTTAGGATGATGATTTTTCTGCTGTTTGGCTTGCTTGATACTGATGTCATGTTCTGACTTCCTAAAAGAAAAGGGGGTGGGGGTTTAAACCAGAAAATCCTTTTTTTCTATAGGCTTGTGTGCATACATAATTTGCTACGACTACACACACATTTTTATTTACCATGTTTACATTCATACTATTAAAGATAAACACAAAAATTAATATTTTGAACATATGGAAATACTTAGATCTTTTTTTTATAATGCAGTTAAAAAGAGCGGCGCGAAAACGGTAGAAAGAAATGGAAGTTGGAGGAAATCAAAGTGAGATGGACAAGATACAGTTTGTCGTAGTGTAACACCAAGAAAATGATAGAGAACATTGTGGTGATTCGTTTCAGTCACCTTTCGAGAGACGAGAGAACGCTAAATGATGAATTCCTTGTTACCACATAGTCTGCATTTTATGAGTATGGTTGCTGTATACTTGTCTATTTCTAATATTAAACTTAGACAAAGAAAACAAGATTAACTAAACTGTGTAAATACTCCGTCTTGACGCACGACCGGGCTACAGTCACGTCCTGTGGACTAATGATCTAGAAGGCTGATTGTGATTATTGCATCGAGTTTAATTGGTCGGTCGTGGTTAATTTGGACGGGCAATTCTAATTATATAGATAGCGTCCAATGAATAATTAGTTAGTTTGTTCCTTTCGTGCCGCAAGCGACACATAGGGCAGAGGTTTTGGTTCTCCATATGATGCGGTCCGCTGCCTGCAGCTTTAGTTCCTGGATGGTATTACAGCCCATTAATTCCCCTTCTTTAAGAATGAAGTTTTTAAGGGTTGTTTTAGGTCTTCCTCTTTTTCTTTTACCCTCAAGTGACCACATAAGGGCTTGCTGGTTTATTCTCTTTACATCTAGTCGTAAAACGCGACCAAGGTATTTCCATCTTCGTTTTCTTATGTTGTTTGAAACATACACTTGGTGTGTTTTGTCTCTTAGATCACTATTTGTGACAAAGTCGCTCCATTTTATGTTCATCAGTTTGCGTAGACATTTGTTTTCGAAGCTGTTTAGTTTGTTGTCTGTTGCTTGAGTTGATTTCCAGCTTTCACTACCATACGCTAGCACTGATACAATACATGAGTTAAATAGCTTTAGTTTGGTGTTTGTCCCTAGATGTTTTGATTTCCAGATATTAGTTAATTTAGCAAATGTGCTAGCTGCCATTGCTATACGTGTGTTTATTTCTTTCATTGAGTCTCCGTCAACAAACATTCGGCTGCCCAAGTAATTAAAGCTGGAGACTTTTTCCAGTATTTGGTTATTAACTAAGATGTTATTTTTGAGCTGTTAAGTTCCATGATATTTGATTTGGACGTATTGATCTGAATGCCAATTTGCTCTGCGAGTGTGCATAGTTTGTTGGTTATATCTTGTGTCTGGTACATCCGAAAATATTAAAACGATCCTCCATCACATAAATAATCAGTAAACCTCTGTTTCAAGAATAATGTGGGTTTTACGATTGTGCTTATTAGGACACAGATCAACCGACCATAGCAAGTACGAAGAACGCAGCTACTTCCATCTTGAAACGGAACCGGAAACTGTCCAATGAATAGCTAGACAATAATCAAAAGTGTACCGAATGAAGGCCTGTTTACGTTAAGCAGTTAGGTCTTCTATATCAGCTGATGGTCACCATGATGTGTTTATCACCTTTAACTATCTATTTTTACTAGCATAGTCAATGATACGTAATCTCTTCACATTTAAAGAGCATAATTAACCTATTATGTGTAACTGCGATTCCTTGGTCTCATTCTTAACGTGATTTTCATTGTCTGGCTAAAAATAAAAACTGTGAAGTAACCAATGAAAAGACTTGAAAAAGTTGTATGTGGCTCTGGTAGTGACATGAACTTATCTGTTGATTAAAGTTCTTGATCAAAGACTTAAAGAAGAGCAAGCTGCCATTATACCTAATCGTTCTTGTGTATACCACATCTTCACTATCTGTACTATTATAGAGAATTCGATTGAGTTTCAGTTACCTTTGGTAATAAACTTTGTAGACTTCCTTCCAAAAGGCTTTCGACAGCATACATCGTCCCACACTTTGGGAAATCCTCAAGATTTATGGATTTCAACCAAAATATATAAACATCATAAAAGCCCCCTAGTAACATGTTGTGTAAGAACAGAATCAGGAAATTCAGAATGGTTCAATGTTGACACAGGAGTAAAACAAGGATGTGTATTATCACCAATGCTGTTTGGGGTCGTCATCGATTGGATCATGCGTAAAACTGTTCAAGATGGAAAAGCGGGCATCAGATGGCATAGAAACAACAACTTAACTGACCTTCTTTTTTGCAGATGACATCACAATCTTGAACTCTACTCACCAACAAACGCAAGATACAAGCAACAAAATGTGCACACTCACGAATCAGATTTGTCTCCAAACAAAATACAAATTTAAAAATCATGGAACTCATACCAACTCATAAAATAACATAGCAAACAACCAAATACTGGAAAAAGTATCCACCTTTACTTACTAGCAGAATGTCTGCAAACGGGGAATCAATGAAAGAAATTGATATATGCATAGCAGTCGCAGCAAGCATATTTACTAAACTAGCGAACATCTGGAATTCCAAAGACATAGGAAGAAACAACAAGTTAAAACTGTTCAACTCTTGTGTTATTCTATCATTGACTTATAGTAGTGAAAGCTAAAAATCAACACAGGCAGCGGACAAAAAATTAAACAGGTTTGAAAATAAATGAAAACAAATTGAAAATAAAATGAAGTGATGTCGTCACAAATAGCGACCTAAGAAATAAAACACACCAAGAATATGTTTCAAATGTTGTAAGAAAACGTAGATAGAAATACTTGGGACACATTCTAGACTAGATGAAAACAGATTTGAACCACCTAGCCTTATGTGGACTCCTGAGGGGAAAAGAAAAAGAGGAAGGCCCAAAATTACCCTATTAAAAACATCATACTTAAAGAAGAAATACTAGGTTGCAAGTCCTTACAAGAACTAAACGTACAGGCAGCGAACCGCAACACATGGAAAATCAATAACTCTATCCTATATGCCACCTGTGACACCAAACTACGTGATGGAAATGTATATTGTGAAGGCCTGTAAATACCGAAAAGTCTTGTTTTTCAATGAATGTTTACATAGCTAAACTTAGTGAACATATTGCACGCGTCAGTAATTTTCACTCTACCTTGGGAGTTTTTTGTGCATTATTGTTATACGTTCAAAACAGAGTTTCTCAACGTGGGCGGTATCATCCACATAGGCGGTAAAACACTTCATGGAAGATCAACGGGTCAAAAGGCGATAGTTCGTGGGTTGCTGTTTTATCAAACAACCCTGAACCAATCAAGAGACACAAGTTATTGCAGTTGTTACTTTGTAAGTACAAAAACGGGAAGATAATGACGTACAATTATATTAATCAAGATTAAGCTGAAACTGGATCCTCATATGTTTATTAAAAAAAGGAATAAACAACCAATGTCTGGGAACAATCCAATGTACTGGGGAAAACTGGGTAATAAGGAAAAAACTGAAATGTGCAAGGAGTGTTGCCAATATCAATTACACAACACACTAACTGCAACCTAAACAAATGTGTGTGACGTCTTCATCAGTACAAAAACATACAACACCAAAATGAATATTATAGAAAGAGGCACATATTATGATTGGAGAGAGGAGAAAAAGTGAATAACAAAGGAGAGAAGATGAGAAGAAGAAAAAGAAGAGGGAAGAAATGGACAGGATAAGAAGAAAGATCAAACAGGAACAACAAGAGAATGATTATGATAACAAGAAAAATATACTTATATTAAGAGCGAAATGTGTGTCCGGTAGAGTTGAGCAGCAAGTTATAACTAAATGATAACTAAAATAATGGTCAGTCTAAAACAGATCTCGAACAAAGCTCACAATAAAAATAGAGAAAAACGAAGGTGTAAACATAGAGGGAATAGAAGATAATAGCGATAAGAAAAAAAACATAAAGCGGGTATGAAAAATATATCGAAGAAATAAAATAAAACGCAATGTACGGTGAGAGGGAAGAGATTAAGATATAAAGAAGGGGGTGAAGTTAACTTTAGGATGGGAAGGGGAAAAGCCATGTATAATAGAATCCCTTCATGGAGCACTCTTCCATAACAAATTTCCTCACTTCCAACAAAACGTCTCAAGATCCAAAACTATATCTAATCCCTATTATTTGTAACACGTATCTATAATCTGTCATTATACAATATTTCTTGTGTCTGGATCGTGTTGTTACAGCGTGATTCGATTGTTGACAGTCAAAAAACAAAACAATATACGACTAAGAAGATCAGGGTGGTCGGACCTTTATTGAGTTGTGGTTCATATTGTTTTCATGTATAGTAGTTTCACGTAGTTCTCATTCCACATATTCTTTTAAAATATACGTCTTTATAACAATACTTGTGTACACGCACGTAATTGTTACCTTGCATGTCTTTGCTGTTAATGTTTGATGTCTAATGCTTTTGTTATAGTTCCTTAATTTTTACTGATTTTACTCTTTGTTCACTTTTTGTCTTTTATTTTCTTGAAAAAACCTGTAGGTAGAAACGTTGAGATTATCTTGCATAATGTTATCTGTTATTTTTGATACCCATACCCTATAGTGTGATGTATGTTCGATCATTGTAAAACTGATCGATCATATGTTTTACCTGAGTACTAGATTTATTCAAAGCAAGGATATGTTTCTGCTGGGAACGAAGAACTATATAATTGCAGATGAAAGTAATCTATTTCACATTATGTAACTCTTTAAAAACTAAACATTATGTTACTTGTCAAAGTTTATTAGTCCATGTCCTTACTTTTTTCTTGGCTTTTTTTTATTATTACTGCATACATTCTTTTAGTATAAGAAACAAAAATAAGTGTTGGAATGAGCTTTGGTTTCAACACATCTTATTGGTTGAATTGGTTTCAGGCGTCATCTTATATAATTTATACGAAAGAAATACCCGCATGCGAAAGGTCTAAAATCTCATTTGCAGCAACATCTCTTCAACCAAAAACTAACTCATAAAGAAAAATCATAAAACAACAAACACAACCTGAACCAGGTCCACATGTATGTCACCTACTCGCCTTACAACGTTAGTCAGCATGTTCGTTTTCAATTTTCGGCCACACTAAATATAAAACAAACTCATAATAGGATGAGATGCATAGGCCTATATATCGAGGCTGTCTCCTTGTATAACTCCCACACAAATCTATACACTTATATTTTACACACCCCTCCCGTCTGAATAAGATGCTTTTTCACAAATCATTGAACACCACTGAAAGTTGAAGTATTCTGAATACGAACTAAAGATGTGCGGAAACTTCGATTTTACACAAAAAATTACAAGAACCACATTATAAGAATCGTAATTCCTACCGATTGAAATAAAAATAAAAGCCTACAAGAGATGCGCCTGCCCAAATAATCTAAATGAAAGGGGAGATGACAGATAAGCTATATGAAAGGGGAGATGCATATAAACTATATGAAAGGGGAGATGGCATGAATATGTTTGAGAAACACTGGTTTTATCATATTAGTATATACGTATTTGGGACATGTCTATGTGTGTTAATCGCTGCTATAGACGATCCTGCTTGTAAGGTCATCCATAACCGACCATGATCTGTGAGAAAATAATATGACTAAGCAGATAGGGATAAAGTAGGTTCATATTGCGTGCTGTCTGGGAACTTTTTAACACAGTTCTAGTGATACGTTTCCAAAATGTCGGCGGTAACTCGCATCATCATTATTGTTGTTTTTGCAATACTATTCAATAAGCTGTATTTGAACAGTCCATCTGCGCCGTTATTTGCTAGCAAGTTCAATTCTAGTTATGATTATATCGTCGGTGAGTACATGCTTCTGTAAGATAAGATGTGTTTATACATGTGTTTGTTGTGATTACATCGTCGCTGAGTACATGCTTCTCTAGCGTAAGATGTGTTTATACATGTGTTTGTTATGAGTTTAAAACTGTCACACTTGATCAAATGTGACAGTTGTTGTGACGTGAATTTTGTGCTATTCACTGCGAGATAATGTGATTTTTTAAATTTAAATTCTTAGAAATTACTATCAATGGAGTTCATGTTTTGTATTGGATAGTGTGTTCAATGGTGGGTATCCTCCAGAAATTTATTTCAGTCCCAATAGACTCAAACTCACTGCGGTACGCAAATCTTTGTCAAAAAGTCTCCTAGCCAGATGGTGTATATGTGTGTATTCATTCATTTACCACTGTCAATGACATATACGGCATCCCTTTCATTGACACTATTCTGATTCAGATACAGATTCGCTGAGCAGGTCATCTTGTATGTATGCCAGATCTTCCATCACCTGCCAAAGGTACTTCTCTACGTTGTGTGAAGAGCATACAATCTCAAGTTGACTAAAAGAAATGTTATAATGACTCGTTAAAGACTCACTGAAAGTCTTCGAAATAGACCAAGATACATGATAAGAACTGGAACAAATTAGAGCTACATGGCGTCCTACAGTATAAAATACGCAACATCTTGTGAGAAGATGATAAATTCAGCCGCTAAATGGCGGAGAGTAGCTAAAACGTTACGGTCGACCAAAAGTCATATACAGTGGTCATCCCATGCCTGAAGTGTCCAAGGACAATACGGCGACAAAAGAGCTTATTAGCCATCAACGAACTCAAGTCAAAAACATAAATCTGTTTTTTCAAAAGTGGATGTAGCAAACGGTTATCATCACTTGTGATAGACGAACAACAACATAGCACAACATGATACCAATGTCAGACATGGACACTGCCAAAAGACCATCAGATAAAACTTGTCACTTGCGAAATTAAATGCCAAAGAAAAAAAAATAAAACATAAAAATAGAAATAAAACATAAGACATGCTGCGTTGTTGGTGGCGTTTTCAAATCTATAGAAGAAATGAATAAAATGGGGTTTTTTATTTTATAAAAATGGATTCAAAACTTCAAGCTGCATGAGCCTACACCATAAAAAGGTAATTGTAGCAGAAAAATATTACGGTAAATGTGGATTGAGGAAGTGACTATTAACTTGATATTCATAACATATCTGATTATCTAGCAACTCAGTGTGCTTTTTTTCACACGGAATCTCAGACGGGAGTCAGCGCCATAATGTGCAATTAGTAATGGATAAGTGTAGGAAAGTAAGTAAATAGCTATTTCAATATATCATGGTTAAAATACAACAGATAAATATACATCAATGAATAAAACGCGACATATAAAACAACAGCATCAATTGATTAAAAAAACTAGCTAATGATACTTATATAAATGAATAAAACGCAGCATATATACTTAAATCAATGTGTACATCTCAACAACTTAAGATACTGTAATCAATAGTTGAAACAAAACCTATAATGATACCAACATGAGTAGATAATTCAAAATATATATTGATACTCACGTATATGGATAAAAAGGCAAAGTATAATGACACTGGCAGCAACAACAACAAACTTCAACAGATAATGATTATCACGTTAATGGACAACCCATTACAAATAATGCTACTGACAGCAATTGTTACAACACAACATACAATAATACTGAGATCAATGAATAAAACACAACAGATAATGGGACTGGCACAAAGGGATAAAAGACAACATATAAGGATACTGACATCAGTGTAAACAACAATGAATGGACCCTTGGGAACTGGCTCAAATGGAAAAGTACTATATGCAGATATGTCCCAACCAATTCCACACGATATAATAAATAGACTACACTGCAAAAATCAAGCCATAATAGTTCAGCTGTAAACAATATATGAACAACTTAAACACCTATACAAATTACCGCAGATTAATACCTCATGTTGCAACCAATGCAACAGTAAGAGAAGGAAACAGTAAAACGCTAAGTTATTGAATTCTCTACACTACACGACCTGCGAAAACAACTATTACCGTCAAATACCTCCATCACTAACAGCTTTTATACACACACGCAAACGTTAAAGAAAACATGCGCCTATCAACACCTGGAACAGTGAGGAAAGAGTAACAGTTTGCAACCCCGGGTATCGGATAAGCAAGTAAATACAACTAATGATACTGACACAAACGGATAAAATACAACAGACAATGATACTGACACAAACAGATAAAATACAACAGATAATGATACTGACACAAACAGATAAAATACAACAGATAATGATACTGACACAAACAGATAAAATACAACAGACAATGATACTGACACAAACAGATAAAATACAATAGACAATGATACTGACACAAACAGATAAAATACAACAGATAATGATACTGACACAAACAGATAAAATACAACAGACAATGATACTGACATCAAGGGATAAAATACAACAGACAATGATACTGACACAAACAGATAAAATACAATAGACAATGATACTGACACAAACAGATAAAATACAACAGATAATGATACTGACACAAACAGATAAAATACAACAGACAATGATACTGACACAAACGGATAAAATACAACAGTCAATGATACTGACACAAACAGATAAAATACAACAGACAATGATACTGACACAAACGGATAAAATACAACAGTCAATGATACTGACACAAACAGATAAAATACAACAGACAATGATACTGACATCAAGGGATAAAATACAACAGACAATGATACTGACATCAACAGATAAAATACAACAGACAATGATACTGACATCAACAGATAAAATACAACTGATATATATAATATAATAGCCGTGTTTTGTCAGTCTCTCCGGAACGCTTTATAAATAACGCATATACGTCACATAATTCCGTGCGACATCCAATCAAAACGATTGGTGTCGTTACGTTATTCAAAGCAGACGACATTTTTGTGTACAAATGTTATTGATGTGCTAACAGTTAAACTTATGTATCGGCTTGTGGTTAAAGTTATCTAAAATATACTATATTTAAAATATACGTATAATTTGCTTTAAATGATAGATGAAGATGATCAAATCGTAAGAAAGCGTCAAAAAAACACAAAAGAACCGAAAACTAGATGGTTGAGTCGTCAAAACCAAGAACCACTCGCTCGTGTTCCAAATGCAGCAGAGCATAGACATTGTATTGAAAGAGAGATGCAATGAATTGATCAAGAAATCCTTCAACAAAAGACAAACACGACTTGCTAAGGATGCTGGTTTGAATTGGCTTCCAGCTAAGCTAGAATCACCAGCGAAGAGAAAATCGACAAGCTATGAATAGAGTTAAAATTTAGCTGTTGAGAATGAAAATTTATTGTGTTAGCAATACATTTCTATGTTATATAATTATTATTTTCCAGTTGGTGCAGGATCTGCTGGGTCAGTGGTAGCGAGTCGTCTATCCGAAGATAGAGAGTCCAGTGTATTGTTGTTGGAAGCTGGTGAGAGTGATTGGGAAAATTCCAATATTTACATCCCAGCATTCGCACCGTTGGCTTTGAAAACAAGTGTGGACTGGGAGTACTACACTGAACCTCAAGATGGAGTGCTAACTGGTCTGAAGGGAAACGTAAGTTTGGAACATAATATTTTTCTTTAGTGAGAGATTGTCTGTGCGCGATTCCGCGCGTGTGTGTGGGGCACTTGTGTGTACGCTTGTGCGAGCGCGATGGGGAGAGATATTTATATCCACTGTATAAAATATGTTGTTCAATATCATTCAGTACAGTTCATACAAGAACAATAACTTCTTATAACTTCATCTATGTTTCCGGACAATTCACGATTACGTTTCTTGGTTTGCTTATTGGGGCAACCATTAATGAACTTCGATCAAGATATATACAATCATCCCTCAGTTATCGCGGTTAATAGGGACCAGAACCGGCCGTGATAAGTGAAAAACCGCGAAGTAGTGTCATCCTTAACACACGTACATTTTTTGTGTATGTATAATATCAATGTGTATAGGAAACCATATAAGTGCATATACTATCAGTTGAACATAAAAGAATAGTTTCAAACATGTAAATAAAATATTAATAGTATAAAAAACATACATAAAATAATGAATAAATAATATAAATACGATACGTGTGTGTGTGTAACATACGTAGATGTAACTAAAGTGTACATACTGTAAATATATTTTTAGAATATATATATATATATTCTAGACGGATATATATATAACGATTTACTCATATAACTAGATATATATCTTAGTAGTTCATTAATAGTTGACCACCTGTATTGTCTATTATCTCCGTAATTACTGATCGTAAAGGCTTCATATTTTGCATGTGTGTATTATTTCATGATCACATTAAAGATTTGTGATTACTTATTATCTAGACTAAACGTATTTATTGCTACAGTCACTAAAACTGTCGTTTTTAAGGTAAAGGTATGGCATCTGCCGTCGGGGATGAAGATACTAAGCCGCAGCAACTATTAGGTGGGGTGGCCAGTTCCCTTCCTTGCTGTTTTTTACCTTCCCTAACTCATGCGTCAGGTACTAATTTACAGCTGAGTCGACTGGAGTGGTCGTGTCAAGTGAGAAATCACAACCCGGATTTTTTTTTTGTCCGGACGTGGTTTCGAACCTGGCACGAACCTGTAACCAGATGATAGCAAGCTCACTATCCACTAGGCTACCGCGCTCCTCAATACTTAAGGTAACAATACTTATTTGCTGATAGCCATAAAAGTAGACGGATTTACGGTACATATTACCATATATTCTGTCAATGAGGGGAAATGCGCGTTTTTATTTTTCTTTGGTTTTTTTTTTTTTTAATTGGGTTTTTTTCTCTCTAACTCTTCATTGGCTGTTATGCAAAGTATAAATATATTTGCCAATTGAAAAACATGATAAAATAAGAAAACATTATCTACGATTGAATTATACTGTGATATGCCTTTCGTGTGCATTAAATATCTCAATATTGGAACGTAAATTAATTTTTTTCATGATAGCAACATTAAATAATCGGTTATTTTTAAAAAGAGATTTCATAGTTATATCTTAAAATATAACAAACTCCAGTTTCCTCAAAGGTGTATTTCATATGTTTTTATTATTATGTCTTCAACATATTAAGTTTGTGCAATTATTTACAGCGTATCATACAACAGAATTTACAACTATATTATAACCATGTATTTGAAAGTTAAATTCGTTACACTGAAAAGTATAGCTATTAGATTGTACAAATATATTTCACAGCAGGCGTGACGTGGTATTCTATTTCATAGTATTTATAAGCCATAAAAAAAAACACAACATGTCATGGATATAAATTGCACAACACTATCAATGTGGTTACGAGAAGCTAACCATAATTTTACAAAAACAAAAGAAACCAGGGGAAGAAAAAATGTTGTAGATAACTTCGAAGAAAACATTATTAAAAGAGCAATTTATAGTCTTTTGAATCGTAAAGAAGAATTGACACTATGAAATTTAAAACGTATTTAGAAAAGAACAACAAAATTCACATTTCGATAACTAAATTACGGAAATCTGTAAGGGTTGTTGGATTTACATATCGCAAATATACATGTGGCAGGAGCATCTTTTGTGAAAAACCTCATTTAGTAACTATCAGGAGTAAATATTTGAGAAAAACTAGGGAGATGCGTAAAGAAAATTATATATATATATATATAGAGAGAGAGAGAGAGATGAAACATGGATAGACGCTCACCACACTAATGATAAAGAATCGCAATCTGTAGATGGAACTACTTTAAGTGATATGTGCCGAGTAGCAAAGATCAATAGTGGTACATGCAGGTAACAGATTAAATCATCTTTTGAAAAATGGTGAACTCATTTTCATTTCCAAATCTACCGATAATCGAGACTACCATGCTGAGATGAATGGTCATATATTTTGAGAGTGGATAGAGAAGACTGTACTTCCATCATTAGATAGACCCTCCTGTCTGGTTATTGACAACGCTTCCTACCATAATCTGGTTGCATGTGAAGATACATTTTCTACATCCTCATCTACTAATGAAGATATAAAAATGTGGCTTTAAAAATAATATATTCCATTTCCGGAATGCACTTGAAAGCGGAGTTAATGTTGTTGGTAAATAGTGCACAGTAAGCAAAGACTTTCCACATTGATAAAATTATAGAGCAGCATGGACATAGATGTATAGGATTACCACGGTACCATTCATTTTAAAATCCAATAGTATGTTTGGGTTAAAATTAAGGGAGCATGGGCAAATTAAAACAAAACCTTAACTTTTTTTAACCAAAACCTTTTTTAACTTAATGATGTTCAAAAAATAGCATATACTATTTTCTCCGACATTAACAAAGAATTATTGATAAAATATGAAGACCATATATTGAAAGTGGAAGAAGAATATTGGCAGGAAGATGGGTTACGCTTGATTTAACCAACTACAATTATCGATCTTTACGATTCATCGGATTATGAATAGACAAATAAGAAGTTTTCGAAACACGGATAGGGGAAGACCGAAGAGAAGAAGGATATAGATAACATCAATATAATAGTCAACATAAGGAAACAACACAGCCGAAGTGACATATCTATCATGGTAAAGGCATATTAGATATTGATATATATAATATATACATTTGCTGGACAACAATACGATATTGATAATTGTTAAACGTAGTATGCTGTTGTGATTTAGTCATTTGATGAGAAATGAAGTTCTCTCTAAAACAATCACGCAGAGCTAAGTAGAAGGTGTACGGAGAAATGGTGTCCGAAATAAGGTCTGGACTATAATATTCTTCTTCTTCTTTCGTTCACTTGAAACATGTCTATATCTGTAATTCTGTCTCCTTAATAAAACTCACTGTCTTTTGTAGTTCATACAGTGTCCCATAGAGCTTTGATTCCAGTGTTGTTTCCTCTGGCCAATATGTCTGCCTCAGCGTTTACTATAATATTAAAATCTGGACACTTTTGAATTTCTCTGCATTATGGCATGAATTCAGAAAATATTTTTGATCGAAGATTCCAGAATGCCAACACTAGTACTAAGAATGTTCATACTAGGAAGAACATGATGATGATTATGGTAGATACAATGTATTTTTACATTTACTTTAATTCACAAGAGTGTAAATAATACTACAAATTCATAAACGTTAAACTGGTAACTGTATTTGTTGCATATAATCTCAACACAACAAAAGGAAAATATTACATTGGAAATAGTTTATTTTTACTCATGTTACAACAAATGAACAATACGCCTATACCAGAAATTACTGCAAAATTTCTTTTCCACATAAAATAAAATAATTGCTACCTTAAAAACAACATACGGTGCTATATGTATATATGACGGTAATGAGTCATGTGATATATCCGCCATGTACTCATAAAATCAATAATTGCATTATGCCATTAATATCATAACAGTACTTGGTTATTGAGCTATGGCGTTAACATGTTATTTCCCTTAGATAACACACCTTGACTACCCCTTGATCTTCATCCAGCTTCTTGTTGTTTATTATCGACTTTATGTTTATATATATATATATATATATATATATATATTGCATGTATTTTTGTTCGGTGTTATAGGTCATCGTGAATGCGTCATGGGAACAACCCGCCACGCCCACTAACATGCAATAACATTTGTTCATATATTCAATATGGGCAGTGACATTACTCACACTACAGTACTTTCCTACCTTGAGTTATGACATTAACGAGCTATGCCTTTTAGATAATATCGCTTGACTACCATCTTGGTCAGCACCCCTTGACCACAACTGCCTCTTGAAGTGACCATTTTGAATTTAATCCTTATAAGCGCGTTGCTCCTATTCGAGTAGTATACAATTAATGTATGAGTCATGGAACCTTAAGCTTTCGGATTATAGGTCATTATTTATAACGATTGCTATGCAAATCATAGTACTTACCTACCTTGAGTTAGTTAACGAGTTATCTCCATTAGAAACTACCCCTTGACCACATCGTGGTCTGAGTTATGCTCTTCGATCACCATTGTTGTTCATGATTCTAGGACCCACTTAATAACAGCACTAATATAAAATAAATTGAATTGTTCATATACACGTATACAATATGTTCAACTTACTATACTAATATTACCCACGTATACAATATGTCCAACTTACTATACTAATATTACCCACGTATACAATATGTCCAACTTACTATACTAATATTACCCACGTATACAATATGTCCAACTTACTATACTAATATTACCCACGTATACAATATGTCCAACTTACTATACTAATATTACCCACGTATACAATATGTCCAACTTACTATACTAATATTACCCACGTATACAATATATCCAACTTACTATACTAATATTACCCACGTATACAATATGTCCAACTTACTATGCTAATATTACCCACGTATACAATATGTCCAACATTACTATACTAATATTACCCACGTATACAATATGTCCAACTTACTATATTAATATTACCAATTCTCTTCCCCTTACCATCAATTCCCCATTAAGAGTTAATGATCCGTTTAAAATTCCAGTGGGCGACGATATGGCTAATTGGATCTTACCACCTACAATAATAATTTCAATTTACTAGAATATCTTTATAACAGAAAATCTTTAAGCATATAGAAGAAATGTCACGACTCAAGATCAGTGAAAAAATAATAAAGAACCTGAGGTATGCAGATGACACTTTCTTTTGGCAGAAAGCGAACATGAATTACAAAGACTAAGAGATCAAGTTAATGAACAAAATAAAGAATATGGACTGGATATGAACATCATTAAAACAAAGACCATGATAATCAGAAAAGTCACAGAAAAAAAGGTTCTAAACATAAAAATACATGGAGAGAAACTACTACAAGTAAAACATTATCAATACCTCGGACACTTAATCACAAATGATGGCAGATGTGAAACAGAAGTTAAAAGAAGAATAGGAATGGCTAAAAGTACTTTCAATGACATGAAGAAAATATTAACATCTAAACATATAACAAACAGGGTTAAAAATAAAAATTATAAAATGATACATCTATTCTATAAAAATGTATGACTCGGACACAGACAATAAACAATTAGAAGACATAATTGATGCCTTTGAGATGTGGATGCATAGAAAAATAGGGAGAACAAACAAAGATGTTCTAATAACACTTAAGATGAAGAAAGAATTAATAAAGGAATTAAGGTTCAAGCAAATAAAATATTTTGGACACATTAAAAGACATGACACCTTGTTGAAGACATTGATGTGAATGATAAACAACTACAATGGCCCACTAGACAAACCACCCATGCAACAGAAAACCTTAGTAGATGACATGCCGTTATACTGAGGTTATCTTCTTATAGAAGCTACATGGCACGTCATCTATACAATTATGCTTTTATTTTGTTGTTGAAATGTGTTTAATGTTTACCTGAATGTATATGTATGCACCCTCTGTGGTTGGGAGGGAGCCAGAGATGTAATGTGCAGTATTGGGGAGGAGGAAACTGACAGCACTGTTTTTTCCTATGGCTGAAACCCATCATAGAGGCACAGTGACTCAGGACGTGACAATCCTTTTGACATGCATTTGAACATTTGGTTACATGCCTGGAGCAATAGAGAAGTTCGACATAACCAATTGGTGGCGGGGAATGAGCACAGTGAGCCCTATCTTGGCTACAGTGGCTAGGAGCAGTGCATAGGTTGAAACCTACCTTCCTGGAGGTGTGATAGTTATTCGCTGGCTCTGTCCCGGGGTGGGTCGAAAATCCACAGACTTCCCAGCAATATAATGCCATTTAATGGCATTAGTTCAAAGGGCATGAGCCCATGGACCGCTGGATCACCAACCAACCAACCAATAAACAACTACAATCAAGATCCTTGCTAATACTATTTGATGTAAATGGAGAACGCATTTTATATCGGTATTTATTTTATCAGAAAATGTCTAATAGAAGTGAAGTCTGAATAGTGAAAACTCCAATAAAAGTGAAGTCTGAATAGTGAAAACTCCAATAGAAGTTAAGTCCGTATATACAGGATTGGGGAGGGGGGTAGTGAACGGGTTCACAGCCCCTCGTCTCTTCCGGAAAAAACATGGTATTCAGTACTTACAAATAAAAATAATAAAAATATCGGAGGATGTCCGACAAAATGGAACGTGCCGCAGTAACCAGACAAATAAGAGGTAAATACGAAGTTAATTATACAGGTTACTTAATATAGTCTATCTATCAATATAAATAAATCAGAAATAACGATAAAACAAAGAACAAAGACAATTATCGAAGTGTCGGCCCTATTGGGACCTTTATCAAGAAACAAAAACCAATTCAGACAACACAACTAAAAAAAAAAAAACAAAGCCAAGACTTGGACAATGGTTTCCCTACAAAAACCATTGTCAAAGTGGTCATTTTGTCGCGGCTTTTAGGTTTAGGTGCATAATTAGGTGCGTTCAATATTGGCAGACAGAAATGGGCATTGGAAAAATGATGAGATGGAAATGCAAAGTATAACATGAAAAATGAAGAAAGGGAACACCAATTCTTGATGCCAAGAATGGGAGGAGGGAAGGGTAGGGGCGGAGATAAAAGGAAATGATAGAGAAAGAAATTAGTACATAAAGGGGGGAACTACACATAGATACAGAGAACAAACAAATGTGCAAGGAAGAATAGCATTTAATAGCATGTGGAATGGATTTACATGAAGATATATACACATCAACATAAAATGACACAACTAAAGATATATATATTTATGTATATATATATATATATATATATATATATATATATATATATATATATATATATATATATATATATATATATATATATATATATATATATATATATATATATATACATATATACATTCCATTTGAATAAACATAAATATCATATCTCCATCGATATATTTATACTTCTCTTTTAGCATCTTCCCATCTCAATCGGTATATTTCTACTTTTCTCTCAATTTTACTTATTTATTGCTCTTAATAATAAATTATGTTGTCGTGTGTACTATTCTAAATCAGCATTGATTCCTCAAAATTAACATAAGTACTTTTGACAGCGTTCTTACTGGCCTAGAGGAAAAGTGTTAGGTGGTTCAAGCAGTATTAATGGCATGCAATATGTAAGAGGCTCGAGACATGACTTCGATAGATGGGCTGAGTACACTAAAGATAGTGGTTGGGATTACAAGCACGTGCTTCCATACTTTTTAAAATCAGAGGACATTGGAATAACGGAACTGCGTAATTCAGGTATGTAGACTTACTAAACTCATAAAAAATAAGTTGATCACACGGACAATATGTAGTCACATTGTTCTCGGTACAATGGCGCATCTTAAGTATCGTCCACCGTTGTGATTACCTAACCTTGGCAGTGTTAGATAAGTTGCGTAAAATTAGAGATTGTGCTAAAGGGTGATTAAAAGGATTAGAATTAGTTTATATATTATTTTGGGAGGGGGAAAGAAGGGTTAGAATCAGTGTTTAGAATTAATAATTAATTCTCTAAGAATTCTCGTCTAATGCGTTATTTATAGCACAACGGTGGACGATACCTAATTTGTACAATATAGGTTTACATCGTTCTCACTACAACATTAGATAACATGGTTTCCAGAACGATATTACATCATATGTTTCTCGGTGTAATATTGGACTAGATGGTTCTCAGTACAATATTATATCACGTGGTTCTCAGTACAATATTATGTCACACGGTTCTCAGTACAATATTAGATCACGTGGTTCTCAGTACAATATTATATCACCTGCTTCTTCAATACAGTATCTGCGGTTTGAAATTATCCTGCTTAGATTATCCTGACTAGATATAATCATAAACTGAATGATCGTGCTTGGCTCCGACTAACTATAATCATAAACTGAATGATCGTGCTTGGCTCTGACTAACTATAATCATAAAGTAGCACTTAAAGAATACGAATGTGCGTCCTTGGCTCTGACTAGCTACAATCATAAACTATCACTTAAAGACAATGTGTTTATTACACCTTGAGGGATTATATTTAGCTTTTAGGTGTTGTAGTATGTCTGGGAATTATCGCTCCCAAGATAAATGTTCTTGTTTACATTACTGTGTATAACCATTTCAAAATGTATGTTGGCTGAAGCCATGTGTAAATTATTATCTTCTTCGGCAATACTTTTCCGATTCTTGCCTGTCAACACATTTGATGAACTTTTCTCTCATCATGCCTGTCAGCACACTTGGTGAATTTTTCTGTCAACTCCTGCCTGTAAGAAAACGTGGTGTGTTTCTTTTTTTCTCAACTCCTGCCTGTCAACACACTTGGTGAGATTTTCCATCAACTTCTGCCTATCAACACACTAGGTGAGTTTTTCTGTCAACTCCTGCCTGTCAGCACATTATTGTTTTAACATTCGTCTCTGAACAACCCTCCATTTTACTACGAGCACATTAAGTTCTCACTGTCGGATTGCTAATCCTGTGAGACTGTTGTATCATGAAAACCTCACCAGCGTCTCTCTATCATTGTCCGATCCAAGATGGCGAATAGAACGTATGTGTTCTCAAATGGTCATATATAATCGGATGTTCCTTCTGAAAGCAATGGCAAACTACAGGACTACTGTGCCAAGAATTACCTTATGGTTGTATTGAAATTTTCGTTTGGAATTTGCGAGTAGTTCCCAGTGTCTTTTCTACGACTGCGAAACTTGAAATAAATAAAACTAAATCCAAGAGAATAGAGGCTTTTGAAATGAAGTGCTATAGAACAGTCCTGAGAGTATCATTGACAGGAAGAAAGATCAACTAAAACGTAATAATAAAAAGTAATGTTCAAGAAGGCTGGCTTTTAAACACCATATTCATGCCGAAATCGGATGTGCTAGGCCTACAAGACACATAACGGTGGCACAACGTAACCACGCTCCAGGCGGAAATAGCACAGATATCCGTACTGGTTACAATGAAGCGAAAGCAAAACAAACAGACAAACACCATATTAAGAAGGAAGGTAGGTTCTTTCAGCCATGTGAAAAGACATTATGGCATGGAAAGAGTGTTATTGGAGGGGAAGGGAGCGGTAGAAGGTAGTAGAGACGATCAAGACGTTGTTGGACAAGAGATATTCAGGAATGTATGCACATGCCATTAGAGGAAGCGGGACAACTTGCTAGAGACCGCGATGATTTCAGGAGATTCATAAGGAAGGCTACGTTCTGGAAAGAATACATCACATAACAACAACTCTATGACTTATGACTGACAACGTTTTACATTCATATCTTTATAATACTGGTGACTGACAATATTTTTGATTTATGTCTTGCAGAATATCACGGGCATGGAGGACCCCTTACCATTAACAGATCAAACACTAAAAGAATTTTCTGGGAGATAATAGAAGCTGCTAAAACTATTGGCTACCAAGAAAACGAAGATTACAATGGCAGAACTATGACAGGTGAAATGATTCATTGAAATAAAACAAAAACTGAAACTTAGTATTGACAATATAATATTTCGTGAAATTAGCATTGGCTGAATTAACATTTCATATTTACGAGTATGTTATACTGATTGGTATGTTTTACCTGCATAGACTAAGAGAAGAGTTTAAATACAAGATAATACGCTTCATTGTATGCTGTTCATAACATAGGAATAGCTATGAGGACATGGAAATGCATATTGGTGTGCCGAAATAGTGAAGACATACGTGTGCAAGTGGTGAGGATATACGTGTGCAAGTGGTAAGGACATGTGTGTACAAGTGGGGATAACTTTTGTGTACATGTAGTGAGTACATCTGTGTAAATGTGGTAAAGACATCAGTATCAAAGTAAGGAGGACATGTATACAAGAGGTGAGGACGTCTGTGTACAAATAATGAGGGAATCTGTGTACAATTTGGGAAGATATATGTGTCCATGTTGTGAAGACATCTGTGTTAATCTGGTGAGGACATATGCGTCCATGTGGTGATGGCACCTTTGTCCAAGTGGTAGGTGGTGAGGAGATATGGATCCAAATGGTAAGTAGTGAGGACATATGTGTCCAAGCGGCGATGAAATTTGTGTCCATGTGGTGATGACATCTGTGTCCAGTGATAAAAACATGTGTGTAAAAGGTGTAGAGGACATCTGTGTCTACGTATTGAGGACATGTGTGTCATAATGGTTATGATATATGTTTCCAACTGGTGATGATACCTCTGTCCAAGTGGTAACGACATCTGTTTCCACGTGGTGGTGACCTATGCGTCCAAATGTTGATGACACATGTGTCCAAGTAGTTATGACATATGGATCTAAATGATGATAACATATAGATCCAAGATGGAAGACATATGGATTCAAGTGGTGATAACACCTGTGTCCAAGAGGTGATTGCATCTGTGTCCAAGTGGTGACGGCATCTGCTTCCACGTGGTGGCGACATCTGTGTCCAAGTGGTGACGACATCTGTGTCCAAGTGGTGACGACATCTGTGTCCAAGTGGTGATGACATCTGTGTCCAAGTGGTGACGACATCTGTATTCAAGTAGTGATGTTATCTGTGTCCACGTGGTGATGTCATCTGTGTCCAAGTGGTGACGACATTTGTATTCAAGTAGTGATGTTATCTATGTCCAAGTGGTGATGACATCTGTGTCCAAGTGATGACGACATCTGTGTCCAAGTAGTGATGTCATCTGTGTCTCAAGTGGTGATGGCATCGCATCTGCTTCCACGTGGCGATGACATCTGTGTCCAAGTGGTGATGACATCTATGTCCAAGTGGTGATGTCATCTGTGTTCAAGTGGTGACGACATCTGTATTCAAGTAGTGATGTTATCTGTGTCCAAGTGGTGATGTCATCTGTGTCCAAGTGGTGACGACATCTGTATTCAAGTAGTGATGTTATCTGTGTCCAAGTGGTGATGTCATCTGTGTCCAAGTGGTGACGACATCTGTATTCAAGTAGTGATGTTATCTGTGTCCAAGTGGTGACGACATCTGTGTTCAAGTGGTGATGTTATCTGTGTCCAAGTGGTGATGTCATCTGTGTCCAAGTGGAAAATACATGTGTTTTATATGCTCGAGGTATTTGTTCCAAAGAGGGTTGTAGTGTATCATTTATATAAGTATGTATCAGGGATATCTTCTCTAGAGCTATAGAGTTACGTGGCTCTGTGTGATAGTTATAGAAAACAGTTCTCTGATCTGTTAAAAAGGACACAGTGTATATGCAGAAACTAGTACAATGATATCAATCACATGCTTTTTTATAAGTATTTGTTTTATTGGTCATATTTAACAATTCGTTTTACCGCATTCCTGACAAAATCTTCCGATTCACAATTCCTTTTACCGTATTTCTGATACAGTCTTCCGATTCATAATTACTTTTACCGCGTTTATTCTCAAACTTCTGGTGATTAGCAGAATGCAGACCAAGAATAGAATACGATGTGGCATAGTTTACAGCTTAAATGTGATATCTGCTCTTTTCGATCTGGCACATCCGATTTCAACATTGTCTATTGGCTACTTTGACACTCATTATTTATCATATTTGTTTCGCGCCTATCCTATTCTAATAACACACTGGCAGAATCATAACTAAGTATACGTTCGATACAATGTTTCATGCCAATCACCCTCAGTTCTCATGATAGCTTCTTCATTGACTAGCGGCGTGTAAGCTCTGTATTCAAAAAATAGTTGTTTCGTTGACTAGTGTGTCACCTCTGTTTTCAACATAGCTGCTTCATTGACTAGTGTGTCACCTCTGTTTTCAACATAGCTGCTACATTGATTAGCGTGTCACCTCTGTTTTCAACATAGCCTCTTCATTGACTAGTGTGTCACCTCTGTTTTCAACATAGCTTCTTCATTGACTAGTGTGTCACCTCTGTTTTCAACATAGCTTCTTCATTGACTAGTGTGTCACCTCTGTTTTCAACATATCTGCTTCATTGACAAGTGTGTAACCTTAGTGCACAAGACAGATACTTCATTGACTAGTGTATCTCTTCGGTATTCAAGCTTCATTGACTAGCGTGTCAAATCAGTATTCAGGATAGCTGCATCATTGACTAGCGTGTCAAATCATTATTCAGGATAGCTGCCTCATTGACTAGCGTGTCAAATCAGTATTCAGGATAGCTGCATCATTGACTAGCGTGTCAAATCAGTATTCAGGATATCTGCATCATTGACTAGCGTGTCAAATCAGTATTCAGGATAGCTGCATCATTGACTAGCGTGTCAAATCAGTATTCAGGATAGCTGCATCATTGACTAGCGTGTCAAATCAGTATTCAGGATAGCTGCATCATTGACTAGCGTGTCAAATCAGTATTCAGGATAGCTGCATCATTGACTAGCGTGTCAAATCAGTATTCAGGATAGCTGCATCATTCACTAGCGTGTCAAATCAGTATTCAGGATAGCTGCATCATTGACTAGCGTGTCAAATCAGTATTCAGGATAGCTGCATCATTGACTAGCGTGTCAAATCAGTATTCAGGATAGCTGCATCATTGACTAGCGTGTCAAATTAGTATTTAGGATAGCTGCATCATTGACTAGCGTGTCATCTCAGTATTCAAGATTGGTCAACAAATAAGGATGGGAGTCTGAAAAAGCATGACAGTATGTTTATTTTTTTCGCACTATTTCAGAAAAAAATAAATGTTAAATTGTTACTGGAACGTAATTTATGGACAGCCCCCCCCCCCCCCTTTTTCCTCGCATGTGTATGTTTTGTATGTGTATGTTTTATATGTGTATTTCGTATATGTTTATGTCTTATAAGAGTATTTCTTGTATGTATATGTCTTGTATGTATATGTCGTGTATGTGTATGTTTTGAATGTTTATGTCCTGTATGTGTATTTTCTGTATCTGTATGTCTTGTATCTGTATATATTGTATTCTTCTTCTTCTTCTTTCGTTCACTTGAAACATGTCTATATCTGTAATTCTGTCTCCTCAATAAAACTCACTGTCTTTTGTAGGTCATACAGTGTCCCATAGAGTTTTGATTCCAGTGTTGTTTCCTCTGGCCAATATGTCTGCCTCAGCATTTCTTGCTCAGAACACTCTTGAAGTATATGTTTGGCACTCTGTGCTGCCTGTCCACATGTACACATGGCCGTGTTGCCAATCTTGAACTTTGTATACATATGACTGCGGAGTCGGTTGTGTCCTGTTCTGAGGCGTAAAATTATAACTTGTTCTGATCTGTTCATAATATGATAGTCATCCTGTGTTGGTGTTTGTGGCTTTCTTATTGACTTTATCATCTGTTTTTCTGATGGTAGGTGATTGGTATATCTGGTTGGTCTTCGGCAGCACCTTCCTTAGCCAGTTGGTCTGCTTTTTCATTTCCTGGTATTCCACAGTGAGAGGGTATCCACTGCATGGTTACCCTATACTGGTAAGACAATTCGCTAAGTAGTTTTTTCAAGTCTGTTAGTTTTTCAGACTGGAGAGCTTGAAGCACTGACCTTGCATCTGTCAGGAATACCACAGGCTGTAAGTCAGAGTTGGAGTTCAGCAGTTTTTTAGCTGCCACACTAATTGCCTGGATTTCTGCATCATAATTATTGCAGAATTTTCCTGTCGGTGTTCTGATTGTATCTCTAGGCTTGTGTGGATATTCTATATATACACCTGCACCTCCATTCCTCACGGCATTCTGTGCTGACCCATCTGTGTATACTCTGACCCATATATCTTGTGGATATTCCTCATCCAGGAAACTGAGGGTGACTGTCCTTCGCTGCACATTGTTCTGTTCGTCCACGCTTAGTATTCCTTTCACATGGGTCTGAATGTATATTGGCATTCCATGTCTTTCACTCCACGGGGTTTGTTCTGGTACAGGCCTTAAGGGGCTGTCAACTTCAGGTAGGTCTGTAAGTTGTCTGCGGAGTCGTTTAGCTTGATGAATAAAGCTGCTTCTTTTCAGTCGTCCCATTGCTAGATTTTGAAATCTTTCCTTCATTGGATGACTAGACATACACTGAAACTTTTCTGCTTGAATTAGTACTTTTGTGTCTCTGCGTTCGCCAAGTGTTTGCATTCTTCCCATTTTCTGCATCTCTGCTATGGGTGTTGATTTCATTGCTCCCAACATTATTCTAAGTGCCTGGTTTTGCACTTTATCTAGATCTTGTAATGTGGTGTTTGATGCAGGACACCACGCAGCTGAACCATATTCCAGGTGTGGTCTTATGCCTTGCTGGTAAACTTTACTGAGTATATTCCCACTGGCTCCCCATGTGGTTCCACTTAGTTTTCTCAGGACAGCTAACTTCCTCCTGGCTTTTGTTGTTGCTTTGTTTATATGCTGCTTCCATGTCAGTTTATCATCAAAAGTAACTCCGAGGTATGTGGGTTGTTTGTCTTCTTTCAAGAGCTCTCCATCTATTTTGATATGACCGGCTTTTTGTTTTGGTGAGAGGGTAAAAAGTGTAGTGCTGCACTTATCTGTGTTAATGCTGACGCACCATCTATTTGTCCATAAGGTTAGGGCATCGATAGCTCTTTGTATTTGTTTAGTGGCCACTGTCGCATGTTCTTCTGTGCACCAGATCACCAGGTCGTCAGCATACATTGCCACTTTGATCCCGTGTGGTAGTTCAGCAACTAGGTCATTGATGTAAACCAAGAAAAGTGTGGGCGACAGGACTCCTCCCTGGGGGACTCCATGACGCAGTAGAACTTTCTTGCTCTTGCGACCATCTAATTGTACCCTGGCTCTTCTATTATGAAGGTATGCTTTTACCCATTTGTACATTCTTGAGCTAACCCTGCAATTTCGCAATTTCTTTAGGAGCCCTTCTTTCCAGACCTTATCAAATGCTTTTCTGAGGTCTATCCATGCTGCTAGTACCAGTTTCTTATCTTGGAAGGCATCCTCAATCTCTTGGGAGAGGTAGGTTGCCTGATCTTCAGTAGAGTAGCACTGTCTGAAACCTGCTTGCTGTGATACCAGAAGGTTTTCACTTTCAAGGTACCACTGCATCCTAAGATTGATAATGCGTTCCATTGTTTTGCATAGACAGCTTGTGAGGCTGATGGGCCTGTAGTTGGATACTGTGTTGCCATCTTTTCCTGATTTGAGGAGTGGTATCATTATTGCTTCTCTCCACGCCTGTGGTACATTACCCGTGGACCAGCTTGTGTTAAAGATCTGCAGTAGCTTTGCTCTTGCTGCAATTCCCAGGTTTATATATATTGTATAAATATATTGTTACTTCTCTATTCTGTTCACATTTGTATTGCTATATTTTGTCGTACAGGAGTCACGTTCTCGCAAACCAACACTCTACATTCAGAGCGAATGAGCTGTGCTAAAGCATTTATATACCCAGCCCTTGACAGACCCAATCTGGATGTAGTAATACATTCCCATGTGACAAAGGTAATAAAATGTACTCATTAAGATAGTAGAATGTAAGAATCAATTCACGGAATCGCATTATCATTAATTATCAAAGATATTCGCAAGTTTGTTATATGGAAATATCACGATCACTGTCTTTTAGCACATTGGATCCGTAATTTTTATTGATACAATGGAAAAAACGGAGCCGGTGATCGACAGCTAGATCACTTGTCTCACAACACAATAATGAAGGCAAGGGGTGTAATTACTATTGAGATTGCATTTTCCTTTTTTAGAGAGAAAATTAAAAGAACTAATTTTTAGAAGTAGATTACTATAGAAAAGTGGTATTTTTGGTGTAAGTACAGTCCGTAGATGATAATGGGAAGTACAGTCCGTAGTTGATAGTGGGAAGTACAGTCCGTAGTTGATAGTGGGAAATGAAATCCGTAGTTGATAGTGGGAACTTCTGCCAGTAGCTGATAGTGGAAAGTACACCCAGTAGCTGATTGTGAGAAGTACAGTCCGTAGCTGATAGTGGGAACTTCTGCCAGTAACTGATAGTGGAAAGTACAGCCAGGAGCTGATTGTGAGAAGTACAGTCCGTAGCTGATCACTATCAGCTACGGGTTGTACTTCTATCAGCTACGGACTGTAGGCCTACTTATCACTATCAGCTAAGGACTGTACTTTTCAGCGACGGGTAGTACTTCCCGCTATCACTACGGGCTGTAATTTCCACTATCATCTATTTTCTTTCACCCTTGATCCGCACTGGGGATGCAATAAATAACTATCAGACATAGTGGAATTTGGTAGAATTATGTCCATTCAGACAAATCTACAATACTCCAGTTTTCCATAAGACTGTTTTGTTGTTCCAACTTTGAATTTAACATTCATGGTTCTTGGTTAAACTGTCATTTGTCGACCTCTAGTTAATTCTCTCTTATGCGGTGATGACGTTTTATAATATACGTGAAACCTAACTCTAGCATGTTATTGTGGTATGCATTATGCCTTTTTTGTGTGGCGAAGTTAGTCCTTGATCGGTGATGTAGCCGGAACAGAAATGTTTCATAGTGTATCTTGGATCTCCGTATATTCTCTTTGTGCTGCAAAAGCTCAGCCAACACAGAATATTTATCAGAAACACAATTAAATAAAGAGAAAAGATTGGGGGATGGGGATAAACAAAGATGAAGGATTCTGCTAAGTATGGTGAAATGATATGGGAGAGGTCCAGATTATAGATCAATTCTAACGATGGGAAACTGTGGAGAGTATGATCGCCTACATTATGGTTTCTCAAAATGGAGTATATATATATCAGGGGCGCAATAGTGGAACTAAATAGTGGAACTAAATAGTGGAACTAAATAGCGGAACTAAATGGTCAAGGGACTGTGGGGAATAATAAAGTTTTAACAAACACTACCAATCAAGATGCATACGAAACATTAAACATGCTTCCTTTTTTTTACAAGCACTAACGGAAGATAAACCGTGCTGCAATTCAAATAACAAGAATTAAGCCGCTGAACATTGAACCTTACCACGTTTATTCAGATCAGTAACAATCTTCTACTGACAATGGATGTTATGTTATTGCATTAAGATGGCAGTAAACCATTGAATATTCTTTGACTAGAAAACAAATAATATAAATAGTACATTACTTTCTCAAGTGTATTTATTTATGTGTATATTTCTACACTTAGAGATTCTACACTGTCACAAATAGAGATAAAGAGGGATGTGTATTAGCACATATCCTGTTCAGCATCATGTTCCCTGACATGTTGTATGATACTTTCAGAGATCTAGACTTGGGAGTAGACATTAGATATCGCATTCATGAACAATTGTTCAACCTTCTGCAACTTCGAACAAAAACCAAAGTCAAATCACACATCATCGGGGATCTCCTATTTGTTCAAATCACACATCATCGGGGATCTCCTATTTGTTGATAATTGTGCCCTAAACGAAAACTCTGAAGCTGATCTACAAATCATTATAGACAGATTCTCCAAACTTACGGCTTATAATACGGAGACAACAGACGTCATGTTACAATTAGCTCCTTGCAAACGAGCACTGCATAAAGGTAAATGACGTAGCACTTAAAGATGTGAATAGATTCACATACCTAGGTAGTACACTGTCAACGGACAAGGAGAAAGGCGTTCTTGCTCCAGAGCATTGATTCCGAACTACAATGAATAGGGATAAATGTTCCAGTGTCAGGTAACGACCCTAAACAGGAAATGGGTGGCTGAGGTAACATAAGGCAAATATCGAAATTAATTTTAAAAATAGTTATAAGTGTTACCAGAATATGTCTATAAAACAACCTAATAGCGAGACAATTACAGATGATATTTCGACTAAAAGGTCTTCATCGGGGATGACAGGGGAAGAAAATGGATAGGGCACCATGAAAGGAGAAAAGAGGGCGTGAGTTGAAGATTAAAGAGGTAAGTAAGAACGAAAAAGTGCACAGAAAAAGTGGAAATAGATAAGATATAATGCCAATAAAATAAAATAAACATGTACTTAGCTAGATAGTGGTCTGCAGTTAAAAAGATGTGAGCTAGAGGCACCAGGGTAAATAGCAAACAGTAGCCTGTGTGTGTCTCTATGTAATATTTGTGTGCTGTGGTCTTTTGTTTGTCCTGATGAAGGCTTTTTAGTCGAAACATCGTCTGTCACTGTCTCGTTGTTAGACTGTTTTATCGACTTATTTGGTAACACTTATACTTATTTTTGTTCATTTCTATCTTCAATGAATACGAAAAATTAAAGTATTTTCAATGCAAAGTTTGTGCCGAGACTTGGATTAACCCTTCTAGAATTTTATATCATACAATTCAGTGCCTTGTGTCCACACAGTTTAGCTGTGTCACAAAATAATGATGAAAACAATGATATATTTTTTAAAAGTGTAACTCTAAAATAAATTTTTTAATACATGATTTTTAGGTAATTGATTATGTATCCCTGCGAGGGTGAGGGAGTGATGGGGGTTACCGGTATAGACATTGGCAATGTTGTTCTTAAACACTGTATCAAAACACACTTATTTCGCCTTGATTAGTTATTTCATTTTATCCTCTTCTCATTTAATGGCAGGTCATCATCCAGGACAAGAAAGCAATTGGTGTTGAGGTGATCAAAAATGGAAGAAAGTATATTGTTAAAGCTAATAAAGAAGTTATTCTTTCAGCTGGAGCTATAGGCTCTCCTCAAATACTCATGCTGTCTGGTATTGGACCTAAGAAACACCTGGAGAGCTTAAAGGTAGTATTTCATTAAATGTGCAACAATAAACATTGTGATGTGTTAAAAGTAACATTCACTGGACAATAGTCAATATTGGAAAGTGTTAAAATAAAGTAGACGACGGTGTGGTAGTATTGTCTATTTAGGTTGTAGATATCAACCCAACTGTTTTTGACTGTATTGATTTTCCAGAATTTACGTGTCAGATTATATGGCAAAGAAGTAAGAGACATGTCTGTGAATGACACGGGATCAAGTTTAAAACTAGGTGGTTGTGCAACCGGACCGTTCAAAAAGCAATGGAAAACTGCGTACGAAAATTCTGCCAAGAAAATTATTACAGCGAAAATGCTAGGCTGATGGCTACATACTGAATAGAATTTAGGGCCTGCTACCAGTTGTTTTTTTTTTCAAGGCGATTGTCAAACTATTGAGATATAAATGAGAATAGCATATTATTCACATTATTGTCTACAATCTTGTTATGTTTCATATTCAAATTCTCTACAGTCCTAACATTTCACATATTCACATCATTCACATATTCACATCATTCACATATTCACATCATTCATATATTCACATCATTCACATATTCACATCTACATCATTCACATCATATTTATATCATTTGACCGTGAATATACAACTGTGAATATATATATATATCATGTCAAGAATGTAGAATATGATGTGAATATATAACTATATCAGAACTGTAGAGAATTATGTGAATATCTACCATGTAATATCTATATACGAAGTGTTTGTAAAGTCTTACTACACTTTGTATGGAGAAAACATTTGAAAAACAACTTACATGACGTCATCACAAAATGTGCTCCATAGTTCATCATGAAGCTATATTCATTGAATGAGTGTCGTCTGCTGGAGTAATTCTTTGAGCACAAAACAGAAGGATGTTATCAACGGATAAAGGATTTGTTAACAATATGAGGAGACGTGTGCAGTCATATCTTGGAACCTGTGGTTACATTTCCAATACCTGTTATAATGAAAAATCCAGTGGTACTTTCCAGCTTCCCCAAAATAGTGCTTGACCATAGCAGTTTCTATTGTAACTATATTAATGCCTTCCTTATTTTTAAATTTTATTTTTGCATATTCTCTGGTGACGTCATGTGACGTCGTTTTTCAAATTTGTTTTACTTACTAAGTGTAGTGAGATTTTTACAATGTAGAACAATGTAAATAGACACTTGTTCACGCCGAGTTCTCATGAGTGAGAGAGCGATAGAATTCAACAAAGAACTAAACGCAATATTTATAGATCAAGAGAACGCGTTTGATCAAAGTCAACAGGGACGTACTATGAGAAACTCTGGAAGTGTATTGTATCAAAGGGCAACTGCTAGAAAGTATTAGATCTTTGTATAAGAACTGCCAATGTGTAGTAAGAACAGCAGATGGTGTCACAGACGCATTTGATACAAAAACGGGAGTGAGTCAAGCTTGTGTTCTCTCACCTTTGCTATTCAATATATACTATTGTCTATTGTCTATCCCCAGGTGAATGATTGTTGATCGCATTCACACTTGCCGTTAAGCGTAGGGGTGGTATCTTAAGCTGTCGTTTCAAGGCCAGATGTGTCGCCGAGGTTGCATTTAGTCCATGTTTGTTCAAGGTTATCTTAATGTTTTCTATCCACCGTTTTCTTGGTCTACTTTTGGCTTTACGCCCGGATATTCTTGTATTATATGCTCTTATTGGTATTTGGTTTGGCTTCATTCTCATAAAGTGACCGAACCATTTTACTTGCTGTCTCTCAATATTTTCGATACATGATATTATACCAACTCTTTTCCTAATTTCTTCATTTCTTATTTTATCTAGTTTGATAACCATTGCAGCTTTCCTCAGACACTTCATTTCACATGTGATGATTTTTCTTTGCTGCGAAGCTGTTAAAGACCACGTTTGACATTGGTAGCACAGTGTTGGTATAAACATTGTAGATATTATTTACATATTCAATATATACATGGAGACAGAATAATAAAAGAAGCAAAAAGTACAGAGGGCACCAGCATCGATTCAGAGCAAGACAACTCAGAGCAACTAAACAATGAAATAAATGAACTACTTTTCGCAGACGATCAGAGCCTCATATACGAAAACGAAGAACAACTACAAAATCACGTTAGCTCACTATCTGCAATATGTAGAAAATACAACATGAAGATCAATACACAAAAGACGGAAATAATGAAAATATGCAGAACAGCGAGTTCACTAAACATACAGATAGAAAATATGGGAGTAAAACAAGTAACAGAGTTCAAATATCTCGGTAGTATTTTTACAGAAAATGGAAGCCTCGATAGAGAAATAGAGATGAGATGTCAAAAGGCAAATGCAGTAACATACCAACTGTCGCCACTACTTCTTCACCCCAAGATCGAAATGGAAGTTAAGAGACAAATGATCTACAGTATATTCCTACCAACACTGTGTTACCAGTGCCAAACCTGGTCTCTCTCAACTTCACATTACAGAAAGATAGTGAAATGCTTGAGGAAAGCTGCCTGGGTCACCAGGCTGATAGATTGCGAAATGAATATATCAGGAAAAGAATAGGTATAATATCTTGTGCAGATTACATAGAGAGAGAACAAATCAAGTGGCTTGGCCACATTATGAGAATGCATCACAAAAAGTTGCCCGTACACGCATATAACCAAATGAGATCAGGGTACACAGCCAGAGGAAGACCATGGAAAAGATGGATAGAAAACGTCAGGGACATCCTGTACAGACACGGTCATAGCACAACCGAGGCCACACATCTGGCTTTAGAACGCAAGCTCAAGCTCCAATCACCCCTACGCTTAACGGCAAGAGTGGATCACAAACCACCTGGGGAAAGACAATAGACAAAAAACAATGTGAATATTTACCATATAAAAAGACTAGAGAATGATGTTAATACAGAGTGTCCTTTTAGCGACTTTTGATTGATTTGAATTAAAATATAACGCAACGTCATGTTTACGACCAGTTCGAGCTCCATTTAACTGTAATTCAGAATATCACTGCTATATGCAGATATTTCAGTATTTGATTGCGTTCTAACTAAATCGCGGCTGATATTCCAAAATATAGAGCTCTAAGCCTTGTAAATGAAGATGTTAACTCTCTCACAGAAACCATGAAAGGAACTTTATTAGAATCAGCAACAGAAATACTAGGGACAAGAAGAATAACACATAAACCTTGGGTAGCAGATGACATCCTAAAATTGTGTGACGAACGGAGGGAAATGAAAAAGATTAAGAAAGAGGTCCCTGAAATGTCAGGGCAATATAGCAAAATAAACAAAAACATCAGAAGGAAAATGAAACAAGCACAAGAAGTGTGGTTAGAGGAAACATGCGAAACCATCAATGAAAGTATTAAAAGCGGAAACAGTAAGGTAGCATACGACACTCTAAGAAAGATAACACATCCAAATAGACCAAAGATATCTACAATACAAGACAAACACGGAAAGATACTTAATGAAACAACAGATATAGTGAAAAGATGGACAGAGTATTGCAAGGAGCTGTATAACTGCAAGTGTAATCCTGACTACACGATATTACAGAATTCTGAACTAAACAACAGAGAAATAGGAAATGCAGAAATTCTAGTAGATGAAATAAAAGAGGCCATACGAACATTGAAAGGAGAGAAGTCACCTGGTGTAGACAACATTCCAGCAGAATTGTTGAAATACGGGGGAATTAATGTGGTAAATATTATGACCAAAATATGCCAAAATATATGGAACACAAAACAATGGCCCACTGATTGGACACAATCACTAATAATACCAATTCCCAAGAAAGGAAATTTGAAAGTGTGTACAAATTACAGAACAATTAGCCTTATAACACACCCCAGTAAAGTGATGCTCAAAATACCACTTAACAGAATAAAACACAAATCGGAAGAAATAATTGCAGAAGAACAAGCTGGCTTCAAAGCAAACAGAAGCACTGTTGAACAAATATTTAACATCCGAACACTAATCGAAAAACATATTCAGCACCAACGTGATCTATACCACAACTTCATTGACTTTACAAAGGCCTTTGATCGTGTTTGGCATGATGGTCTGTGGCACATACTGAGAAAATTTAATTTTGACACCACAATTATAGACATTATTGAAGCTCTGTACGAAAATGCAAATAGGGCTGTCTTGTCACACAATACAATTGGAGAGTTCTTCAAAACAACTGTGGGAGTTCGACAGGGATGCATAATGTCCCCAGTACTTTTTAACATATACTTAGAGCACATCATACAAGAGACATTACATGACTACAACACGTCTATATCGATCGGAGGTCGCCCTATTTGCAACTTGCGTTTCGCTGATGATATTGATCTTAAAGCTGGGTCAGAACAATCATTGCAAGAATTAACATCAAAGTTAGAAAAAGTTACCAGCAAGTACGGAATGGAAATCAATTCAGATAAGAGCAAAATCTTGGTAAACAGCAGAGACACTGAAAACCAGACTAATATCATGATGAATGGACACAAGCTTGAAGAGGTGAATACCTTCAAATACCTCGGATCCAGTATATGCAGCGATGGTAAATGCAAAGCAGAACTAAAAATAAGGCTGGAGATGGCTTTAGCGTCCTTGTCAAGGCTAACTGTGATTTGGAAAAGCAACATCAGTGTTGGAGTGAAAATCAAACTGTATAGGTCGCTGGTGCTTTCTGTTGTGTTGTATGGTTGTGAGAGTTGGACACTCACTGCGGACATTGAGAGAAGATTACAGGCTTTCGAGTATAAATGCTACAGAAGAATTCTACGAATTTCCTATAGGGAGCATAAGACCAATGTGTACGTAAGAAATAAAGTAGAGATTTGTGCAGGTGTCCAGGAGCCATTGCTTTCAATAGTGAAACGACGAAAACTAGCATGGTTCGGACATGTATGCAGGCACGATTCCTTGTCACAAACAATACTGCAGGGAACTGTCGAGGGTGGAAGAAGCAGAGGAGGACAAATAAAGACATGGACAGACAACATCAAGGAATGGACAGGGCACGATATTTCCACACTCATCCGCATCGCTGAGGATAGAATTCGCTGGAGGACTCTGTGTGCTGAAGCATCCAATGTGGTACCCCTACTACCCTGAAGGGTTATGGGTTTATTGATTGATTGATTACAAAATATTTTGTGAATATAGCTGTAATGTGCAAAACTACCCAAAATAAGACACACAATAGCAGTATATGTTGAAGGCGGGGAATACAAAAGTTTAAACAGCAATATTTTCACAACAACGTAGTTATTAATTTGACACCCTATATATACCATGTCAGGTCTATGTAGAACATTGTGAACATTTACCAAAGGACGGTAGAGAATCAATCAATCAAGTGCCATGCCGACTGGTGTAGGCGATCATGTTTCTCCACGACTCTCTGTCTCTTGTGTTGTCAATAAGCTCGGTTGGTGAGCTTCTACCGTGCCATGATACAAGCCCATCTAGTAACTTTTCTCTTTGTCGACCTCTATCTCTTCTCCCTTTGATCTTTCCAGTGGTTATTAAGTGTTCAAGCTGTGTTCTTCTCAGCACATGCCATTGAAACCTTGACTGTCTGCCTCTAATGTTTGATATGATTGATCTTTTTACGCAAGCATCAATGAGAACCTCTGCAGTAGTATTCTTGGCTGTCCATGGTATTTTCATCATTCTTCTCAGAAACCAAATTTTCTGTATCCTCCAATTCACTTTGAAAAGGCCAGCACCGTGCAGTGGTGATGGGGCAGCCATCAGGGGCTGGAAACTAAGACTGGTCGGGCAGTCCCACTCGAGCAGGACCATAGTCCTGCCCAAGTAAGCAGAGTGCTGAAGACGGAGGCATCCAGCCAAAAGGCGCACAGATAATCAGGATGTCACGCACAAAACACAATGGAAACATGTCTGTATCTATAAAAAGTTATGGTGCCTGCCCTGTGGCGGACGTTCAGGCAGGGACGGTGCCGGGCCCTATACCTCGAAAGAGCCCAACCTCAGTTACTGGAAGTCCTTCTCAATTGCCTCGAGGAGCCAGGAGGCAGGGGAATAGAGCTACTGGCCAAACAAACTTTAAACGACAAAAGACAGTGAGTTTTATTAAGGAGACAGAATTACAGATATAGACATGTTTCAAGTGAACGAAAGAAGAAGAAGAAGAAGAAGGGTCTGCATTGATAAACTTCCATTGCACAAAATTGTTCTCATTTTTTGGAATGCTGATTTGGCTTGTGCTGTTCGGCTCTTTATCTCACTTGAGCATCTACCTTCTGATTTAGAGAATTATGTGAATATTTACCATGTCAGGACTGAAGAGAATGATGGTATGTACTATGTGAGGACTGTAACTTTAAAAAAAATAACATTCTTATTATAATAAAATATACTTTGTTAAAAAATACTTAAACCAAGTTATATTTAAAATTGTTGTATAATATTTAATACAAATACTAAATAATACTTAAACTAGTTTATATAAAAATAAAAACACGCTTTTCTGTGAGTTTGTCAAGCACATCAACTGTAGCAGCGTCCGCAATGGTGGATGAAGTTTAGATGGTTATTGCTGTAAACGTATATTTAGCATCTCCTGTATATCACATTACCTAGTTGCATTTGATCTTTCACTACGAAATTCATTCTTAATTATAGGAAATCGTAATAATTCTTTTTTAATTACTAACACTAGAGCAACACGGTGTCTATCGTTACCAAATGATAAGCAACACTTTCCGAAATAAAAGCATTTTTTGGTTTAACGTTTACGTATTTTTTATTGTGGGTGTCAGTTGTTCTAGAGTTCCGGTTGAGTATCGGATAAAAGGGAGCTTACTGCAATATTTAAAGTGCTATTTTAACAACACATTTTCCCCAACGAGAGCTATAACATATCACCAAAGTTGTGTTTACATGTACAATGCAAAGAAAACGTAAGATTTGGTAATCAGTGGTTGCGTATTGAAGAACTGCAGAGGAAGCGATAGAAATGATGAACCATAGCAGCAGCACACTCCACTGGGTGACGGTTGACATAGCAGAAAGTGACTTATTCTACCTCTGGATACCATCAAGCATATAATGATTAGAGTCTGCTTTGATGAATTTATAATGATTAGAGTCTGCTTTGATAAACTTATAATGATTAGTGTATGCTTTGATGAACTTATAATGATTAGTTTGCTTTGATGAACTTATAATGATTAGAGTTTGCTTTGATGTACTTATAATGATTAGAGTTTGCTTTGATGAACTTATAATGATTAGAGTTTGCTTTGATGAACTTATAATGATTAGAGTTTGCTTTGATGAACTTATAATGATTAGAGTCTGCTTTGATGAAATTATAATGATTAGAGTCTGCTTTGATGAACTTATAATTATTAGAGTCTGCTTTGAGGAACTTGGTTGGGGAAGTAAGAAGAAAGCTATTGTTTTACAAGTCCTCAATAGGTAACAATTTAATGTTGGAGAATTAGACCAAGCAAGTAATATCTGTGTATGTATTTAAAGCGTGTTTTTCTAGAAATATACATTGTAATGTAACCATTCGTTTATCTAGATTCCTGTAGTAGCTGATCTGCCTGTAGGAGAAAATCTCCAAGACCATCTTTTCTTTGATATTTCCATCAAAGTCACTGAACCACTAACTGTCAGTTGGGCCAGCTTTGAGTCTTTTTGGTCTTTGTTGCAGTACAAGCTTTTTGGAACAGGTTAGTATTTTTCACATATATATATATAAATGGGCCTATATACCTCCCTATATAGAATATAGCAGTGGTTATCAACTTTTATTTACCTGCGGACCGTTTGGGGATAAATTGTTTTCCGTGGTCCTCCATAAAACTTTATTTTTAAAGCGAAGCTTGTCGACTTTCTCTCAGACTTATTGTGTATATTAATAAATATCGTTACAATTGAAGGTACCCTTCTGTGGTCTTCCTGTCCTCCGTAATATTTACCCCTCCAATTTCAATTTTTCTCTCTCTGGATTAACCCGTAAATAGAGCATATCTGAATCCCACAGATGTTTTATATGGCCCATGTTGAGGACCACTGGACAATTGCAATGTTTTGAGATGCCTTCAAGAAATGGAAATGACGTCAGAATACTCGTTAAACAATACTGTAACAATAGAATCAGAGAATAGTCAATCATCATATGTTTATATATAAAAATAGGAAGTAAATAAAGATATATTTTTGTCAACGTATTCCATTTAATATATACACAGAAATAAATCAAGGTAATGTCAGGGCACAGGAAATTTTAAACATGCTGATGACATAATAATGTTTTTGTAAAATAGGCACAAGTTAGTGAAACTATTCAATAAAACTAAGAATTAGCATTGGACATTATTATTACCCTCATAAGGTAGCATATCCTGGACATGATGTAGCAGTCATGACAGTCTATCGAACTTCCTGCCGATCTGGAGCCTAACTTTCTGCTTCTGCGAGTGTAACATTCAGATGGTCTTTGATGTTTTGCTTCCGTGTTTTTCGTGGCCTACATCTTTATCATTGCCCTGGCATCATCCACTCCCTTCGCCCTTGTGTTGCCGGGGCCCGAAAGGGGAGCAAAGTTTACCTTCCACGCATGTCGTAAAAGGCGACTAAGGAGGTTATGGGATGGAGTTGGCTGCCCCATCCCATATAGGGTCAGTGACCCAAAGCCATGCTGAAGTCGGATGTGTCAGGCCGAAAAGTGCAGATATCGCAGCAATGCTGTAAACCATGGCACAACGCATTCCATTCTCCGGACTACATATTCTAATATGCAGTAGTTTGAGAATGAACGCAGAAGAAGAAGAAGATCCACTCCATTATGGTATTTTCTACGCTGTTATGTTGTTCGATATGGCCAAAATATTGTAATTTTTGAGAGAACCTTGTTGTTATGCCGGATTTCTGTTACTATCAATTCTCTCAGAATGTTTCTATTGTTGACTTTACTATGTCTATGTATTCTGAGGATGCATGTGTAACACTGTTTACATTGCTGCAAATTTGTTTCTCATCGTTATGGTGATTGTCCAAGATTCACATTTATATATTGCAACTGGGAATATGCGGGCTATAAGGAAAGTTAGTTTTGTTATTATGTTGCAACCAAGCCATATGTTATTCATTTGTATCATTTGATGCAATAGACAACATACGTTTGACTTCCTCATAGCAATCCTCCTTGATGTTTATACGAGAACCATGATATTCGACACGAGTAATTTACTCTAGTTATCCGTTATTCTATCTATCTATCTATACGCTGTGTCCCTTGTTTGCCTTGCAGCGTCAGGGGTGGAAGAGTTCTCTGGAGATGGCCTTCTTGTGCGCTGTTTGTAAGCTTGTTCCTGTGGCTTCTTTGATTTCTGTGATCCATCTTTTACATGGTCTGCCTCTGGCTTTATAACCGTTATGTCTATGTGTCATGGCCATCTGTGGCATGCTATATGTCGGTAGTCTGGAAGCGTGTGAAAACCACTTGATCTGCTGTCTTTTGATGTGTTCCAATACTGGTATTGTTTTGGTTATCTGTCTGATGTTATCGTTTCTAATTCTATCTCTTAATGACACTCCGAGTATTCTTCGTAGACATGTCATTTCTGTTGTCACTATTTTTCTTTTGTCTTGTGCTGTCATTGTCCAGGTTTGGCACTGGTAGCATAGTGATGGATATCCGTTATTAATCGAGAGATATCACCTTTTTCTAATAGATACGGAACTACTGAGGGTGGGGATTTAGAAATCACTAATCACATGACCGGAAGAGAAAGTTTTAGGTTGTCCGGCAAGAGGCAGACAAACATACAATTCTGAGAGAAACATCTAGAAATTTACAAATGTTAGATTTTACAATTTAAAAAATAAATGAAACGCACAACACGATCACTGGATGACATATTTCCTACAAAATAAATGAGACATGTTCACCCGTGTGTTGCCGGGGCCCGAAAGGGGAGCATTGAATAGCAACACTGTTTACCTTCCATGCTTGTCGATAAAGGCGACTAAGGAGGTTATGGGATGGAGTTGGCTGTCCCATCCCATATAGGGTCAGTGACCCAAAGCCGTGCTGAAGTCGGATGTGTCGGGCCGAAAGGCGCACATATAGCAGCAACGCTGTAAACCATGACACAACGCATTCGATTCTCTGAACTACATCCTGCTAACCCTGCTGGAGTTTGAGAACGAACGCAGAAGAAGAAGAAGAAATGAGACATGTTCAATGTATGCCTAATGTGTAAACGATAAGAGCAGTGTGATATTTATGACGAACATTATGTTTGGAATGATGATGATGACCCGCTGTCGTGGTGGTAATTGTGTGAAGGATAATGATGTTATGCTAATGGTTATGCTGATGGTTTGTGGTGATGTGATAGTAAAGAATAATTATGACCCAATACACAATTTATTGTTGAAGAAACTTTACATAGGTGATCTCACCCTGCCATATATGCTGGAGGGGCTAGCTTTCAAAAGCACAACAAAAGAAACTAGAGACAAAGACTGGCCAGATCTTGAAATTCATTTTATCAGTATTCCATGTAAAGTTCCATTGATGGATGCATTTAGTTATTCAGAGAATGTAAGTAGAAAGTGTGTATGAACTAGATTTATAATTGCTTGAATGTTTAATTTAGGAAAGCTTACAAATAATTCCAATCCAATTTTATTAAAAATGAATTCTTTTATATTGACTACATGATAATCCAATTCTTTTATATGGACTACATGATAATCCAATTCTTTTATATGGACTACATGATAATCCATTATTCATTTGTTTCTTCTTCTTCTACGTTCATTGTCAAACTCCTGCAGGGTTAGCAGGATGTAGTTCAGAGAATCGAATGCGTTGTGTCATGGTTCACAGTTTAGCTGCAATATCCGCCCCTTTCTGTCTGACACATCCGACTTCAACATGGTCTATAGGTCACTGATCGTTTGTGGGATGAGACAGCTAACTCCATCACCCAAACCTCCTTAGTCGATTTTTATGAAATACATGGCAGATAACATAGCCACTATTCATTGCCCCATTTCCGAACCTCGGTAACAAACGGGTGGTAGTTATGTCAATATTTACTTATTACAAATTGAGACAGTGGAAAATCAATCATGAAAATCTATAAACTGATTGTCCAATAACTCCTAGAGATCAGAATGTCATTGTGCTCACAGATGGATTTGTGAATTATTGTTAGAAGTCTGCTTTGGGTTTTATGGTAGAGTCGTTGCCGAGGGCAGCGGAACATATGAAACAATTACATACAATATGAAGTTAGTAGTCGAAGCTGTTGCTGGTATTCTAACAGGCTGTCCATAAATTATGTCAAGAATTGGGTAATAGCTAGTCTGAAAAAGCTAGACAGCTGTTGACATAGAGGAGGACGAGTTTGATAGTTGTTGATATAAAGGAGAGGGAAAGTGTCACTTGTTGACATAGAGGCGGAGGAGTTTGATAGTTGTTGACATAGAGGAGGAGGAGTTTGATGGTTGTTAACATAGAGGAGGGGGAATTTGACACTTGTTGATATAGAGGAGTGGAGTTTGACAGCTGGTGACATAGAGAAGGGGGAGTTTGACAGTTGTTGACATAGAGGGGGGGGGGGGTTGACAGTTGTTGACATAGAGGAGAGGAAGTGACAAAAGTTGACGTCAACAAAAGATTTTATATACCAATTAAATTGTTTGAATTTGAAACATTTTTTCGACAAGTCTGAAAGAACAATGTAGTTTTTTTCGTAAATTGTCTGTTTAAAATAACTTTAGGGACTTGGGAGAAGAGAGTGCATGAATTATTTACAGTTTTTTACAGGGATGGTGGGGGTAAATAACAAGTGAGAAAATATTGTTGTCGTAAAATATTGACATCCCCTAAGGTAAAGGTGAAGGTAATAATCAGTTATGAACCAGCTTCATAGCACAGGGTTTAGCATCATGTTCTCAGCAGCGTAGTTAGTGACTGGTCAGAAACTACTTGACTAGCATCGTCTACCAAACTTACTCAATAGCGATTGAGCCATTCCTCTACCTTCACAGAGCATGAGCCGAGGTACCATTATATACTGAACTTCACGTGTGACTTCTTTGCAAACCACAAATATCGAATTAATTCAAAACCTGGTCTGCTGGTCGGCGGGCGCATAACTGAACACTACACTATCAAGGATGCTCTAAAATAGCTTTCAGTGACCTCATTCACTAGAGCAGAGGTGTCAGCCTCCCAGTCCATGTTACGAAAGATACAAAAGTGCAGGTGTCTATGTCACTGAATGACATATTTGATGAATCCATTATTCATTTGAATTTGAATCCAACCTTCAGGATACCACAATGGATCGACTGCTAACGGCATGCCGATGTGCGCAGTAATGAGATATCAGATAGGCTTGCATCCAATGTACCCATAGATGGCGAGTTGACAACGATTAAATGGATGGAGGATTGCTTAAACTGCTTCAAAACCCCTGCTAGATGCAAACATCAAGTTAATGAAACATCTAGGCTTAGATTTGGTTAATTGCACATTACTATACTATACTCTTGTTTTAGGGGTTCCCTAGCATAGTGGCTAATCCATTTGTATTGTGCTTATGAGGTTGCTGGTTCAAACCCGGTCATGGTGTATTGTTTACAAATGGTTTTCTTTGGAGATCCCTGTCGATGGTTATTTAAAGCAGCAGAGATATGTTATATGAGTGTTAATCTCGGCAGGCAAGGACTCACTTCATTGAGAGGGGCGAAGTTCATGCCGGAAAACCTGAGTGCAATGAAGTTAGTCATCTGTGCTTTTTTCGGCTTTTTTACTGTCATTTGAACATTATTATTGTGCAAATGAATTAATCTTATCTTCTCCAGAAATAAAAAGCGCTCTTATTTTTCATATGTACTTACTGCGCAAAACTGAAATACAACAGGTAAATCCATAAATTATTATTTTGTGGGGATGTGAGAGCTGGACACTAGATAGATGCAGATACAAAAAGAAGGATTTATACTAGAGGGAAGAATGATAAGTGCTGAGGAGCACGGTAGCATAGTTGAGAGCGTGCTTACGATCATCGAGTTACAGAGTGCCAGATTCGAAACCACGCCCGGATAGGAAACAAAACAGGGTCGTGATTTCTCCCTTGACACAACCGCTCATCCAGTCAATCTAGTTGTAAATGGTGACCCACAAGTAAGGGAACTGGTCACTTCACTTAATAGCTGCTGCGGTTTAGTAAATGAAGAGTTATGTTCATCCCCGACGACTTAAGGTTGCTGCCAGGGGACCAACCTTTGCCCACTATAAGTACTACAAACATATGTCAAACATATAAACACCAACATGTTACGTAGACAATAAGAAAACTATATTCGTTAGATAATAAATACAAAAACTTTAACGTTGTCAAGAAGCTCTTTTGGTGATATTGAAAAGTTGGAAGCTTACTTGGTGTGAACGTCTAATGAAGCACGGTTCACTTTCTAAAACTATTTTACAAGGAATAATGCATATCTACTACTAGTACTAACCTTTGTTGAGAAAAATATTCCTGCATTAAAATCAGTGAAACGTAACGGCGCTAAAAAAATCACTTAGCATACATACTTCTGTATGTATTACCTTGGTTCCTTCTATGGAAAAAAAAGCAGTAGTTAATATTTGCTTTTAGAAATTGATTAACTACAGAGACATTTTTTATGTCCGTTGTTGATATTATGTACGATTTGTTCTAGACAAAAGATGAGCTAAGTGGACGAGAGACAATGGAATATGGGTTTACTTGTCTACCAAGTTTACTCAGACCAGAAAGCAGAGGCAGCATCACCCTAAGATCCAGTGATCCGTTTGACTACCCTTTGATCAAAGCAAACTATCTAGAGAAACAAGAGGATATTGAAGTTCTGATCAGAGGTGATTAATAGAACCAGTGTATGTGTCCCCTATAGTAGACATGTAACGACTTTTCAACTTTTGTTGGTTGGTTAAGTGGTTAGTTAGTTAGTTGGTTAATTGGTCATTTGGTTATCTAGTTAGGTTTTTGTTCTTTGATTGGTGATTAGATATATTAATTGTTAGTTGACTGGCTGGAAGATTATTTAGTTAGTTGATTGATTGGTTGGTTGGTTAGGTAATTTGATGGTTTGTGGATTGGTTAGTTTGATTTTTTTTGTGGCTAGTATGATAATATGGCCGGTTAGTTAGTTGATTTGTTAGCAAGTAATTTCATTGTTTGATATGCCAATTGGTTGTTTCGTTAGTTAATTGATTGGTTGGTTGATTAGTTGTGTTGTTGGTTGGTAGGTTAGTAAAATAGCTATGTGACTATTTTTTTAGTTTTAATTTATTTAACCGTTTTATGCTTTTAGCCTAATTTAACAGGAGACTGTCAAATTAACTATTCACATTGTATAACATACGTTTTTAATGCTATCTAACAACAAACTCTGACTGCACTCTTCACATTGTATAACTTGAACTTTCAAAGTTATCTAACAGGAAACAATGACAACACTATTCACATTGTATAACTTGAACTTTCAAAGTTATCTAACAGGAAACAATGACAACCCTATTCACATTGTATAACTTGAACTTACAAAGTTATCTAACAGGAATGACAACACTATTCACATTGTATAACTTGAGTTTTGAAATCAAATAGTTAACTGACATAAGCCAAATGAACACAATCTACCTGCACATGTGAATGAACTAATGTAGACATGATCCAACAAAACGATTTAATGTCTCTCATTGGCTACAGGTCAGCGATGACTCTGCCAAATGATATCAACATTAGGCAATATTTTCAAACACAAAGATAAGCTTACTCGTTCTGCGAACATAAGCAACATAACATTCGACTCACCCTATATAATGGAGGAATAGAGATTCTGAAAACAAGTCAACAGTTTTCTAATTGTGAGACATACAATAACACGTGATGGTAGATGGTACATAGGAGTTAAGAGGATAGATGATTGACTAAAATCTCATTCAATGATGTAAGGAAAATGTTAGCATCTAAACAAATTTTTTTTAATAATTAAAATTAGAAAAATACTTTATGTGCTCTGCATGTATATATGGTTCAGAAACACGATAAATGTAGAAATGGCTGAAAGACATGAAATTCATGCCTTTGAGATGTGGATATATGGAAGAATAGGGAGAGCTTCATTGGAAGAGAAGAAAACAAAGAGGTTATCTCTCTCTCTCTGTCTCTATTGTGACCTGTCTTGTGCAGATTGTATAACGTTGTCCTAACTTCCACGCAGTAAGTCTCATGGTTTTGTGCATGATGTTCAGAAGGTCTTCGATATGATGTTTGTTTGTTTGTTTGTTTTTCGTTCGCTCCATTGTAACCATCACGGATATCCGTGCGATTTCCGCCGGGAGCGTGATTACGTTGTGCCACCGTTATGCGCCTTGTAGGCCTAGTACATCCGTTTTCGGCAGGCCTTGACAATTCGGGTGGGCTACCCTTAGCCTGTGACAGCCTCTATATCTGTCTCCAAGCACGCGTAGTGGAGACTCTTCGCCCAGACGATTTTTTGCTCTCGTCTGACTCGAACGAGGTGTTCCACTGTCTATGAAATTGCCTCGTGTAATTGGACGTGCTGTGCCTGTGCCCATTGGGTACTGAACCGTTTCTCATCCGTGAGCCTGGTTCCTTAAGGGGAAGAACTCAACAGAGTAGTTGGACCCTGGCTCTTTCGCCCTCTTAGCTGGGGTGTCATTCACCGACATCGTGTACCCCTTGTCCAAGTTCGAGTCTCACACCACGCGTTTGAGAGCAAGGCGTTCTCGAGCTGAACGTCCTTGTCCCAATAGCGCCTGAGCCCATCAGGTACTGAACCCTTTCTCTCTCCAAGTGTATTTCCGGTATAGGAAAACTTGACAGTAGAGTTGGGCCAGGGCTAAATCGTTGTCCCTTTTGTGCCTGAGCCCATCGGGTACGGAACCCTTTCTCTCTGCAAGTGTACATCCGTTATAGGAAACCTTGACAGTAGAGTTGGGCCAGGACTACCATCGTTGTCCCTTTCTTGCCTAAGCCCATCGGGTACAGAACCCTTTCTCTTCGCGAGCATATTTCCGGTTTAGGAAGGCTCGACATAAGAGTTGGGTTAGGTCTTCTTGCTTTACCAAACGCCAATGGATGGGTCTGGGTCTGTGCTTGTAAGGAACACAGGCAACTAGAAGCTCGTCTCGAGCTGACGGAGCTTGTAGTTCCCATTCCCTAGGGACTTTTCACTTTCTATTTGCAGTTCGCGCTGCCCTCTAGCGCTGTTCTGCCCTTTCATTGTACTCGGTATGAAATCTATTTGTCTCTCGCCATGCATCTACCTTTACGTGCATTTTACATTGGCCGCCCCTCCAATGTTCGGACTGGACTGACTTGCTTCACTGTATGTCGACAGTGTCGCTATATGTGGTGATGCTGGTGGTATCGGAGATATTGTCTGTCTTGTGCAGTCACATCTCTTTCCATCTGCTACCTCCACATTCTCGGACACGATCCCCAAATGATTTGGCCAGAATCAGCTCGAGCTGCTGTATTTCTGTTTCCAGGGTGCACCGCGTGGAGGTACATTTGGGATCTTGGTTATCTGCTAACCCTGGGCCCGCCTAGAGCAATGCGTTCCCTTTGCACCCCCGATATGATGTGTCCATCAAAGTCTTAGTCTGTCTCTTGTTCTATTTCCTGGAACTTTTCCCTCCATGATTAATCCACATAAACCATTGCATTTTCTATATATCTAAAATATGTTAACTTGCGATTTTTTGGGGATAGTTTTGAAGTACCAGTCGTATATATTCAGGTTTTAAAGGACGTCTGTTTTTATCGTATTTCTGTCCATGATATTCTTAGAATTTGTGTTTATAATATTTTATTTCAAATATATTTTTCATTGCGAATGGCATTACCCACTTCTCAAAATCTTGTATTGTCACTGGAAAAATATTTTCTTAATAGTTGTAATTTGTTTTTCTGTTTGTCACATATTTCTTATCTTTTATATGTGTGTAGAGCTATTGCTAATCTCTTTCTGATCTCTGCTGAGAAAACTCTGAAATGTGTGGTCATCATGAATTTTCTGCGCACTGAATACATCTCTGTAGAGAGGTTCTAGTAGCACTAAATATGAAAATGTATTGTTAACAGAAATGAACATCAAACACATAAAATATTTTAGATATATAAAAAGGACATGACACATTGTTGAAGACATTACATGAATGAAAATAAAGTTGAAAAGCATCAAGCAAGAGATAGACATAGATACAAGTGGAAGAGAAACATCATATGATGATATTCAAACGAGAACAACCAAGGCAAGGAAATAGTATGTTGTTGTATCTGTGTCGTCTTTCGATATCGAGGTGGAACTTGATTGATAGAACAATACTATTTCTTCTGGTTCTGGCAACAAACCATGAATTGAAAATGAAAAATGTCATGATAATTTATGCTAGAAATCATTTTTACCCTCGTGATGAGAGCACAAAATGTTAATTAAAGAGCATCAAAATTCTGGAATGTAATGGGATTGTGGTGAAATGTTTGATGGAATAATTCTCTAAACGTGGTTTCACTCAACTGTGATTTCTACATTTTACAAAATGTCTCTGTATTTTTCATTTTTACAGGAATCAATGAGTGTAAAAAATTAGCAGATGCCAAACCCTTAAAGGATGTTGGAGGTCAACTAACAGAGAAAACTGCAGTGAATTCATGCAAACATCACAAATTTGATTCTCACGAGTACTGGACATGCATGATCAAACATCGCCCACTCACAATTTACCATCCTGTTGGTACATGCAAAATGGGACCGAAAGGAGACCCTACAGCTGTTGTAGATAGAGAGTTGAAGTAAGTCTTCTAGCACAAGATATTAGGTAGAACAGCAGCAGAACTATGATCCGACAAGAGACACTACAGGTTGTAGATAGAGAGTTGAAGTAAGTCTTCTAGCACTAGATATTAGGTAGAACAACAGCAGAACTATGATCCGACAAGAGACACTACAGCTGATGTAGATACAGAGTTGAAATAAGTCTCCTAGTATTAGATATTAGGTAGAACAACAGCAAAACTATGATCCGACAAGAGACACTACAGCTGATGTAGATAACAGAGTTGAAATAAGTATGGCTGCTAGTAACTAGATATTTATATTTAGGCTAAGAAAATGCATGATGATTAACACAAACACAAACTGAACTATTCATATTGTATAACTTATGCTCTTATGTGTAGCGTATGTTTAACAGCAAATTCTAACACCTAACGATCTTGTCAACAAAATATGTGAAACTATCACGAACACTGCAGAAAAGCTTTTCAATCAGAAATCTGAAAAGAGGAAATGCTGCAGATAACGACAAATTAACATCAGAAATGATACAAGCCATCGGAGATTCCTGCAATGTTATCCTGCAAGATATGAAAAAGCGGAGTATGGCCAGAAGGATGGAAAAAGTATGTATACACACACACACACCGTGTGTGTGTGTGTGCGTGCGTGTGTACACACATACTTTTTCCAGTCTTCTGGTCACATCCCAAGCTTTTCCATATCTTACACCATAAAGTGTTATATGTGAACACTGGAATCTCATACATATACACACATACATTATCCCACTCTTGACGATGAATTGACAGTTGCAATTAAGTAGGGATCAATCAACGTCTCCTGATGGATATGAAACTTCTAAAGCTGACCTGATTTTGATCAGATTTTCACTTGGATCCAACACCTCAAAAATGTCCAGTAATTTTCTAACTCTGTAACAATAGTCAAAGTTTTTTTTTAGTTCAAGGCACGACATGATTACATATAGCTGTATGTGGCGTTCATAACATAAATACTTATTAGTGCATGCAGATACACTTCAATGGTGAAGACATTCTAAAGAACGATAGAATGAAATATTTGTGAGTGGCATTAGAGCGAAGCCTTGTTATTTGTGTTCCCTGTTGATCATGTGATACAAAGAAGCAAACGGGATCTCGCAGTTGTCAAAATAATCACGGCTGCACAGCTAGAACAACCACAGTTTTCCTTACTCTTTAACCAGTTGGTCTCGTCTGTAGTTGTTGACTACAACCTGTGGCTCCTAACCTTGTCCAACACACAAAGCCGCGGTTGGAAAGCATACAGAATGAAGGCGTGCAAATGTGCTAGAATGTCCTGGAATGTGCTAGAGCGAGACTGTTGGCAGTATATGTCGATAGCCATGGCTAGAGATACATGCTAGGTCTAGTATACTGACGACAGTCTCGCTTTGGTTATGTATCTCCTGGAAATCTCTCGCTGCGACAATAGAGACACAAGACAGCATCTGTGACCATGATTAGCTCAGAAAGTGGTAGCCAGCGGGTCGGTACAGGAACCATTTCTTAAGTACGACTAGCTAACTATGATATTGATATGGTTACATACGCCCATCGTTCAGTGTAAGTGGTAAAAATACTAAATGTATTGCATACCACCACATCAGAGGGGTCCGCGTAGCGCGGTGGTTTAGCGATGGCACCGGTTCCCGGGTAAATGATAAAGGTTAACTTTACTTTTACTTGTATACCAACACTGAAGTCGTATATATCGAGCCATTGTCGCAAACAAGATAGCGACACGGCTCATTTCCTTTTTCTGGACTACATATCTACATATACAGGAAATCTTGTAGGGACATTGTCTAGATAAAAGAGAGATCCGATGGAAATCTTGTAGGGACATTGTCTAGATAAAAGAGCGATCCGATGGAAATCTTGTAGGGACATTGTCTAGATAAAAGAGAGATCCGATGGAAATCTTGTAGGGACATTGTCTAGTTAAAAGAGAGATCCGATGAAAATCTTGTACGGACATTGTCTTGCCCAAACGAGAGATCCGATGGAAATCTCGTAGGGACATTGTCTTGCCCAAAAGAGAGATCCGATGGAAATCTTGTAGGGACATTGTCTAGCTAAAAGAGAGATCCGATGGCAATCTTGTAAGTACATTGTCTTGCTAAAAGGGAGATTCGGTGAAAATTTTAGAACGAATGCACACAAAAATGCCTAATATTCATCACATAGCAATATTTTCTGGTCCACGACAAATATGCCAGTCGCAAGCAGGGATATGATTACATTAAATCTGTCCTGAGTGGAGTATATTATATTTCACTCACTCCATATATGTTTCTAACTGACGAATTTTATGTTGTTCTTAACAAGCGTAAGTATTCCATCTTTTTGTCCGTCTTTTTTATCTCACCGATGACATTGAAAATCTCGTATTAGTCAAACTGTATCCATTAAACTGCGAGGGAGAGGAGATGGCTACCGCCCTCATTTGCAGAGCCTGTGAAATGTGAGATCGCTAACATCTCACACCCCTACGGCATTAATAAATGCTATGGGTTACTTTACTTTATCCATTAAACATTGGGCTCTCTTGCAAGCAGCAAATATTTACTTTCTCTTCAATCTTGATATTTTAGAGTTTTTTCTGTCAATAACTTCAGGATTTCATCGCATTATTTTTTGTGGTCCTGTTATTTTCAAGGTTCTCTATTATCTTGACTAGTGGCTCCTCGGAACAATTGAGAAGAACTTCTAGTAGCTACTATTTGATCCATTCGAGGCAATGGTCCTGACTCCATGTCCATCACAGGGAAGGCACTATAAATTACGTCAGATTGTGATGATGAGGGTGAAATGCCTTTAGCTGTGAGCAGGTAGCTCTTGACAATTCATAGCCTTCCTGAAAAAATCACAGGTTCTTTTCAGTTGTGTATCTGCGGCGGCACCCAGAGTTATATATGGTTTTCTCCAAAAAAATGTTTTTGTAAAGGAGGTTTATGGATACATGTTTAGTCCCTATACGGAGGCATTGCAGTACGCCAGCGGTATTCCAGGAGTTACAACGCCCTACCAGGATTACAGCACACATTTCTTGACCAATAATCTCACTATTATTCTACCAGAGTTGTTGATCCATCCGCGGTGATGGTATTTCTAGCATACTCCGTCACTTACGAGTCTGCACAAAAAGGACAGAGGCGCAATGTCGACTGGTTTCCATCTCTGCGTCATCCATGGGGATTATATGATAGACGACAGAAGTAAGAAGTTGAGACCAGATGTGACAATCATTATTTGTTCACAGGTTAGAGGTTGTCAGCCTATCCTCAAACTTTCCTTAGTTGTCTCCTACGACATGCCTAGTATGAAGATAGTGGGTATATTCTTTGCTCCCTGAATTAGAAGTCCAGGCCTCGGTTTCCAAACGGACACTTATATCAAATATAAATCGCCCGTGTGTTGCCGGGGCCCGAAAGGGGAGCAAAGAATAGCAACACTGTTTACCTTCCACGCATGTCGTAAAAGGCGACTAAGGAGATTATGGGATGGAGTTGGTTGTCCCATCCCATATAGGGTCAGTGACCCAAAGCCATGCTGAAGTTGGATGTGTCAGGCCAAAAGGGGCAGATATCACAGCAATGCTGTAAATCATGACACAACGCATTCCGTTCTCCGGACTACATCCTGCTAATCTGCAGGAGTTTGAGAATGAACGCAGAAGAAGAAGATATAAATATATTCACATTGTGTGGGTTGATGCGTGACATCCTAATAGTTGTGCTGCGCCTCTAGGCTGGTTGTGTCCGTCTTCAGCACCTGCAGTGGTCTTGCACGATTACAGAAGAGCCTGACCATTCTATTTTCAACCACTGTTGGTTGAACTAAGCTCTATCTCCCCGGCAAGAACCTTGTCTTGATGGGATCACTTCTGTCACCTCACGTCTGCTTCCTTCAAGTGTCCATTTGTACTTAAACTGTTCTAGTTAATTTTCCAAAAACTTGTATTAGATTTATAACTTGAGTATTGAATGATATTGAATTGTATTTTGTTATCATTAATTTCAGAGTTCAGGGAGTGTCTGGACTAAGAGTAGCTGATGCTTCTATAATGCCGTGGATAACTTCTGGAAACACCAATGCTCCATGTATTATGATTGGAGAAAAAGTTTCAGATATGATTAGAGGTAGATCACCACTGAAACCAATTGATTTGTAAATGAACAAGCAAGCGTTCATTTAATGAGGATGATATGAAACAAAGGAGTGATACAATTGTAATAAACACATGAATGCAGAATATAATATAGTAATGGAGGAAGCGTATAGTCCCTCAATTTCTCATGAACACGTTCGAAATATTTTTCCTGGAAAAAACTGGATAATGTAATGAATTGATTATTTGCACATCTTCTTATATTAACCTTGACCTTATAAATATTTTGTTCTTAATTTAATATCAATTATGTATTTATGTGTTTACCATTATTGTTTATTATTTATAAGAATAATATTACCAAACAGTCAAACCACTGCGAGACTTGCCAGCCAAATGACTTAACTTGAATTACTCTTTGCTAACAATCAGTTCCTACTCCTCAGTTCAAGTAAGAGCTACAAGATTGCATATACCTACTCAGTGACGGCTGCCGAAATGACAGCATGAAGATCAATCCAGAAAATAAACAGAAGTAATGTCTATAGGTAGAAAACAAAATAAAATCAATATAAAGGTAAATAAGCAACTACCGAAACAAGTGCAGCAATTAAAATATTTTGGGTGCGGTTTTACAGACGACAGAAGAATGGACAGAGAGAAAGAGAAGTGGAATTTAAAAAACACAAAATTCCGCCGAAGCTGGATGTGTCGGGCCATTGGCGCAAATAAAACGGCTACACAACGCATTTCCATTTTCTGGACTACATCCTGCTAGAAATCTAATAAGACCATGGTCCTGCTGCAAGAGAGATCGAGCGAGAGTTTGAGAATGAACGCTGAAGAAGAATAAGAAAAAGCGCCAACTACGTAAATTATGAACTTAAACCAATCTTGAAACATAAATCTATCCTGTTGGAACCCATCAAAAAGAAATTATCAAAAATTATATCTTCACACCAATATTGTTTTATCACTGTCAGACATGGACAATAAATAAAGACCACGAGAGAAAGCTTATTACATGTGACATTAGATGTCTAGGAAAATCAGAAAACAGAACAAGAAGATATCATGTGAGAAATGAAGACATTACAAGAACTATTGGAACAACGTATTCAAATGTGATCAAATACATTGAAAAACAGAGACTGAATGATTCAGTCACTTAATGAGAATGACCCCTTATTGACCAGCAGCAAGAGCATACACTGAAAGTGGAAACAGCACGATAAAGAGGAGAACCCAGAAGAAGGTGGATTGAAGGAGTTACCAATGTTCTGAAATTCCACAACGGTTTTTTTTGTGTTTTTTTTTTGTGTGTTTTTTTTAGACGTACAATATTACTGCATATCAAGTCATAATCCGAAAACCGTTCATCGTGCCATTCTTTGGCGTTCTTTGACGCCTTGAAACAAAAACAGAGAAAAGATAATAGATAGATAGGTAGATCGACAGTAAGATAGATATACAGACAGATAGGCAGATAGGCAGATAGGCAGGCAAGACAGAAAGACAGACGAACAAGACAGACATAGATTAATGAATGGATTGATGGATGGATGAACCGACAGACATAGATTAATGAGTGGATCGATAGATGGATGGACAGAGATTAATTAATGAATCGATGGATGGACGGATGGATGGGCAGAGATACATACAGAGATCACTGAATGGATCGATCGATGGATGGACAAACTGAGATTAATGAATGGGTCAATAGATGGATCGATCGATGGATGGACAAACTGAGATTAATGAATGGGTCAATGGATGGATCGATCGATGGATGGACAAACTGAGATTAATGAATGGGTCAATGGATGGATCGATCGATGGATGGACAAACTGAGATTAATGAATGGGTCGATGGATGGATAAACTGAGATTAATGAATGGGTCAATGGATGGATCGATCGTTGGATGGACAAACTGAGATTAATGAATGGGTCAATGGATGGATCGATCGGTGGATGGACAAACTGAGATTAATGAATGGGTCAATGGATGGATCGATCGATGGATGGATAAACTGAGATTAATGAATGGGTCCTTGGATGGATCGATCGATGGATGGACAAACTGAGATTAATGAATGGGTCAATGGATGGATCGATCGATGGATGGACAAACTGAGATTAATGAATGGGTCCTTGGATGGATCGATCGATGGATGGACAAACTGAGATTAATGAATGGGTCAATGGATGGATCGATCGATGGATGGACAAACTGAGATTAATGAATGGGTCCTTGGATGGATCGATGACACCTGATGACGATGATGATCGCTGCAGTTATTTTCTTTCATGAATTATTTCCCTTTCTTCGTGTTGTGAATGTTGTTTCTGAATTTCTATCTATCTATCTATCTATCTATCTATCTATCTATCTATCTATCTATCTATCTATCTATCTATCTATCTATATCTCATTTTCTTTCTCTGTTTGTCTCAATGTCCATGAATTATGAGGGATGAAGTTTTTGTTTTCTATGTGCGTTATATTTTGATTGGAAAAAGGAGTCCTTTATTCATTTCAGTACAAGTATCAAAATATCACAAACTTTATGGGAGTAGTAGTACTCGTAATTCTCAAGCTTATGACTGATAAATGTACCTGACTGTAGGGCACTCTCCACAGCCAGTGTTCTGCTCTTTTAAGAGCAATGGAATACATTTGGGCAAACGTTAGTACAATGAAGTCAATCATCTACATCTCTTGAGTTTTTCTTTAAATACCTATCTTCACTATGAATATTATTCAGTTATTGTAGACATTTTATCAAGATTGTGAAAATATTCATTTTATAACATGGTTGTACGTATTAAATGTTTAATCAGATACAAATTGTGTTGATGAGATTATCATAAATATTTTACATATTTATACAGTTGTTGTTTTTTTAAATTATTGTTATTACTATATAACATATTGTAAAATAACACGGTTGAAAAACAAATGGAAAAACAACAAAATAGAAACTAAACTGCTAATGCTACGAACTTTTATTTGTTTCGGTTGCAACATATGGCTGTGAAACATGGACGATAAGGGAAACAGCGGCAAAGAAAATCAACGCCTTTGAGATGAAATGCTACAGAAGTATACTTAGAATATCATGGAAGGAAAAACAAACAGAAACTCAGATATTATAAACATATTGAAGACTCCAGAGTGTTGGTTACTAAACACAATAGCAAAAAGAAAACTACGCCTGTTTGGTCATATAAAGAGACACAACTGTTTAGAAAAACACATAATGAAGGGCAGAGCACCTGGGCGGAGGAGGAAAGTCAGACCAAGAAGACTATGGACTGACGACATTAAAGATAACATTAATACATCGTTGGAAAATGTAAGCCGCATCGCCCAAGACAGGAAAGAGTTCAGGGAGTTCATTAGGCAGACAACGTTCTGGAGAGATTACGTCACATGACATACTTATCATGCATCTATATGTCTTCGGTAAGGAAAGGTGAGTTTATCAAGATCATTTTTTAGTTTTGTGACTTTTTTTTGGAAAACCAATTCATCACCAACAGGTGAATAATACAGCAGGGATTTGGGCTGCTCTTATATGGAGATGATATGGGCAGTTCTCATATGGAGGAGATGAGGGCAGTTCTCATATGGAGATGTGGGCAGTTCACATATGGAGATGTGGACATTTCTCATATGGAGGAGATGTGGACATTTCTCATATGGAGATGTGGGCAGTTCTCATATGGAGGAGATGTGGACATTTCTCATATGGAGGAGATGTGGGAAGTTCTCTTATGGAGGAGATGTGGGCAGTTCTCATATGGACGAGATGTGGGCAGTTCTCTTATGGAGGAGATGTAGGCAGTTTTCATATGGAGGAGATGTGGGCAGTTCTCTTATGGAGGAGATGTGGGCAGTTCTCATATGGAGGAGATGTGGGCAATTTTCATATAGAGGAGATGTGGGCAATTTTCATATGGAGGAGATGTGGGGAGTTCTCATATAAAAGTGCTGTTGTAGTTCTGATATGGAGGAGATGTGGGCAGTTCGCATATTGAGGAGATGTGGGCAGATTTCATATGAAGGAGATGTGGGCAGTTCTCAATGGAGGAGATGTGGGCAGTTCTCTTATAGAGGAGATGTGGGCAGTTCGCATATGGAGGAGATATGGGCAGTTCTCATATGGAGGAGATTTGGACAGTTCTCATATGGAGGAGATATGGGCAGTTCTAATATGGAGGAGATGTGGGCAGTTCTCATATAAAAGTGCTGTTGTAGTTCTGATATGGAGGAGATGTGGGCAGTTCTCATATAGAGGAGATGTGGGCAGTTCGCTTATGGAGTAGATGTGGGAAGTTCGCATATGGAGATGTGAACAGGTCGCTTATGGAGGAGATGTGGGCAGTTCTCATATGGAGGAGATGTGGACAGTTCTCATATGAAAGTGATGTGGGCAGTTCTCATATGGATGAGTTGTGGGTAGTTCTCATATACATGAGTTGTGGGTAGTTCTCATATAAAAGTGCTGTGGGCAGTTCTCATATGGAGATGATTTGGGAAGTTCTCATATGGAGGAGTTGTGGGAAGTTCCCATACGGAAAGAGTACTGAATTCTTTCTCTCTGCGAGCATGTTTTCGGTATAGGAACGCTTGATAGTAGTGTTGGGCCAGGGATGCTTTCCTCTTCCCGTTTGTTCTTGATCCCTTCGGGTACGGAACCCTTTCTCTCCGCGGGATGTTGCCGGTATAGGAAAGCTCGACATTAGAGTTGAGTCAGGGCCCGTATGAAGTTGATGTTGGCAGTTCTCATATGGAGGTGATGTGCGCAGTTCATATATGGAGGTGATTTGGGAAGTTCTCATATGAATTTGATGTGAGCAGCTAGCATATGGAGGTGATGTGCGCAGTTCTTCTACGGAGGTGATTTGGGAAGTTTTCATCTGTAGTTGAATTAGACCGCTGTTATATGATGTTGATGTGAGTTGTTCTTATATTAAAATGATGTGTGTTGTTCTATTATAGTAATTATTATATGAAGGTGATGTTGACAGTTCTTATATGAAGGTGATGTGAGCAGTTTTCATACGGGGGTAATTTGAGTAATCAAGAGATAAAAGTTTCGATGTCGGGTAACAACCCGAAACTGGATATGGGTGGCTAGGGCAGCACAAGGTAAATATCGTAATGAACAGACATGGGTATACTTTTTATCAAAATAAGATGATAAAACAGCCTAAAAACGAGACTCGGTGATAAACGACATTTCGACTATAAAGCCTTCATCGGGACAATCAACAGAGCTGATTTTACATAGAGACACACATTTGGTATGATGCTGATAGCACACAAAACAAGGAGAGAAACGAGAAGACGGGAGGAGCACAGTCAGGTTAGCATGACAAGGGAAAAGGTATGGGAGGGAGACAGAAGTAGTGAGATTAGGAGGGGAAAACATATGGATGGAGTGAGAATGATAGAATGATAAGAATGGCATGAAAATCAAATCAAGTTACATAAAATAAAAGTGTACTTAGGAGTACTGAAGCTGAGTTTTGGGTTCGGTACCCCCATTGTGTCTGGCCAAAGTCACAAAAAAGGATTAATCCAGGAGCGTGACTTTTATAGAAGGATTAACCTGGCACCAATGTACAAAGAAGTATTTTTTTTATTTTCGTTTTTATGAAGTGGTCTCATTAAGTGAGGACAAAGATGGTGGTTAAGCGGCAGTAACAAATGGGAGTTAACTCGCTAACTAGGGCAGGTAATTTACTATGAGATAATGTTATAGTAAATTGAAACTTTTGTTGTAGTCAATAATGGTAAGTGAGAAAGTCGATATAATCATTAACATGACGAAGTGACTCTACCAAGGTTGTGATCAAGGGATGTTATATAAGAGGGGATTACTCGTTAACTAGAGGCAGATAATTAATAAACGATCATGTTCTAGTAATGTGAATGTTTTTACTATAGTAAATAATGTTAAATTCTAAGGTCCAATAAATCATTTTTATGCCAAGAGGTTGTACATATTGATGGTATAAGTTTATATAACAAAGTTGTATTAATTGTATTTCAGTGTTTTTATTGGTTGGTTGGTTGCTGATCCAGCGGTTCATGGGCTCATGCCCTTTGACCTAATGCCATTAAATGGCATTATATTGCTGGGAAGTCTGTGGATTTTGGGCCCACACCGAGACAGAGCCAGAGAATAACTATCACACCTCCATAAGGTATGTTTCAACCTATGCACTGCTCCTAGCCACTGTAGCCAAGATAGGGTTCACTGTGCTCATTCCCCGCCACCAATTGACTACTGGTTATGCCGAACTTCTCTATTGCTCCAGACATGCAACCAAATGTTCAAGTCAAAAGGATTGTCACGTCCTGAGTCACTGTGCCTCTATGATGGGCCTCAGCCATAGAAAAAACAGTGATGTCAGTTTTATCCTCTCCAGTGCTGCACAGTACATCTCTGGCTCCCTCCCAACCACAGAGGGTAATTCAGAGGGTAAAATATGAAACACATTTCAACAACAAATTAAAAGCATAATTGTATAGATGACATGCCATGAAGCTTCTATAAGAAGATAACCTCAATATAACGGCATGTCATCCGCTAAGGTTTTCTGTTGCATTGGGTGGTAAGTCTAGTGGGCCATTGGTGAGACCCACAGACGCAAGCACATGCGTAGTGTTCTTATTAAATGGTCCCAGTAATTAAGGACCAAGCACACTGGCCCAGAGAATCAACAGTAGAAAAAATATACGGACATCTGTATGAGTTAAAAACACAGTCAAGTTTATAGAAGAAACAAAACATAAGATATAAACACGTTCGTGGCCAATCGGCAGCATAGAAGGGATCTTTCTTTCCTCTAATATTTTATGGTAGCGTGTCCTGATATAATCTAATTGGACTTTGTTGTCTGCTGGTTGAAAGAGGCATGCCTCTCCAAAAGAGAGGCAAACTCACTAACTACCTATATACTACCGGCGGTACAGAAGACCTGTTGCTAAATTAAGTTAGACCCCTTTTTACGTGTGTTGATTATTGTTTAGCTTTCAATTTGTTATTATTTATATACTTGGAATCGCACGCCAAAAGTGGCTGCGGCGAATCCAAGTATATAAATAGTAACCAACTGAAAACGAAACAATAATCAAAACACGTAATTAATATGGTCCAAGTTAATTTAGCAAACAGTTCTTCCGTAATTGCCGACGGTCTCGGTACGTTCCAGACGAACTAAAGAAAAATAACATGTCCCAGAGATAGTAGTAACTTGATTACCGCGACCTCCATTATTTTGTATGGTAAAAAGCTCTGATATAGCCCATTTGGACTAACGTCGGCGGTTGCAAAGAACGTACCTCGACATTATAGGTATATTTTTCTAAAACAAAACCCCCCAAAAAAATATTTCCTGCTTCTAGTACATCTACATTTAAAGCTTCTGCCTCTAAAATTTAGTATTCTGAAATTCCACGTGCTTATTCTAATATATTTATTTCTAATCTTCAAGTGTTGTTGGTCCGTTGCTTGACATTGGTATGTACGTGGTAAGGCCACAGTTTATTCCACGGTGTCTATTAATATGACATATACCTTAATCACTAAAAGACTGGCTTTTCAAATATCTCAAAATCAGTATCAATGTACATAACAGGCATATGGCTTCTCAAATCTCTCACTAAATATATCAATCTACATAACAAAATTAATTGTACGCAAAGCTCTCGCTAAGTATATCAGTTTACCTAACAAAATGTATACTCAAAGCTCTCGCTAACTATATCAATTTACCTAACAAAACACTGACTTTTCAAAAGTTTTGTTATCAGTATCAATAAACCTAACACGATTGTGGTCTCTCAAAGCTGCTACTTACCGTATGCATTTACCTTAAAAGACTATATTTTCTCAAAGCTTTTGACTAATCTACCAAACACTATTATGGCTTCTGAAACTCTAGCTAACTATATCAATCTACTTACTAATCTACCAAACAAGATTATGACCTCTTAAAGCTCTCGCTAATTATCAATTTATCAAACAGGATTATGGTCTCTGCAAAGTTCTCGCTAACCGTATCATTCTACTAATCTACCTAACAACATTATGTGGTTATTGTTTTGTTGTTTTTTCAAACGCTCTATATTTTTATTCTCTGAGAACCTACAGTAAGTCATGTTTATCTTACAAAATAAAGTATTTGTTTAAAATGTGTTGCTGGTTAATGTTCCGTAACTTTTTAAATGCTCTCTCTCTCTCTCTCTCTCTTTATTTTTTTATGTGTTAATATAGTGGGTCAAATTCGGCAACCATCTCCCTCTTATTATTCTCTTGCCAGCATAACCAGAAGACATAACTTGCCATGTGCTAAGCCAGTTCTTTTATTTACTGTTTGAAGTAATGGATAATATATTTGTCTGAGTTTAACTGTTAGTACATGACCTTGACCGCTACGTTGTCTGCCATAACCTATTTAACGTGTTGCTTTATCTGTCATATGGCACCATTACAAAAAAAGGCTGACGGAGCAAAACAAGTGAAGCGTTATTATTTTATTATTTTTGTAAAATACGCCATCGTTGCTAGGCTTTTAGATATTGTTAATGGCCGCGATAAGCCTAACTCGTATTTTAGTTGTGACAGACCAAGATTAAGACATTGCCCCTGGGATTAAAGAACCAGGGTACAACTGAGCAGGTTACAATAACATAACCTTTATATCCAAATATTGTTTACATAAGAGAAAGATATTCTTTATAAATACACTAATCATTTTATTGAATTCTTTTTATTGATCTTCCTCTTCGTTCGCTCCTGTAGAATCACTTAGATTTGTCGAGTAATTTGATAGCAGGGTAGACTGCAGTAAAATTATAATTTAATTTATTAAAAATTAAAACGCATGAGAATTAAGTGCTATCTTTGTATTCCCATGTTTATATTAATCGTCCAATGATGTATTCATCGATAGTGTCTTCCACTCATCCTATATTATGTATTGATCTTGATAAAGGCATTTTGAGCGAAACTTCGATTATATGTATTTTACTGCGTGCTTCTAGTGATTTTTTAAACTTCATTTCCCGTGTATCTTGTGTAATATGAACCAAGTGTGAACAAGTACGTTGTGATACATTTAACACAACATGCCTTCGTACAGAACTGAGCATATTTTGAAATATGATAAATCGCTTTCAAAAGCATCTTCTTCTTCTTCAACGTTCATTCTCAAACTCCCATTGGATCTCTCTTGCAGCAGGACAATGGCCGAGAATGGAAATGCCTTGTGTTGCCGTTTGATTTTCGCCAATGGTCCGACACATCCGTCTTCGGCGGGAAAATGCATCTTGTTCTATGTCACAAAGATAAGAATGAATATTTTCATCATAGCGTGGCCCATGCGTAGAAGAAAGTATGGAAAACACAAGACAACATGGAACGAAATATGGAAACTTGAAATTGAAAGAACAAAACAATACAGGAATAAGAATACAAAAAAGTCTCAAGAACATTGAGGACTTGCGTACTTTATTTAGAGTGACGCAGTCACGAAAGCGGCATTTGTCACGTGTAAAAGAATGGCAATCATTCAATACAGAATAGCAATCGTGCGTCGCTATATTCTGATGGCATTCCCCAACTGAAGTGGAAATGTTTTTCAGACCGCAACGGCTCCCGAGTCGACCCATAATTGAGTACTAGATCAGTCCGGGAAGTAAATACTGCAAGGTAAAGGAAATGACAACCGCCTTCATATACCAGGACCTCTGAAATATGGCATCGCTAACATCTCAAACCACTACGGCAGTTAAACAGTATGTGTTCCTTTACTAATGCTTTTTATGCTCTGATGGATTTACTGACATGAATGGAAGTCACTATGGAGCTATCTGGAATGATAATAATCTTTCATAACTAAGAAAGATTAATCCATTGGAAATTTTATATATATATATAAAATTGGCACTGTTGAACCCTTTGGGATAACTGCCCGTCAGTCCTTTGAATGATATGTTGTTCCGCGATTTTTCTTGTGTCTTATGTCACCGATACTTAGGTGTAATTTGTCTATTTTCTGTTTGCATTGTTTCACGTCTGACCTTCTAGTATTGACCCTTCCGGGTTATATCCTTATTTTGTTTTGCCATGTGAATGTCAACATTGTCGTTCTTATGAGTCGTTTGTTTTTGTGGTGTAAGTAGTCGTGATAAGATCTTTTAGTCGGAACGTCGTTTTTATGTGTTATTATGTCTGTTTCCAGTGACTAACAAAACGCCATCACACTGTTCCAAGAAGCACCAAATATTGAACGTGTTATTCTGTAACCCACCTATTACCATAATGTAATTCCTGTAACTACACACAACCTATAACTTGCATAGGTACGTACTATATAATAGTCTGCCAAATATAATCGTATTAGTTGCAGCTAGAATGATGTAGCAATATATCCGATCATTGTGACATAGACATTGGAAACAGCTGTCAAGTCTATTATTAGTCACACTACATATGAACTGTATGTCAGTGCCTACATCAGTGTTTCCCAACCTTTTTTTTTTTTACCATGCACTCAAGTCTTTCTAAAAGTCTGATGTCCCCCACCCCCTCTCAAACATGTAACATGCACATTTTTTATATATTAAAAAATTGAATTTAATATTTATTATTCCCTAAATGAAGCCGAATTAGAGCTTGTTTGGGACACAAGACTTGGATATTATGAATCACTGGGAAATTATTAAGAAAAAAATACAGTAAGTAAATTTTCAAAACAAAAAAAAAGTAAAGTAACCCATAGCATTTATTAATGCCGCAGGGGTGTGAAATGTTAGCGTTTTCACATTTCAGTGGGTCTGCAAATGAGGGCGGTAGCTATCTCCTCTCCCTCGCAGTCTTTACTTCCCGGAATTAATCCGGTTCCATTTAAGGCTGGGTCGACCCGGGTTGTGAACTGAAAAACATTTTCGCCTCGACTGGGGAATGTACCCAGGACCACTCATATGCGAAGCCAGTGCGATAACCACTGCGCTACGCGGCTTCCAATTATTCAAAACATAACAGACAACCAAAACTCAAGTACAAAATAATTTTGCTTCAATTGCCCCCCCCCTTTTTTGAACAATATAATCCCCCCCCCCCCCACCTGTGAGGCGTGGGCACCACGTTGGGAAACACTGGCCTACACATTATTATTGCTCTCTTCCCGATTTGCCACCAGTTGAGAAAACTTAACATGTCTTTTATGTAATTTCCGTGGTTACGCAGGGCTGCCAAATTGGTTATTTTATGACCAGATTTGGCACACTTTGCCATTTTTTAGAGGTCACTGGCCATGAAAACTTTGATTTTGTCATTTTTATGGGGTGGGAAAGGAGTGGGAAGTTTTCCAATTAGTAATTTTTTTTTGAAAAAAAAATAGTTATTTTCACATACACATTTGTTAAAGGAAATTTATTACACGGTCTTTAGTGAATATTAGTTGAATTATAAACATTGTCTATTAAGACCGTAGATGTATGTTTGGAGGGGGGGGGGAGAGTTTCTAGGGTTCAAACCCATCTCCATCTTAGAAAAAACTGTCGATCTATACGCTGTACCCCTTGTTTGCCTTGCGGCGTCAGAAATAAAAGATTTATCTGGAGATGGCCTTCCTGTGTGCTTGTAAGCTTGTTCTTGTGGTTTCTTTGATTTCTGTGATCCATCTTTTACATGGTCTGCCTCTTGCTTTATAGCCGTTATGTCTATGTGCCATGGCCACCTGTGCCTTGCTGTCTGTTGGTATTCTGGAGGCGTATGAAAACTACATTTTTAAAAACATTTGCTTCCATTCCTAGCTTGGATCTTATTTTTTAAAATGTCAATAGAACATCCAGTATAACAACAATTCCCCAAGGAACATGCAATCGTAACAATAACACCTGGAGAACATGCAATCGTAACAATAACACCTGGAGAACATGCAATTCTAAAACAACACACGGAGAAGATGCAGTCTTAGCAACATATGGAGAACATGCAGTCGAAACATCACAGAGAACATGCATTAGTAACAACAAACGGAGAACATGCCATTGTAACAAAACATGGAGAAAATGCAGTCGTAGCAAAACACGGGGAACATACAAACGTAACAATACATGGAGAACATGCATTTGTAACAACACACTGAGAACATGCAATTGTAACAAAAACACACGGTGAACATGCATTAAGAAAAACACATGGAAAACATCCAATGTAACGACAATACGCGAAGAACATGCAGTCGTAGCAAGAACACACGGAAAACATGCAATTGTAACAAAAACTCCCGGAGAACATGCAGTCCTAACAACACACAGAGAGCATGCCAATCGTAGCAACACATGCAGAGCATGCAGTCGTAACAATAACACACGAAGAACATGCAGTCGTAACAGCAACATATGGAGAACATGCAGTCGTAACAATAACACACGAAGAACATGCAGTCGTAACAGCAACACCTGGGGAATATGCAGACCTAACAACAACACCTGGAGAACGCACAGACCTAACAATAACACCTGGAGAACGCACAGACCTAACAACAACACCTGGTGAACGTGCAGTCGTAACAATAACACACGGAGAACGTGCAGTCCTAGCAACAACATCTGTAGAACAATCAGTAGTAACAACACTTGGAAGAATATAAAATTTTAACAACACTACCAGAAAAACATGCATTTGTAGGAACAATTACTGAAGAACGCTTATAACTCGCAACAGTATCATGAGAATCTGTTGTGGGCTCTTGTCGTTCGACCCTGTATAACATGTTGCCATAACAACAACACCTGTAACACATGTAGGGTTTAACCTTATAGTGCAACAATACTTGATTTTTTTTCTGAACACTAGAACGCACATCATCATCTGACACCACGACACTTCACAGCATAGAAGATTGTATCATGGCCTTGAACTACAAACCTAATTCTGAAAAGTGGTGGTGACCCTCCCTCACGTGATGATCGGGATTACGCTAGAATAACAGAGAGAGAGAGAGAGAGAGGGAGAACATTATATCTGATAAGGGTCACCCAAATCCCGCGCAAGAACAGGACTGATCTCAGATCAGCTCATATTAGTGATGTGTTTGACTTGTCAGTGTTTTTTAACGACTGCAGACACAATGTAAAGTGACTAATATATTGTCGGGTCAGCCCAGATCAATGACTCAGCACCATGCACTGGAGAAGGATTAGTGTTACAGTTTGCGTTCACGTCCCTTATGAAATTTCTGTCTTATGTAATTAGCAATTAGTGTGAGGTGAAAAGTCGAGTTTCGATTATAACAGAGATCGCAGGTTATCATTAGCGGACTCAGGACAAGTATGTAGGCGCTCCGATCTCCGTCCTATATGAGAGATATAAGAGAACTGTTACTCACATATACCTTCACTAACTCCGACCATCCAAGATTATCATCGCGTTATCGCTTAGTTCGATAATGTGTCGTGGTAATGATTGCTTGTAGGACACAATATTGTACTCACGACACTTCAATGTGTGAATAGGGAGGGAGGGGCTTATTCTGTCAAGGTTGCGGATAGAAATTAGTCCTTAATAGTATAATTTACGACAACTTCCGGCCAATCAGTCAAACTAGCTTTAAAAGAATTTAAACCAAATATAATTGTTTCCCAAGAAAAACAATAACAAACACGCGATTCTTCTTCTTCTTCTTTCGTTCACTTGAAACATGTCTATATCTGTAATTCTGTCTCCTTAATAAAACTCACTGTCTTTTGTAGTTCATACAGTGTCCCATAGAGTTTTGATTCCAGTGTTGTTTCCTCTGGCCAATATGTCTGCCTCAGCGTTTCATGCTCAGAACACTCTTGAAGTATATGTTTGGCACTCTGTGCTGCCTGTCCACATGTACACATGGCCGTGTTGCCAATCTTGAACTTTGTATACATGTGACTGCGGAGTCGGTTGTGTCCTGTTCTGAGACGTAGAATTATAACTTGTTCTGGTCTGTTCATAATATGATAGTCATCTTGTGTTGGTGTTTGTGGCTTTCTTATTGACTTGATCATCTGTTTTTTCTGATGGTAGGTGATTGGTATATCTGGTTGGTCTTCGGCAGCACCTTCCTTAGCCAGTTGGTCTGCTTTTTCATTTCCTGGTATTCCACAGTGAGAGGGTATCCACTGCATGGTTACCCTATACTGGTAAGACAATTCGCTAAGTAGTTTTTTCAAGTCTGTTAGTTTTTCAGAATGGAGAGCTTGAAGCACTGACCTTGCATCTGTCAGGAATACCACAGGCTGTATGTCAGAGTTGGAGTTCAGCAGTTTTTTAGCTGCCACACTAATTGCCTGGATTTCTGCATCGTAATTATTGCAGAATTTTCCTGTCGGTGTTCTGATTGTATCTCTAGGCTTGTGTGGATATTCTATATATACACCTGCACCTCCATTCCTCACGGCATTCTGTGCTGATCCATCTGTGTATACTCTGACCCATATATCTTGTGGATATTCCTCATCCAGGAAACTGAGGGTGACTGTCCTTCGCTGCACACTGTTCTGTTCGTCCACGCTTAGTATTCCTTTCACATGGGTCTGAATGTATATTGGCATTCCATGTCTTTCTCTCCACGGGGTTTGTTCTGGTACAGGCCTTAAGGGGCTGTCAACTTCAGGTAGGTCTGTAAGTTGTCTGCGGAGTCGTTTAGCTTGATGGATAAAGCTGCTTCTTTTCAGTCGTCCCATTGCTAGATTTTGGAATCTTTCCTTCATTGGATGACTTGGCATACACTGAAACTTTTCTGCCTGAATTAGTACTTTTGTGTCTCTGCGTTCGCCAAGTGTTTGCATTCTTCCCATTTTCTGCATCTCTGCTATGGGCGTTGATTTCATTGCTCCCAACATTATTCTAAGTGCCTGGTTTTGCACTTTATCTAGATCTTGTAATGTGGTGTTTGATGCAGGACACCAAGCAACTGAACCATATTCCAGGTGTGGTCTTATGCCTTGCTGGTATACTTTACTGAGTATATTCCCACTGGCTCCCCATGTGGTTCCACTTAGTTTTCTCAGGATAGCTAACTTCCTCCTGGCTTTTGTTGTTGCTTTGTTTATGTGCTGCTTCCATGTCAGTTTATCATCAAAAGTAACTCCGAGGTATGTGGGTTGTTTGTCTTCTTTCAAGAGCTCTCCATCTATTTTGATATGACCGGCTTTTTGTTTTGGTGAGAGGGTAAAAAGTGTAGTGCTGCACTTATCTGTGTTAATGCTGACGCACCATCTATTAGCCCATAAGGTTAGGGCATCGATAGCTCTTTGTATTTGTTTAGTGGCCACTGTCGCATGTTCTTCTGTGCACCAGATCACCAGGTCGTCAGCATACATTGCCACTTTGATCCCGTGTGGTAGTTCAGCAACTAGGTCATTGATGTAAACCAAGAAAAGTGTGGGCGACAGGACTCCTCCCTGGGGGACTCCATGACGCAGTAGAACTTTCTTGCTCTTGCGACCATCTAATTGTACCCTGGCTCTTCTATTATGCAGGTATGCTTTTACCCATTTGTACATTCTTGAGCTAACCCTGCAATTTCGCAATTTCTTTAGGAGCCCTTCTTTCCAGACCTTATCAAATGCTTTTCTGAGGTCTATCCATGCTGCTAGTACCAGTTTCTTATCTTGGAAGGCATCCTCAATCTCTTGGGAGAGGTAGGTTGCCTGATCTTCAGTAGAGTAGCACTGTCTGAAACCTGCTTGCTGTGATACCAGAAGGTTTTCACTTTCAAGGTACCACTGCATCCTAAGATTGATAATGCGTTCCATTGTTTTGCATAGACAGCTTGTGAGGCTGATGGGCCTGTAGTTGGAGACTGTGTTGCCATCTTTTCCTGATTTGAGGATTGGTATCATTATTGCTTCTCTCCACGCCTGTGGTACATTACCCGTGGACCAGCTTGTGTTAAAGATCTGCAGTAGCTTTGCTCTTGCTGCAATTCCCAGGTTTCTAATCATTTCATTGGACACTCCATCAGCTCCAGGGGACTTTTTCATTTTCAATTTGGATATTGCATGCTCCAGTTCTCTCATTGTGATTGGTGCCTCCATGACTTCAGGTATAGGTTCGCCTTGTCCAATGTTTTGCTGGTTCTCTCGAACCTCCTGTTGTTTGTCTGGGCTGACTTTGATGTTATTGTCTTCTGCAAAGGAATCTGCAAAGTAATCAGCTGCATGTTTACCTGTTAAAATGTTTCTATCTTTATAAAGTGTGATCCTGGTATTTCTCCCTGTACCTTCATCATTTAGTTGTTTTACAAGTTTCCATAATTTCCTAGTATCTCTTTCTAGGTTCAGCGACTCTGTTTTTTCTTTCCAGCTACTCCGTCTGGCTTGTAACTTGGCTCTTTGAAATTTAGCCTTTGTTTGCTGATATTTGTTGTGATGTTCTTGGCTAGGTCTGTTCTCAGCCTGCTGTCTAGATGTTTCCATCTCATTTTGCAGCTTTTCCAGTTCATCATTCCAGTAGGGTTTGTAGTTTTTGCGTGCCCCCCTGGGTATGGTTTTACTAGCAGCATGTAGTATACATCTATTAAATTCACTCACTGCTCTATTGATGTCTTTGTCCAAGTTCATGTCCTTAGCTAGAACACTGGTTAAATGCTGGTACATTTTCCAGTCTGCCCTCTTATAGTTCCACCTAGTGAGCGTGCTGCTGTCCTTGGTAAATTCATTGTGAATTTCCAGAAATACTGGTCTGTGGTCACTACCCCCAAGCTGCTTTCCAACGACACGTGTGATGTTCCATTCCAGGCCTGGTGAGTGGAATGCCAGATCTGGTGTAGAGGTGGTGTGCCATGCTCTCGAGTAGAAGGTTGGTGAGTCAGCTGGCTGGTTAATAAGAATGAGATTATTTTCATCCTGCCAGCTCTCAAGTTCCTCACCTCTCTTGTCGATATGATCGTAGCCCCAGCTCTGAGAGTGGCTGTTGAAGTCACCACACACCAAAAGTCTCTCTTTATCTGGAATTGTGTCTAGTGCCAATGGTTTATCATTTGGGCAGTAGTAGTTCAGGAGATGGAATTCTGCACTGTCTGTTTTTAGGTGGAGCATCTGGTATTCTGCCCCTTCCATATATACTTCCAGCTGACATGCGCTGATATTGTTTTTAACAAGTGTCAGAATTCCACCCTTTCGCCTGTCCTTTCGGTCAGATCGGTAGCACTGGTAGCCTCTGATTTTGAAGGCTATGTCGCTGCTGAGGTGTGTTTCTTGGATACAGCATATACTAACTTGTTCTTCACTGAGGACATTTTCAAGTTCCAATTTTTTGCTGTATCCATCTCTTTTACTGTTGACACCCTCAGCATTCCAGTGCATTATTTTTATTGGTCGTATGTTTGTTTGGCCAGTAGCTCTATTCCCTTGCCTCCTGGCTCCTCGAGGCAATTGAGAAGGACTTTCAGTAACTGAGGTTGGGCCCTTTCGAGGTATAGGGCCCGGCACCGTCCCTGCCTGAACGTCCGCCACAGGGCAGGCACCATAACTTTTTATAGATACAGACATGTTTCCATTGTGTTTTGTGCGTGGCATCCTGATTATCTGTGCGCCTTTTGGCTGGATGCCTCCGTCTTCAGCACTCTGCTTACTTGGGCAGGACTATGGTCCTGCTCGAATGGGACTGCCCGACCAGTCTTAGTTTCCAGCCCCTGATGGCTGAACTAAGCCCCATCACCACTGCAAGGTGCTGGCCTTGAAACACGCGATGAAAGCTAGAACACTTTCTTCTGTTAGTTTGCAAATTATAGGTTATTCTCACTTCTCACTTCTCACTACTCCTGTAAGTCAACATTTGCTGTTTCAAAATGTTTTCCGTTGTTGTCATTTAAATACAGTTGTAAAAACTTCAATTTTTCAACAGAAATTTTTCACTGGTTTAAAAATTCCTAGTTGGGCCAGGTTTCAGATAAAGTTTAGGTAATTAAATATCAATAGAATTGCATTACTTTTCTTATTGTCAATAAAACAAAAAAGGTAAGTACTTTTAATACGATGTGTGCAATTTTATGTTAGCTCCTTCGCCTACTGGCCCTACATCACATCCCTACCTCCAACAATACTCTGCAATCCCCCCTGAAGTTTAGGAAACGTTTACGCCCACTTTGAGGACCCTGCTATAGAGTGTCCAAGTAAAGTAGGGACCGTGCTAGGCCCGATATGTCGGTTCGAAATGCGCAGATATCGCAACAAAGATGTTGTTCGCCTATCACTAGTAATGGTGACCATTTTTATATCCACTTTTCCCGCCGAAGACGGATGTGTCGGGCCATTGGCGCAAATAAAACGGCGACACAACGCATTTCCATTCTCTGGACTATATCCTGCTGGAAATCTAATAGGACCATTGTCCTAATGCAATAGAGATCCAGCAGGAGTTTGAGAATTAACGCTGAAGAAGAAGAAGAATATCCACTTTTAACACTCAGTGAGAGTTATATCCTTGACTATGAGTTTGTATATGGCCAATAAGCCGCATTCTGGCCACAAATGTCACTGGACCATTCGGACATGGGATGACCATTGTAGATGCGTTTTGGTCTACCTTTTGATTTTCTAGCTAGTCCCCGCTGTTGAGCTGCTGAATTTCTCCTCGTAGCTCTATTTTGTGAAAGTTGTTCCCATGTATCTTGATCTAGTTCCAGGACTCTCAGCGAGGTCTTTAACGAGTCATTTAGCACTTCTTTTGGCCACCATGAGAACGTATGCCCTTCTGTAACTCACAGTACAGGTATCTTTGGCAGGCGGTGATACAGCATATGTACTACATGACCTGCCTAGCGAATCCGTGTCTGCGTCAGAATAGTGTCACTGCTGGGGATATCAGATCTGTCAAGGATGGTGGTATCCGGAATTGTGTCTTGCAATGTTCATATCTTTTCTGAGACACGTTGTGCGAAAGTGATTGATTTTCCTCACATAACGTCTATATACTGTCCATGTTTCACTAGCGTATAATAGTGCTGGAAGTAACACTGCTATGTAAACTATCAACTTAGTCTTTAGGTTCATTGTCATTTCTATGTCACGCATTTGTGCACAATCTGCCAAAGGTGCTTCTTGTCTTGGAGATCCTTGTATACAATTCATCATCATCAGTGGCATTTTGTGATAGTGTACTACCTAGGTATGTGAATCAATTCACTTTCAGTGCTACGCCATTTATTTTTAACAGTGCTCATGATAAATTTTGCCAAGTGCTGGCTATAACATGACTAGTAAGCCCAAAGTAGGTACAGACTTTCTAAAATATGTCTATAATAATGTGTAGACATTTTATAATCAATGTGGGGTGCAAAGGAAACGCATTGCTCTAGGCGGACCCAGGGTTAGCAGATAACCAAGATCCCAAATGTACCTCCACGCGGTGCACCCTGGTAACAGAAAACAGCAGCTCGAGCTGATTCTGGCCAAATCATTTGGGATCGTATCAGAGAATGTGGAGGAAGCAGATGGAAAGAGATTTGACTGCACAAGAGACAGACAATATCTCCGACACCACCAGCACCACCACATATAGCGACACTGTCGACATACAGTGAAGCTAGTCAGTCCAGTCCGAACATTGGAGGGGCAGCCAATGTAAAATGCACGTAAAGGTAGATGAATGGCGAGAGACAAATATATTTCATACCGAGTACAATGAAACAATGAAAGGGCAGAACAGCGCTAGAGGGCAGCGCGAACTGCAAATAGAAAGTGAAAAGTCCCTAGAAAGGGGAACTACAAGCTACGTCAGCTCGAGACGAGCTTCTAGTTACCTGTGTTCCTTACAGGCAGAGACCCAGACCCATTCATTGCGTTTGGTAAAGCAAGAAGACCTAATCCAACTCTAATGTCGAGCCTTCCTAAACCGGAAATATGCTCGCGAAGAGAAAGGGTTCCATACCCGATTGGCTCAGGCACAAAAGGGACAACGATTTAGCCCTGGCCCAACTCTACTGTCAGGTTTTCCTACACCGGAAATACACTTGAAGAGAGAAAGGGTTCAGTACCTGATGGGCTCAGGCGCTATTGGGACAAGGACGCTCAGCTCGAGAACGCCTTGCTCTCAAACGCGTGGTGTAAGACTCGAACTTGGACAAGGGGTACACGATGTCGGTGAATGACACCTCGGCTAAGAGGGCGAAAGAGCCAGGATCCAACTCCTCTGTTGAGTTCTTCCCCTTAAGGAACCAGGCTCACGGATGAGAAACGGTTCAGTACCCAATGGGCACAGCACGTCCAATTACACGAGGCAAGTTCATAGACAGTGGAACACCTCGTGTGAGTCAGACGAGAGCAAAAATCGTTTGGGGCGAAGAGTCGCCACTACGCGTGCCTGGAGACAGATATAGAGGCTGTCACAGGCTAAGGGTAGCCCACCCGAATTGTCAAGGCATGCCGAAATCGGATGTGCTAGGCCTACAAGGCGCATAACGGTGGCACAACGTAATCACGTTCCCGGCGGAAATCGCACGGATATCCGTGACGGTTACAATGGAGCGAACGAAAAACAAACAAACAAACATAATCAATGTTGGCATTTAGGGCACAATCTTCAGCAAATTTAGAGTCAATATCCAGAAGTGTGGTACATTCCATATACCTAAATTCAGTGGGAACTATTTTCCCTTCGAGTGAATTTCCGTGGATGTGAAAATGGCTTACACCAGGGATTTTGATTTAAATGAAGAAGAGTTGTGAAAAGCATCGACCGTACTCTCTTGACGAATCTCATCTGAAACCAGTGGCAAAACAATTCAAGACGACTAGAAAATGTTCGATGCATTGGACAACGATAGTTTTCTAGTGTCTCACTATGTACTGTGCAGTTCACATCTCGTTGTGTGCATTCGCCTTTATACCAGGTGGGCTGAAAAATTATCCTACCTCATACGCGTAAATTCGCCGAAAATCAGACTTTGCGTGAAATGGTTGACATATACCGTCAAGCTTTTGGAAACTGTCTCAGCATGACATCGCTTACTTTATGACTTCGAAACAGTATGTCGGTCGAACGTGACCCTGAACGTATGTCTCAGACAGTCCACTGATGAATGTATTCACACGATACGTTGCTGGGTTACATAATTAGCAAAGACGCAAACCATAACACAAATCATTTCATTATTCCAACTACATCCTATTCATCTGCAGGAGTTTGAGAATATACGTACAAGAAGAATGTACAATTTTAAATATCGCAAACTGAAACATCTCAGATTCTCTGTGTTTCTTCTCCCCACTCAACAAGGGCCCACCCAGAGCCATAACCTATATATGTAAATGTAAAGATATTAAGAACTAAAGAAATAACAATTCGGTGTTTGTCATCATATAAAAATTCAAAAGAATACTTAACATATAATTCTAGTTGACTGACAGAGAAACATTTGGCTTAATGAAATTGTCACGGGCCACTTGCCAGCAACAAGCGAACAGGTAAAACACGGTGACACGTAATATGTTGCACAAATAACAAGTGAATAGCGACTATGTGTTTATTCCATAGAAATGCAACATTTTTGGTCGGGAAGCTGTTTTGAGCCATTTTCGTATGGCACTACGCCAAGAAGATTTTAAAAATTTAATTTCGAGCTTCTAGTTGGTTTTCTAAGATCTGGGGCAATGGCACATTTTGGGGGGGGGCCCTATGTTTAGGGCATATATTTGGCGTCCTATGTTTAGGGCACATATTTGGGGTACCTAGGTTTAGGGCATATATTTGGTGTCCTTAGTTTTAGGACATGTATTTGGCGCCCTAGGTTTAGGGCATATATTTGGCGCCCTAGGATTAGGGCACAAATTTGGCGTCCTATATTTAGGGCATATATTTCTCTCATAAGTTTGGAGCCCAAGGCAAGCTCTCTTCTGTCTTTTCATTAACTAAAGTTATTTTAGTTGTGGAGTCCATGTGTATTACTTTGAACAATCCAGCAGGGTGGCCGTCACGGTCGCTCGTTCCTACTATCGGCGTTGATGGCAGGTTAAAATGTTACTAAACTTTTAGATCCGCTGCTCTCAGCTGATCGGACCGTATTTTGCCCCCCCCCCCCCCCACCAACCATTTTATTCTGTGTTATATGCAATTTCGTTTTGTCTTATCTTTTCTTCTTCTGCATTCATTGTCAAACACCTGCTGATGGACAGGATATAGCCCAGAGAAAGGAAAGCATTGTACCACGGTTTACATCTGAAATGTTGTATATGTGACATTAGGCCTGACACGCACGGATTCAGCATGACTTTTAAATAAATTTTTTTATAGATATATGACAACCAACTCCACCCC
>CM067311.1:37770844-38030844 GCA_034231615.1 Meghimatium bilineatum | reverse complement strand
AAGTAACATACGTTCATAATCAATATAACTCTCCCACCGTGTCCTGCCTTTGGCTATTGCTTCCAGCACATTCTCATGTCCTACTAACCCTATGTGTATCTATATTAAACCCCTTTTTCCATCTATGCATGTTTCCTTCTTGTGTATCTTTTTTAAAAACCTTCTTCTTCTTCTGTGTTCACTCTCATTATAACCACAACGAATAAATAGTGTGATTTCCGCCGGCAGTAAATACAAAATAAAGTACAAAGGTTACTTTTAAATCCTAACTATCAATGATAAAAATAAATAACTAGCAATAAAACAAGAAACAAAGACTATTTTACACGTTACGGTCCAACAGGGACATTTCTCAAGAAACACATAACAATAAAAATAAACAGAACCATAAAAATATTTAAAACTGGGATGACTTGGACCTGTTTTTCTCACTGCAAAACATTTCCAAGTGAAAACGCGCCATGTTATGTTATGTTCCTCCAGGGCCATAGGCGGCGCATAGGGCAGAAACCATAGCCTTCCATTTCTGTCTTTGTGTTGCCAGGTCTTTCAAATGTTGCGTGTTGTTTAGGTTCATTGACATGCCTTCTCTATTAATGGTTCTTCGTAGAGTTTCTCTAGGTCTCCCTCTTCTTCTTACTCCAGGTGGCACCCAATATAGTGATGCATGTCTAATAAATGACGAATTACGTGCGTTCAAAATGTTTGCATATGTTTGCGCATTATTAATAGACAGAAATAGCCATAAATCAATGGACAATTGCCAAGGGTGATGAAATAATATATCAGATCAAGTGGAAGCCCATCGTAAAATATAAAAATTTAAAAGATGGAATATATATATATATAAACAATATATGTCAATTATATCTCTTTTACATAGTCAATACATAGATGTATGAAAGATACCCACACCAAACGCACAAGCTTGTAAATGAATCCATACACACAAGTAAGAGTTGACACAATAATATGTGCGCATAATGACACAGAATACAGATATATGCATTTACATAAATAAGCACTCATATATATATATATATATATATATATATATATATATATATATATATATATATACATATGCATTCACATACATATTTTCTCACATAAATATATCCATAAACATGAACATTCGCACACATAGAAATATATACATTACATGTATTACCATAAACATTCATTCACATGAAGATATTCACATGTATTACTATAACAAGCATATGTAGACATACAAATATGTGACCCAAAGGTAGTTGTGTTGAAACATGGAACCATGTGACATAATATGTATATACAAATACATATATATATGTGTGGGCACTCATCTGTTGAACAAACAATTATAATAACAAATTGAGGAAACGAAACACTAAACAAAAGTAGAGATATGTAAATGAAGGAACAAATTTACACAATAAGGTATAAAAATGCACGATTGACAGATGGGAATACAAAATAACCATATGTTGACACACATGAACACCAACAACAAAATACAAATACACAGAAATCTGTCAAACACGAAAACGCTCTAACTCTAACCTAACTAGATTAGAGTCGCAGGATCTCTCTCTCTCTCTCTAGCCTTCTCTCACGTAATGATATCGTTATTAAACCAGCTGATAAGGGCGGCACTGTTGCTGTTTTGCAGGAAGACTTATTCATTAAAGAGGCAGAGTGCTTTTAAACTTCGGAATTTTACGGTTAATCTTGGTTCTACTTTTAAACTTCGGAATTTTAAGGTTAATCTTGGTTCTACTCTGTATCTACTACCTAAAATACGTAAACCATCTAACCCAGGTAGACCAATTGTTTCCGCCTGTTCTTGCCATACTGAACTAATTTCTGGTTCCTTAGACAGTGTCTTCCAACCTCTTGTCGCATCTCTTCCATTGTACCTTAAGGATACTAACCATGCTCTATCCATCTTTTCTTCCATTGTTCTCGATCCTCTACACACCAATCACATATTCCTTCTGGATGTTGTTTCCCTCTACACATCTATTTCTCATAATGATGGGCTTTCGGTCTTACAGTTCTTTCTTAACATTATCCGCAAAAGTCTATTGCTACTGCTACAATTCTTTAACTAGCTGAATTAAACATTACCTTGAATTCTTTTGAATTCAATGGCCACTTTTTAAAATCAAATTAGTACTTACGTAAAACACAGGTTTTTAGAATGTTCCACTCAGACACGACGGACTATCACTAAAACTAGGGGGTTAGAACGTGTAAACAAGAAAACATACAAATTACAATACACAAAACATTGTCAACGATTCGATCAAAAGGCATTTATCAAAAGAAGCACAAAACATCAAAAGACGACGAATAGAAATGATCACAACACACAATCGTGTCAACCGAAATATGGAAGTGAGATGCCGGATATATAGGAACAGGAAGTACATAAAAACAACTTAAATATAAGTGGAAACGAAACGAACAAAAAAGATGATGTAAATGACGGAACAAAATGAATAAAAACAAAGATAACACCAACCTAGAACTAGACAAAAGATTGGTCGGAATTTAGTCCAAAAGACGAGGTACAACTCAAAAATAAGACGATTTTCTAAAGCGTACCTAGATCTATAATCGGTGGTGCAGGATCTAATGGAATTGACCTGAATATCAAGAGCATCATGATAGCTATTTCCGTTGAAGTGTGTGGCAACAGAAGTAGGTGTTCTATGCTTGATATCATCAAGTTGATTGGAGAAGCGGTCGCTCAATCTTAAGTAATGTAATGATTGATGTAATGCTTGCGGCAGTATTTATATATGATCACCCAAATAACATTACGGGATTCTTATGTAAAGGCCTCATCGATGGACAAAGAGACATTGGGAAATCAAATGGAGCGCATCTGAATCACCTAAGGACATGTATAGCAACGACCGCGTGAGCAACAAACAGTACCAAATTGGTCGGGAACAGATGACTTATGGTGGCTATGGACAAAGATGTTCTTCAGATGTTTCTTGCGTCTTTAAGCCACCAGAGATAAGTCCTATAAAGTGGTACGGATGACAGGATCAGACTGGAGAAGGGAGTAATGTTTAAGCATGATGCGTCGGACAGAAGAGTTATGAAGATTCAAGGTAAGAACACGTATAACTCTATCAAAGGAGGAGAAAGAACGCCGTGAGTTAGTCAAGGTATCGAGGCGAGATAACTGGAGTACACGGAGCCAAACGGATGAAATAGTGCTGTAAGGGAACGAGCTTCTACGGAAAAAGTCAATCATCTCAGAGGATTTGTCGAGAAAATCGTCGTCATCGTTACATAACGACCAAGGCGAAGAAGCTGTGAGTATGGCAGAGAGTTGCAGACAAGCAGGAGGATGAGAAGTATAGAGCAGAAAGCCATATGCATCAGTATGTTTATAGTAAACAGATGTCCTGAGGTAAGAGGGATGAATGGTGACAATGATGTCAAGGAAGCTGACAGAGGTAGTGGAGATGTTAGATGTAAATTGAATAGCAGGGTTGAAATTGTTGATGAAGTTGTTGAAGCGAGACAATTCTATTTCAGACATGTCGGTGATACCTATCCCATCGTCAATGTATCTGTGGAAAAGAAATGGGAACGGACCATCATAGATCGACCAAACTAGATGTTCAAGATGTCCCATAAAAAGACAAGCATAGCTAGGTCCCATGATTAGATCAGTGGCGTTGCTATGGTCATCTAATGGGTGCAAAACCCAAAAACAAATATGCCATAAGTATGCAAATACTTGTACAACATATAGAGCAATGGATTAATATATGATTACTTCAAATCAATGACACCATTATATTATTACCTATGATGTCATTATAATATTTCAAAATTACCATTTCAAAGGTATGCAAATTCCTTGCTAAACGAATTGGTGTCAGCAAAATACACTTGGTTCAAATCTAGTCGGCAATATCGTGATTTTTTCAACAATTCCTCGGAATTTCCTAAAACAATTATGTACTTTCTTCTGAGAAATTGAATATATTTCTACACAATCCGTTATTCATTAACGAATATCAAACAAGCGGGACACGAAGTTGCGTGGCAATTTAGCATAATCGAATATTTGGGTAGTCCGGCTCTGTGACGACGTGGTACATGGTGTGTCTGTGACGGCCAAGGTACCGAGGTCGATCCTCGCCATAGGCAATTGTGCATCCCGACTGTTCAAGAAATCAATGGCAAACTACTGAACGTATTTATATTGCCTAGAAAATCACTACAGCCAAAAATTATGGGTTTGATGGCTACGTCCTGAATAGGATACGCTACCAAAAGAAATTGTGTAGAGTATCTTGCAAATATTCACAAACAGTTAAGGAATTCGTAGATGTTCACGAACAAAAATGCGGTGATAATTTTGTAACGTTATAATTAATCTAAGGCTGCTCGCAAAGATTTGGAAGAATACCTGCAATAGTTTTGGATAAGACTGCATTAGACTGAGGGCATTAATTTCGAAATGAAATATAGCCAGATGCTCACTGTATAACATTTTTATTAATCCCCATCCTATAAACCCGTAACCGTCAGGGTCGTAGGGGTACAACATTGGGTGCTTCAACACACAGAGTCTTCCAGCGATTTCTATCTTTAACGATGCGAATGAGTGAGGAAAAATCTTGTCCTTTCCATTCCTTGATTTTGTCTCTCCATGCCTTTATTTACCCTCATTTGCTTCTTCTCTCTTCGACAGTTCACTGCAGTATATTGTTTTTGACAAGGAATCATGTATGCATATATGTCCAAACCATGCTAGTTTTCGCCGTTTCACTATTGAAAGCAATGGTTCTAGTACACCTGTATATATTTCTATTTTATTTCTTAGGTACAAATTTGTCGTATGCTCCCTATTCCCTATGGGAAATTCGTTGAATTCGTCTGTAGAATTTTTACTCGAAAGCCTGTAATCGTCTCTCCATGCCCGCGATGACTGTCCAACTCTCACAACGATACAGCACAATAGAAAGCACCAACGACTTATGCAGTTTGACTTTCACTCCAACACTTCTTCTTCTGCTGCGTTCAGTGTCTGTGGTCATGCTATATTGTCAGGCCTGTCGTCAAGACGAAGTCCATTGTCTTCTCCAGGTCAGAGCGGATGCCTTTCTATCGCTGCATATGCTGGATCCAAAGTATTTTAAAGTATTCACCTCCTCAAGGTTATATCCATTCATCATAATGTTGGTCTGTGCTTCTGTCACTCCTTTTAACCAAGATTTTGCTTTTTTCTATGTTATTTCCATTCCATACTTCATTCCATACTTGCTGGTAACACTATTTCCAACTTTTTATTAATAAACACGTGTGTCTCTTTATTATTTCAAAGATATGATTCTTTTACTTGCATTTTACGATTTAGTGCCACCCCACCCAGCCCCCCATCCTTGTGATATTATCACCCGTTTGTCATGTTTGGTGTGTTCAGTGACTTGTAGAAATTATTTTAATCACAGAAGATTCCTATTTTTCTGCATATGCTCCTTGATTGTTGAATATTTGAACAGCTGTGAGTATGGCAGTTGTTTCTTCTTGACATAAATTTATTAGTTTTTGCTCTGAAACAGTTATATAATTTTAACACTGCTATTTTGTTTGTGTTAAATCGTCTTGAATTTTCTTATCTAATTAATCTTTTGCAATTGCTTTAAATTTGTGTGTGCGTGCGTGCGTGTGTGTGTGTGTGTGTGCGTGTGTGATATGACCAAAATTACAAGGCCACAGTAAAGAGCCATCTGAAAGGGAACATTACAGAGTGGCTATACTTGTTGCATGTTCAGGGAGGTGTTTTATAAGCCAGAAGCTAACCAAATGATTCTGACTAAATCACCGAAAAAATGTATTTATGAAATGGCTACATGAGTGAGGTTAAAATATTATATAAATTTTTCAAATGGTTGCATGAAGTAAAATATACTATAGAATGAATCCTCCTGCTGTCGGATAATAAATTGGACTCACATGCCTCATACAAATAATAAAGTATTGCTAGACAATAGAAGCAAACTCCCGTAAAGAAGTCCGTAGTTTAGACCTAGTAATTGTTCGTGATAGTTACAGATGTCTATGTTTTCGTTTCACTAACAACGTGCGTGTCGCAGCTAATATGCGTACATATGCTACCAGATCTCATGTCATGTCATAAAATTTAATATATACTTTGAACACGAGACAGTTAACACACATTTTATTACACATAACGTGATATATGAAATGTGTGCTTGGTCACGCTGAACGAAGATCAACAACAGAACATATCAAGGTCAGATTATATACATTGCAAAGATCCCATTTCGTATGAGGCTTCAAACCGAAATGCACAGCGTACTCTCCAAACCTGTCTTTTGAGTACATCAGAAACATGTATGAAAACAGCTCCCATACGTAGAGCAAACACATTAATGTGAAATAAAAAAGATAACTTATTGAGCACTATTGAGACAAAAGTTTGGATTGTGATACTTATTCACGCAGCAGATAAACTATTCTAAAAAGATGACATTGTCTTTGTCCAAGACTACGTAGGAATTATACTTAAATATTTAGACAGAAATTGTTTCTGAGAATGGAAGAGAAATAGAAACAAGGTCTCACACAGCAAATACAGTGACTTAACACATTTCACCATTGCTTGCTTCTCAACCCAAAGATCGAGGTCTTAATCGAAAGACATTCAATATCTACTACAATTGTGTATACCAACACTCTGCTATCAATAAATTGTTTATACAAGTAAATTCAAGTAGGAAGTCATAGGACAATTTTTAAAAATTCTTGAGACTAACGGGAATTGAACCAGTCCGTTCAATGGCACCAAATCGCCTAGCAACTATTGCACACGCGTTCTTACGTATTTGACTAACCGCATCTCCAAAATAAAGATGCGATTTCATCAAGCCATTCAAACCGTGCACACAAAGTCACCAGAACGGACCGATCGATACAATGACTATTACAACAACAACAAACATCCCGTACATTTATTGAAATATCCTCAGTAACAACAAACATATAACATAATATCCGTACTAGTTATACAAAGGCCGATAGGTCTTCTTGTAAACATGGATAACATATATAGGCATTTATTATGTTATATGACATATAGACAGATATTATGGTATATGTTTGTTATTGTTGTAACAGTCATTGTCTCGATCGGTCCGTTCTGGTGACTTTGTGTGCACGGTTTGAAAGGCTTGATGAAATCGCATCTTTTTTTTTAAATGCGGTTAGTCAAGTACGGAAGAATGCGTGTGCAATAGTTACTGGGCGATTTGGTGCCATTGAACGGACTGGTTCAATTCCCGTTAGTCTCAAGAATTATCAATAAATGTCAAATGAGGTCTTTAACAGTCCCGATAACTTAGATCTTGAGCCTCTATAGAACTTGAGGATGCTTACAATAGATTGTCCTTAGATGTCTTGATGGACCAACTGTTAAATCTTGCAGTAAATCCTTTTTTGCAAGTTGGCCTGCTTCTTTCAATTTCGTGATAGGAAGTCCATCAATAGTTCTTTGTTCATCGATGTACGGTCTCATTTTCTAACTCATAGGAACTGTTATTCTGAGATTAGTATATAATCAGTTGTGTCTTTTTTTGTGTGCACACAATATAACTTTTCTTTCCAGCAGCCAAATATTCTGATTATTTCTCCGTAATCTCCGTAATGTAGGGAGTAAGCCATTTGCCATATGTTGCAGAGATCGCAGCCTGTTACGTCTCTTACAAGTATATTTTTTCCTGGGATTTTATATTTTTCATGGGATTATCGCTTGAATCTGCAGAGTTAGTGATGTACGTGGTACTTTCTGTAGCTTACGTGCTACTTTGATGAGAGGGAAGCAATACATATGGAAATTTCAAGTATAATAAAAATCAATTCTATATGCATTTGAAGCTCTGTTTGACTTGACTTCTTCTTTGACATTGTATCTCTTCACGAAATTCTTAGACCTGATGTCTTTCTGTTAACGAAATTCTTAGACCTGATGTCTTTCTGTTAACGAAATTCTTAGACCTGATGTCTTTCTGTTCATGATATTCTTAGACCTGTCTTTCTGTTCATGATATTCTTAGACCTGATGTCTTTCTGTTCATGATATTCTTGTTTGTTTGTTGTTCGTCCATCACAAGTGATGATGACCATTTGTTACATCCACTTTTGAAAATTCAATTTTAGTTATGTCCTTGATTATGAGTTCGTAGATGGCTAATGAGCCCTATTCGAGCTGTAAATGTCCTTGGACAGTTTGGACATGGAATGACGACTGTAGACGGATCTTGGTCTATCCGTGACTTTCTAGCTGCTCTCCGCTGTTGAGCTGCTACATTTTTTTTCTTTTCACAAGATGATGCGCTCTTTTTTATTTTAGAACGCCATGTAGATCTATTTTGTGCAAGTTCTTCCCATGTATCGTGGTCTATTTCAATGGCTTTCAGTGAGTTCTTTAACGAGTCCTTGTAGCGCTTCCTTTGGCCACCTTGAGATCGTATACCCTTCTCTAGCTCACCATAGAGAATTTTCGTGAATGTGAAAATGACTTGCACTGGGGATTTTGATTAATGTGAGGAAGCGTTGTGCAAATCGTCGCCCTCACTCTCTTGTCGGACCTCATTTGAAACCAGTGGCAAGACGAATCGAGACGACTGGAAGTGAAGTACGATGCAGTGGATGACCATGGTTTTCTACGTGTCTCACCATGCCCGATGCGGTCCACACCGCGTTGCTGGCGTTCGCCTACATTACCCGGTGGGCCGATAAACCATCGTACCTCGTACGCGTAAATTCGCCTAGTATCAGACTTTACGTGTTTAGGTTGACAAGACCGTTATTCTTTTTGAGATAGTCTCAGCACAATATCACCTACTTTATGACTGCCTAACAGGCTGTCAGTCGAGTGTGGAGCCAGAACACGCTCATGCAGTCCGCTGGTGCTGTGTTTTTAGATGATATTCTTAGACCTGCTATAATAGCATTTCATTTCAAATGACGAAATCTGTGTTTCCATTGCCCTTAATTGCTCATGTCTGACAACCATGTACATTCGTAATATCATTCGCCTTCTGCGTTCGTTCTCCTGCAGGTTAGCAGAAAATAAGAAGAAGAATGCATTTGTGTTATTGTGTCCAGGTTGCCTGCGATTTCTTCACATTTCAGCCCGACACATTAACTATCGGATTGGACTACCAACTTCACCCCAAACCTCATTAGACTCCGAGAACGATAGGCATGACATGTAGTGTTGTTGCTAATTGTTGCTCTCCTTTTGGGCCCAAGTAAAACATATACAACTTCTTAATGTATTAGATCTTGCTGGCTAGTCTATCAAACAGCAGTTATTTCCTTTCTGTACCGCACGTGCACTGAGTGAGATATGTGTGTAGAGATTATGTGCTGATTGAGCCCCTATGCATGTGTTCTCGAGTATAGGTGTAAGTGAGCATCTGCGTGTGTGTATGTATGCGTATCTGTGTTGTAAACACGCATATTTTATATATGTTAAATGTCGTGTGTATTAGTGTTAGAGATATGAAATTACACGAAGCACATCAGCTACAGTTAATGATCTTGTGCTTCAATCGTTCAGTATTCCTTCGCTACTATTTCAGATAAACGAAGGCGCATTAACCAAATCGGTTGCTATTTATTGTACGCATGTTGCCCTTACTGTTTAACATATTTCTCTATCTGAATATGTGAACCACATTTTTGTTGTTGTTCGTCCATCACAAGTGATGATGACCATTTGTTACATCCACTTTTGAAAATTCAATTTTAGTTATGTCCTTGATTATGAGTTCGTAGATGGCTAATGAGCCCTATTCGAGCTGTAAATGTCCTTGGACAGTTTGGACATGGAATGACGACTGTAGACGGATCTTGGTCTATCCGTGACTTTCTAGCTGCTCTCCGCTGTTGAGCTGCTGCATTTCTTTTCTTTTCACAAGATGATGCGCTCTTTTTTATTTTAGAACGCCATGTAGATCTATTTTGTGCAAGTTCTTCCCATGTATCGTGGTCTATTTCAAAGGCTTTCAGTGAGTTCTTTAACGAGTCCTTGTAGCGCTTCCTTTGGCCACCTTGAGATCGTATACCCTTCTCTAGCTCACCATAGAGAAGTATGTTTGGCAGACGATGGTCTGGCATACGTACCAAATGACCTGCCCAACGAATCTGTGTCTGCATCAGGATCGTGTCAATCCTTGGGATACCAGCTCTATCAAGGACAGTGATATCTGGAAACTTGTCTAATGGAACCAAATAGGTTACTATTCTATTGTATGTATGTTACCTCACTGTTGAACATATTTCTCTACCTGGATATTACATTACAAAAGGTGTCAAACTGATTCACAGCGCACAAATCAATCACACCGGTAATATCAAACATTCCTTCATATTTGCTCTAGCAATACACACATGTATACATGTTAGAGGAACACATGTTAGAGGAACACATGTTAGAGGAACACATGTTCGATGAACACATGTTAGAGGAACACATGTTAGAGGAACACATGTTAGAGGAACACATGTTAGAGGAACACATGTTAGAGGAACACATGTTAGAGGAACACATGTTAGAGGAACACATGTTAGAGGAATACCTGTTAGAGGAACACATGTTAGATGAACACATGTTAGAGGAACACATGTTAGAGGAACACATGTTAGAGGAACACATGTTAGAGGAATACATGTTCAAGATATATGTGACTTTCTGTCATGGCCACATTTTAGTTTATATACCACCTGGCGGTAAAAGTGATCAATCTCATCCATCTTGGCTAATCCTACTGATCATTGGTCACTTTATGTGCGCTTGGTGTCCCCGACAAAGAAAACACAGCTCAATCAAAGGTCAGCCAAATAGTGTAATATGTTGTAAGCTCCCTATTATCCAGATTTCTACTTACAAATGCTCTCTAATAGGTTACCATGTACTAATACATACTCTCTAATAGGATAACATGTACTCAACCATATTGCTACCATATTTATGGATATGCACATTTGTGGAAAATGTACTGTCTCTTATATATCCCCTCCCTACACTAATAACCCTTTTCTCCATTTGAGGAGTCTGTACCATGCATCTCGTATATACCACCCACTAATAACTCACTCAACCATTCTCCACATTTGAGGAGTCTGTACCATGCATCTGGTCTATACCACCCACTAATAACTCACTCCACCATTCTCCACATTTGAGGAGTCTGTACCATGCATCTCGTCTATACCACCCACTAATAACTCACTCCACCATTCTCCACATTTGAGGAGTCTGTACCATGCATCTCGTATATACCACTCACTAATAGCTCACTCAACCATTCTCCACATTTGAGGAGCCTGTACCATGCATCTCATATATACCACCCACTAATAATTCACTCCACCATTCTCCACATTTGAGAAGTCTGTACCATGCATCTCGTATATACCACCCACTAATAACTCACTCCACCATTCTCCACATTTTATTAAGTCATTGTTTCTAAACCGTGTTGTCTTATACCCGACCCCAGTGTCTCATACTCCACTCCAGCGTCGCATACTCCACCCCAGCGTCTTAAAAATGTTAGCGAAAATTTGACCTAATAGAAAATTAAACTAAGTTCTGGATATGCAAGTATAAACGGGTACTTAATTCAAATAGAAATGAAATTTGCCTATGTCAATGATAACATGACAAATGCATCTTCGTTTACTAATTACAACTGTTGCCAATCCAAAGAGGATATTCAAAATACGCCTTGCTGGGGTGTACGAAACACGATGGGAAACACTAAATTAAACTTAGATTATTGGTAACGAGCTACATTTAACCACCAAAGTATAAAGATTCAATTGAATATAAAAGGATGCACATTATTCGTGTGTAAATCAAAGGGATATGAAACTTTAAAAAGTCCCTAAATAATCTTTACGCGGTGATTCTGGAAACAGGAAACTTTACAGCTTCGTGTAATGAGTTCTTTAAGACAAAGCGCGAGTTATCGAGGTTCTAATCCAATGAAGATTTTCTTGGATTCTTGGATTTTCTTGGTTCGCATTCCATTCTAACGTTATCTATAAAAGTAACTAGCAGACTTGTCGAATTACTTAGTTCTGTAAAATATATATCGCAAAAACCAAAGTCCGAAGATTGTAATGAACTAATTATCAACATTAGCTCGAATGGAATGTATATTAACAGCGAAACAAATATACTTAATTAACATTCAGCTGGTAAATATCTAAGCAATAACAAGATACACCTAGTATAATCTATTAGAACTTAGTAACGAAGTGTAAAAAAATTGTATTTGTTGCCTATGTCGCAATCTACAATACACTTCGATTTTGTTCTTCTCGGTTGTTCATGTGTGCTTCCAACAATGCCGGATGCACGAGATTCACATTCTCTGTTAATAGTCTGTTACTATGAGATAGCGATTCAAGTAGGAATAGAGTCTTTGTCAAATGTCGTCCCTTATCTTAAAGTTGATTTCCTTTTCGTCCTAGTTGTTTATCTAGGGCAATTTAATGAAGACATAATTCACTAGTGGCAGGGAAAAATACAAAACGTCGGAAATGTGTAGGCTGCGGATGCACAAGACAAATGCGGATATAATTGGAAATAGGAAATATGAACTACCAATTGTGAGCTGGACATACTAGTAGCAAACCATAAAGATAGACATTTCCACTAGATTGCTTTCATCAGGACGAAAAAGTCAAACAATAAGCCTAAATTAAAACACACATAAAGTATTGCGATAACAAAAGAAAGACGAAAAATAACAAGAAAGAAAGTGGAAGCCTAAGGAAAGGAAGATATTGCATGAAAGATAAAGAAAGATATATAATTAACACCGATACACAAGAAAAGAAAGAATAGAAGATGAAGTCAGTGAGAGTAGAATGGATAGAATAAACAAAGAAAACAATAAACCAGTAAAGAAAGTAATGTAGCTGTCTGTTAGACAAAACCGCAAAAAGGGTGAGAATAAGAATGTGTCATATAACAAACCATGTGACCTAAACAATCAGGTACTTTATCTTGCCACTCTATCTTGAGAAGTTTGGGGAAACAGCAATGGTGGAAGTGATGTAACACACTGGCCTGTCTGCTATACACTGCCCGGGTCTCATAAGAGTATAGTTAAATAGTGAGCACTATTGCACGTTAGTCTTACTTTTGTGGTGAGGCTAATGCTCTTCCGTTTCTACACATTATCGCGCTGTCTGCCAAATGCAACAGTCGATTTTTAGATATTATGTTGTTGACTTGTAGACATCGGATCTAGAAATGATTTCTACCGAGATCAATGAATCTGTCGACTGGTAGAGGACAATTGTTATTGACTTTGATAACTGGGCCGTTGTAGTGTTCATTGGGAGAGGGTTGAAATATTGCCTCCGTTTTCTTGGTGCTGATGGTCAGGCCTAAGATATCACATGCTATAGAAAACATATCACATGCTATAGAAAACATATCACATACTATAGAAAACATATCACATGCTATAGAAAACATATCACATACTATAGAAAACATATCACATGCTGTAGAAAACATATCACATGCTGGCATACATAATTTTTTTCGGAGCTAACGGTGAGTGCACAGTTATCAGCAAACAGCAACATTGTAACTCGATCTCCCATCTTCTGCTGTTGTATTAAAGGAAAGGATGTTGCGTTGTGTTTGTTGTATACTCATGACGTAACCAGCAACCTGGTTTGCTGTCTCTCGATATAGTCTTGACTTGGGATAGTCTTTATTTCCTTCCAGATATCTTCATTTCTTCGTCGTTCTCTTCGTGTGATATTTATAGCTTTCCTAAAACACATCATTTCACATACTGACTGTGATCTTTTTCGTTAGTGTCTTTGTCAAGGTCCATGTTTGACAATGATAACACACAGTTGGTATAAGGATATTGTTTATCAATTGTCGTATTGCAGATTGATGAATGTTTGAGTATTGGCGACGGCTGGTAAGTCACATCATTGGTTTTCTGGCATCTTGTTTAGATCTCTACATTGAGTTTACCATCATCTATATATCATTTGTACCTAAATATTTGAACTCTCAGACCTACTTTAGTTTAGTTTTAACTCGCTTGGTGTTCTTCTTAACTTCATAGTGTCTGTTTTAGATATGTTTATTGTCATGGTGTATTATTCACAGGTTGTATGTATGTAGCAGGTATGTGTGCCGATGTAATTCATCTTCAGATTCATATAGTTAGCTTTGATCATCTGCAAAGTTCATTTAGTGAGCTGTTCTTCATTTGATATCTTTACATGGATGGATTCGTTTCTTGTGTCTGCTTCTTTAGTTCTTGATTCTTGATTAGGAACTAGTGTCATAGCACTGGGGACACTCCCATATATGCTCTGCTTGCCGTTCTGTCAACCATCTAAAGTGCATAAACTCAGATTCCCAGTCAGTTGCTGATTACACGTTCTTCTGGTCTTTCCAGAGAGGGAGCACTTTCTCCCATCGCCTCTAGTCACTCCCATTTCTACCATTCTATGAATATGTGCATTGTCTCGTACGACTTCCTCCTAATCTTCTAGTAGGGTATCCATGACTGATCTAATCAATTCAATCATGTCTTTTCTTATCTCGGTGCCGTTCACCAAGGCTTTACCGGTCAACACATCGGCTCTTTCGTTTCCCCTGACCCCAGCATGACCTGGACAGTAGATTCATGTAATGCTCTGCGCGTTGTTGAGAAGAGTGACCCATTCAGTTGTCATTCAGTTGTCTATACGTTTTTCTATCTTGCGCAGCATACTTTGAGAGTCCGATAGAATCACTGAGTCTGTTGGTGGTTGCTTCGCCAGCTTAATGAAAGCTGCTGTCACCGCTTCTATTTCCATTCTCATACTCGATGTTGTAATGGGGTGCGCAGCTGACTTCACAGATAATTTCTTGCAATTTTGATAGGCCACGAAACCCCAACCACACCTGTAATTCATTCTTTAGTTATCTTGTCCATGTATGTTACGAACAGAAGTGGTGATAGTACGAAGCCGTGCCTGGCGCCTGTTTTATGTGTTTTTTTCCAAATGGATCTGTTGTGCCCTCAGCTCTCATTATGCTTTGGCAGTTTTTGTATAAATTTGTTATGTTGTCTAATAATTCTCCATGTATTTCATAGTCCTTCAATATTAGCCACAATTTTTCTCTGTAAACTCTGTCAAATGCCTTTTCTTGGTCGATGAAGGTGATGTTTACTTGTAGGTCGTATTCAAGTGTCTTTTCACTCAGCTGTCGTAGCGCAAAAATAGCCTCTGCGCATCACACACCTTTCCTGAAAGCAAATTGTCTTATTTAGCTGGGATTCTATTATCGGTCCTACTCTCTACTCTATGATTTTTGCGTATTTCATTCCTATGCGGATATGAAGAGATCTGCCTATGTACGTCTCACACTCCCTTTTGTTGTCCTTGTTTTTTCATATGGGAACAATTAATTTCTGCCAGTAATCTGGTACTTGTTTTTTTGACCATGCTACTGTGAATATTCTTTTCAGCCAGCTTACTCCAATGTCTTTGCACGCCTGGATAGCTTCAGCTAGTATGCCATCTACGCAAGATGATGTGTTTCGCTGGCTGTTCTTGATATTTTCCTCTATTTCATGGTCTAGTAATTCTTGTTCTGTAACATGTGAATATCTTGGCGTGAAATATTAGTTTCTTGCGTTGGTTGATGGGTTATACAACCTTTAAAATACTCTATCCACATTGTTTTTCTGACTTTTCCGCTGAATATAGACATAACGTTTCTGCTCTTTGTGATAGTCGTGGGGTTATAGCTCCTGCTGTGTGTTTAATGCAGTGTTCACGCACTGCTGGCTTGCAAGGTCTGTCGATGTGAGATTCATAGATAATATCCATAATTTTTATACCAACACTCTGCAATGGCAATGGGTATTATCACCACCCAAGATCTACAACAACTTGCAGCGAACCGTATGGCATGGAGAAACATGACCTTTGCCCTATGTGCCGCCCTTGGCTCCAAAGAAACAAACTAATTTACTAACTAACTCTGCTACCAATGTCAAACATGATCTTTAATAGCCTCGCAACAAATTAAAAGCATTACATGTGAAATGCAGTGTCTGAGAAAAGTTTCAATGGTTAATAAACTAGACCAAATAAGAAATTAAGAAATTAGGAAAAGAGTATATATAATATCATGTATTGAGCATGTCTAAAGACAGCGAGTAAAATGGTTTGGTCACCTTATGAAAATGAACTCCAACCAAATACTAATCAAAGCATATAGCAAAAGAATATCCAGACATAAAGCCAAAACGAGATCAAGAAAACGGTAGATAGAAAACATTAAAATAACCTTGAATAAACATGGACTTAATGCAACCAAGGCGATACATCTGGGCTTGGAATGACAAATGAAGAATCCTACCCTTACGCTCGGTGGAAACTATCAACCATCATTCACCTAGGAAAAGACAATACACAATAGTTGGGCTATAACTCGCATCTCTTACTCGCACTGTTTCTATACTTTTGAAGATGTTTCTTGGTCGTTTAGTGCATGTCATAAAGGTGTTCATGATATTCTATCCACGAATTTTCTTTGGCTTGTTCGATTAGTCATATGACATTTCTTGTCTCTAGACGATACGTAACGATGATTCTATCGCCGTATAATATTTATAGGACTGTTCATTGATTACATCAACAACTTCTTTTTGCCAAATTTTGCTACGGTATCTCCACCTTCTCAATAACATTCATTAACCCAGGGATCACCCCTCCTCCCCCCCCCTTCCTCCCGCTATTTAATTATGCAAAATAAATGTTGATGGAATACACGTAGATGCGACCACACAGTCCAGTTATTTCTCTTGTCTATGTTTGTAAATTTCATGTTCATCACTTAATAATTTAAATATTAATTTATTGTAGGGTTTGTGTGAGGATAATTGTGTTTTAATACCTAACCCTAACCCCAACCCTAAATTAATTAATATTTAAATTATTAAATGATGAACATGAAATTTACATAGACAAGGAAAATAATTAAACATGTGGTGGCGTTTACTTGTACTGTACCTAAATGTTTGCTAAATGCTCCTACCCCCACACCAAAATTATATTCAGAAATGTTTTGATTCTAACAATTTAATTGTTATATAAAACAAAATGTATTATTGACGTCAGCTTATGTCAACAACTCCCTCCCTGCCTTGTCAACAACTGTCAAACCTGTTATCCACCCCCCCCCCAATTGTTGACGTTAAGGACAGCCCCTACGGAATCGATTGGTGATAAACAAAATGAACAGCGAGAATCACATAAGAACGGCGAGAATCACATAAGAACAGCGAGAATCACATAAAAACGGCGAGAATCACATAAGAACAGCGAGAATCACATAAGAACAGCGAGAATCACATAACTGTACTTTCTTGTCTGTTTTTTTTATAATAATGAAATTGTGCTGCTAAATTGTTTTAAAGTAGGAAAAACATTGAGCGGTAAAATATTAACCTGATCAATAATGTTATATTTTTGTCATGTTCTAATTTTTACTGTAATGTTAACAAAGTAATGTTAACAAAGTTAACATAGTAATGTTAACACAGATTTTAACCCTATATTACACGATGTGGTGTTTTTTTTTAATAACACAAAATTCGACTCGTATATTTTTGATTTAATTATAATTATATAATTATAATTACACAAATAATTAGAAAAGCATTAAAATATGGCACATGCACTGTTTCCAATATTGTGGCCCTGATGAACGAGGATACAAACACTACATCTTGTACGAAAAGCTTTAAAATGGCAACACTGCACATACCGCAAATATTAAAATCTGAAACATGTGCGTTATTCTGTTCATACAAAAATAAGAATGCATTGTAGACAAAATGTAGGTGAGACAAGTGTTACAGTAACAGATTAAGTGGCCGCCTTTATGGGAACTATGGGATTATGGGAAGTGAAGTTTTGCTTACGAAATTGCTTTTTTTTTTTTTTTTTTTTTAATTCCTGAATTCTGAGGTTTTTTTACTTAATGCAGACAAGCGCAGTTAGTTTTACTTGCAAGAGATAAAACATTACGCACTGACTCTGTCTTGATGCACAGGTTGCACAGGTGGCCTAGATTCAGTACTTTGGCCTAGTCTCAGATTTAACAACTTTGCTCAGTTCAGTATTATTGCCAGTCGTGGCTCTAGTGTGCTGGAGTTCACACGTCGAACATCCATATGCTCGCTAAGACTAGCATCTAGAGTAAAATACTCTTTTTAATAATAGAACCTTATCACGCACGTTACAAGATTGTTAAAAACTAGTGACATTACTACTGACAGCCAAGTAGAGGTTGGAAATTAAACTTCGAAGTTAGACATACTTCAATATTTGCTGGTCAAAATGTCAACAATAGTCAACGTTGGACTTGTTATTTTTGCGGCTTTTGCACTCCAATACTTATATATTTCAGACTCACCAACACCACCCCGACTGGCACAGAAGTTGAATTCATCCTACGATTACATTGTTGGTGAGTACATTGTATGCATATGAATATATATATCACAGTTTATAATACATATCTTGTGTTACAGCGGTTCTAATGTTTCATGGCAACATTTATAATAAAGATACCCTCATGAACTCAAGATAAATCACTTTCGAGAGTCGACGTCACATGGAGTTAAATCTATTTTCTGATTGTCTCCAAAACTAAACTCATATGTCAACATTCTCTTTTCATTTCATAGAAAATATATTTTTGTTATAAATATTACTTGTATAGCGACATCTGTTAAACAGTGTTTCCTATATTTAATTTGCTTTTATAATACAGTTTTCCTTTTTATTTCAAACTTTAAGCATATGAGTTTGCAAAAAGAACATGCACAAATTATAAATCCCTATACTACCCTAGATAATACAAAAACCAGATGTGCTTTTTTGCATCTGAAGAAATCCTTAATAGATTGTTTTTAAAAGAACAATAGGATGAATAAACTTTGCTCCCGCCAAAGTATGATGTAAACAGGCGGTTTTACATGTAATAAGCTCACAGTGTTTGTTGTGATCAACTGATGGTGCATTTTGTGCATCCTCTCACTCCGAGTCTAAATCGTGGCATTTTGTATGGTTTTTCCAAAGAAGTACGGCTGTATGGGTGTACATCGGCATTTACCGGTTTTTATGTATTTTTGGTGGGAGCGACAGGTTTCCGTATAAAGGTTCATGTCAGATCACACTTGAAACTTCCTGAGGAATTTGTTTTCTAAAACATCTCAATAAACAAGTAGGGGCGTGCCCGCTGTGACAGCCACGGACCATTCAATTGCAATTAGAGCAATTCAAGGGAGATAAGAGAAAAGAGACCTTTAAATTGTCCTTGGTCATTCAGGGGAAACTAACTAGAAATTCCACAGGTAGACATCATCATCAAAAGTGCCGTCTCTGCAACAAAGGTTGGATGCAATAGACCTCCAACATTTTATGTCTGTTTTGGTTGTGCACTCTGCTAGACTGTACCCTGTCCATCTTGTGATGTTAATCTCCCACTTGTATCTCTGCCTAAACATTACTCGCTTCTCTTTGACTTTACCTTCAAGTAATATCTTCGTTGTGAGTTCTATCCTATTTATCTATCATTACGTTGTATCCCTTGTTTGCTTTGCATTGTCAGGGGTAGAATAGTTCCCTGGATATGGCCTTCTTGTGCCTGTGTAAGCTTGTTCCTGTGGCTTTTTTTTTTATTTCTGTTATCCATCTTGTACATAGTCTGCGTCTCGCTTTATAGCCGTTGTGTTTATTTGTCATGGCCATCTGTGGCATGCTGTCTGTTGGTAGTCTGAGAGCGTGTGAAAACTACTTGATCTGTCGTCTTTTGATGTGTTCTAATACTGGTATTGTTTTGGTTATCTGTCTGATGTTATCGTTTCTAATTCTATCTCTTAATGACACTTTAAGTATTCTTTGTAGACATGCCATTTCTGCTGTCATTATTTTTTCTTTTGTCTTGTGCTGTCATTGTCCAGCTTTGGCACTGGTAGCACAGTGATGGAATAATAATAGTTTTGTATAATGCAACTTTAGTGTCTATGTTTACATTTTTGTTCCTAAAAATACGTGCCATCTGCCCTAGTTTCTGATATGTTTTCTTGCATCTAATTTGTATCTGTGCCGTTTTTCTCTTCACTCCTTATAATGCTTCCTAATTAAGTGAACTCGTTTACATGTTTACGGTGTTTATTATCGATGGAGGTAGTGATATTTTGTTCTTTTCAATATTAATCTTCATGTGTAATTTTTTTGCATGTTGTGTGGTGTCGAGTTTTTCATATGTTCTTGCAATTGTTCTTCTGATGTCGCTATTAGTACTTGGTCGTCTGCAAATAGTAGTTTGTGCAATTTGTCTTTCATGTTATCTTCTTCGTTTAATACTTGTTAGTTTACAGAAGTGGTCGATATGTTAGAAAAAGTAGGGGAGATAGGACACACCATTGGCGAACTCCTGATTGGATTTGGAACTTATTGGACACTCCTGCATTTGTTCTTACTTCACATAGGCTTATTAAATTAGCATAAATGACCTTGCATATATTGATTAAATGTTCTGGTAATCTGTATATTGATAGTGTTTTCCATAGTTGTTGTCTGTCCATTTTGTTGAAGGGGCTTTTCTTGGTTGACAATGCGATGTATAATTCTTTGTTGTTTTCAGTGGCTCTTTCTGTTAATTGTCTAAGTGTAAAGATAGCATCTGCACAGCATTTATTCTTCCAGAATCCTATTTTGGTTTTTCCATTGTGAGTTGCTGATCCCAATTCCCAAAGTCTGGACATTGGTAATTTAAACCAGCCACTGGGTAATAAATATGTCTGGTCTGAAACGCCCCCTATGTCAGCTGTGAGAACAAGAAAATAATTCGTGATAATGCTGCGCATATTTTTAACAATTGCTATCAGCATTGCATCATGTGAACGAAGCTTCTCAAAGTTAAAGTTAATAAAATATTACTTATGGTCTACCATGAGCTGCACAAGATTAAATAATTTAGCCATTTTGTCAATTAAAACAAAGTATCACGGACGAAATTAACTTTGACGACGTCATAAACAATTTCTCTGCCCTTAAAGCTCGAAAACTTAAATGATAATGTATTTTTGTTTATGTACCTAATGTGTTTTCATATAAATATTTCCGTCCAGTCTTTTACATTCACTGACATATTGTTTTTAATATCACAAGGGCGGAAAAGTATGATTCCGCCCCGGGCGCCATTGACCCAGGCTACGCCACTGGGATGGCCATTGGTCAACAAATTAGAAGGAGGAAGGGAGGGAGGAGGGTGTGGGTCTGAAATAGTTTGAGTTGTTGAAAGAGGTTTTTTTTATATATTTGAGCAAATTTACACCAACACCACGTTTGTATAAATCTTACGCTAAATTAAATTGTTTCAATTTGAAACATGTTTCTTAAAAAATGTGACACACATCATGTAGTATTTTTTCGTTCTGTAGATTGCTAAACAATTATTTTTAATTATTAGCATTCTTTTTTTCATCATTTTTAACATAATTAAACAATGGTGATGAACATAATTCTTGACAGTTTTTACAGAGGGGGGGGGGGGCGGGGTCAAAAATTAAATTACCAAATAATTTGTTGACAACATATATTCTACAACTGTACGAAACAAACGGTGAACTTACATCGGACATATACTCAAAGAATGAATGAAAATAAACTACTATCACAAACATTAACATAGTTGCCATGTTGATAAAGAATGAGAGGAAGACCAGGAGTAACTTCTTAGAGAAATAATCAAATGTGATATGATTATTGTCTCAACAAAATACACCAACTAAACACAGCAGCAGCCTCTCACTCGGGGTTTCTCGAAATGAGCGAAAATGACCCTAAAGGGGGGGGGGCGGTGAGTGATCAAGAGCGCGGCATGATGACTTGATACTATCAGAGGGGCGATGTAGGCTTAGGGGGAGGGCAATAGGGTCTTTATAAAACACTGAACCAACTAAATGACGTAAATACATAAGGCCACTCGCTATAGTTTATGTAAAATAAATTAGGCCACTGACTATATTTTTATATTTTATGTAAAATAAATGAGACAATGCTATATGTGTTCTATTTTATGTAAAATAAATGAGGCCACCCGCTATATTTTTATATTCTATGTAAAATACAGCAAGATATGTAATTAGTTAAGAAAATTCTGAAATCCGATTTCAAATTCAAAGGATTCGAACAAGTGGCAAGCTCTACTGACGGAAACAATAAATCTTTTATCTGTATTAAATTGAGGAAAAATCATATAACAATTCAGTAACAGGAAACGTTTTTTTTTTAAATAAAGCGTTCTCGTGCTAAATATGTATTTGTTATTGTGTTTTTTTTTCGTGGAAAGCATTTTATATGCGACTATTTTGTTTGTTTATTTTTTAATGAATCTGGCAGTCTGGTTGAGAGTTTTCATAATACCGCTGTTTACATAATTTCTGTCCACGACCATGAAAGAAGCAACTGACAAAAAAGAAGTATCTTCTGTATATTGTTGAATATTTTTAATAATCGTTAATTACGTCCACTCTTAATAAATAATTTCCATTTTGCTTGATGTGTAAAAAAATCGATTTCATTCATTGAGCTTAGTATTTTCCGTCAGCTTTGTCTTGATATTGATTGACGTCTGTGTAAGAATCTTAATTCACGTAGAAGTATTGTTGTTGTTTTTTTAAGTGAGTGTCTGCGGTATATTTTCTCTCTTTTTTTTCCTTTATTTTAAAAGTATGATTGAGTTCTTGGAATCAGTGAATTCTAATGTTGATCAACAACTTGTAGCTATTGATGTTTGTTACCTAGCTCATCTTTTCTCAAAATGCAATGAGCTCACCTTCCAGCTGCTAGGTCTTGAAGTTAATCATCAAAGCAAAATCAGTTACATTTACTTCTGAGCTGCCAATTGTTTCGTTGGAATATTGAACGTAAAGAATGATCTCAACCAACATGAAGAATTACTCTCTAAATCTTCACTAAACACGATCTCTAAATCTTCACAAAACACAATCTCTAAATCTTCACAAAACACGATATCTAAATCTTCACTAAACACCTGATCAATTATTTGAATACAAGATGAAAGATATGAAGGAACTTCCATGATTTCACTGAACTACAAGTATAAGATAGATCGTAACTCTGTTTCAAGATGTGAGTGCAGTGGAAGCAAGTTGTGAAGAACTTCTTTATTGTCTTTCCCCCAGGTGGATCATGATTAAAATTATTCACATATGCCACATTAAGCGTAGGGGTGTGAGCCTCAGTTCTCGTCCCCGATGTGTCGCTTTGGTTGTATTGAGTCCATATTTATTCAATGCTATTTTTTCTATCCATAGTTGTGTTGTTGTTGTTTTTTTGTGTTTTTTTTTGTGGTAGCCTTTGATTTTATGCCCGGATATTCTTTTGTTATATACTCTTATTGGAATTTGGTTAGGGTTCATGCTCCTAAGGTAACCGAACCATTTCACTTGCACAGTCGAGCACGCTGCAGAGTTGAATGGTCATCGTCGACTTCGAGAGAAAAATAACATGTTATCAGTATATAAAGAATATCAAAAATACTCAACTGATAACAACCAACTAGAGATGTCCTCATTAGTTTCAATGTAAATAGAGATACCGGCATCCTTAGACTGATCACTGTCTTATTTTAAAATAAATATTCACAAGATAAATATAGACAGAGGGAAAATTATGTTTACATTTTGTATTTGTATCGAAGCTCAATAATTTTATGAGCACATTAAACTCTTACTAATTATATCATTTGTATAATGCTCTGAAAACGTATTATTCACTAATTATATGCACGCATGTGGTTGCGTCTGTGGGTCTCACCAATGGCCCACTAGACATACCATCCATGCAACAGAAAACCTTAGTGGATGACATACCGTTATATTGAGGTTATCTTCTTATGTAATAGTATATTCTTGTGACGAGGAGGAAGCGTTACAGTATTATTACTTTTGCGTTCCGAACCCTGGGTTCTATGTTTGATCAACAATGACTGCTAACGTAGATCTCTTCTTGGTTTTAATAAGTGCTTATCAATGAACACAGAGGCACTTCTTATTACATAATCAGAATGTCGTTTAATATAATTTCAAACCAACGACACAACCAATATTATACTCTGGAGTAATTGATATCTCCGAGACGTATAATATATCACGACTATATTATATACAATGTCAAGATTTCATACTATTCTAACACTTCCAGAATTAAGCACACGTTCTAGTACAAGCTTAGTGAGGTTATAGGCCATCTCATTATTCTACTATTTAATATAACTTTGGTCAACTAACTTTGTTTCTACTTCCAGTCGGAGTGGTTGAACTCGACAAGGGACTTGTCTCTCCTGGAAGACAAGTGCTCTCTCCACACACGTCCCGGGGACTCTGTGTGATCCTCCGACTGATCGACTCGGGGCTCTGCTTTTCTGTGTGCCCGTGAGGCTCTCAACTCCACCCCTCGTCTTCCTCCCCACCTATCAACTCTCTTCTCGTCCGCGCCTCACTGCTTCTGACTCCACCTCTACATTATCACCTGTCAAACTCCTGTACGCGTTTCTTAGACCATGCGTAACGTTTGATGTTCCTCTCTGGTCGGAGGCTATGCCCTTGGCGTTACGCACTTAATACTTCTTGCCAATTCCATTGTCTGGTTGTGTCGAGTATCCACGAGTTCAGACGGACTGTGTGAGTTTGTAGACACTTGTCTGAGCTAGACCAAACATCCCATTGTCCTTTCTGGGGTATGGTGTAGTGGCGTCGTCTGCCACCTGTGACCGATTGCGTAAGATGCAGACTTGTGATAAATAATATTGCCTTTTTTTTCTAAAACGTACTAGCTTGTCTCAGACTTTCTGTCTGACATGTGCGCGAACAATTTAAAGTATTTATACCAACATTTACACAAGAGCAAAACATTCAATTAGTTGCATTTCCCCAGTCCATCTCTTGCTAACCATGAAGGGTTCTCACTTCTTACTGTGAAACCCCCTGCCTGCGAAGGGTTCTGCAACCAGATACTATCACACTTATAGAAGCTTCATTGCATGTCATCTATAAAGTTATGATTTTGTTTTGTTGTTGAAATGTGTTTTCATGTTTGCCTGAATATATATGTATGCACCCTCTGTGGTTGGGAGGGAGCCAGAGATCTACTGTGCAGCACTCAGGAGGAGGAAACTGACATCACTGTTTTTCCAATGGCTGAGGCCCATCATAGAGGCACAGTGACTCAGGACGTGACAATCCTTTGACTTGAACATTTGGTTGCATGCCTGGAGTAATACAGAAGTTCGGCATAACCAGTAGTCAATTGGTGGCGGGGAATGAGCACAGTGAACCCTATCTTGGCTACAGTGGCTATGCGCAGGGCATAGGTTGAAACCTACCTTCCTGGAGGTGTGATAGTTATTCTCTGGCTCTGTCCCGGGGTGGGCCGACTTCCACAGACTTCCCAGCAATATAATGCCATCTAATGACATTAAGTCAAAGGGTATGAGCCCATGGACCGGTGGATCAGCAACCAACCAACTAATTATATGCTAGTTTTTGTTTTAAATTCTAAAATTATACTATTATTTAATTTCTTGGGCAGAAAACCTTTGTTATACTTTGTTCATAAGATAATGATATTCTATAGTTGAGTTATAGCTGGATTTATAATACTAGAAATTCTCTAGACAGTTCTGGCGCATTAGCTGGGATAGCAAAATAAACTGAATGTTATATCATTGCCAACCATGTCCTGCAACACTATTTCGAACATAGCGTCTGATTACAAGATCGCAGTATAGAAAGCTCTCACCCGTGCTTGTGCTGCTGTTGAGATTTAAAACGTTTATCATAAGGCAGTGGATGAGAAAAGATTTAGTACACGATGAGCACGGGCACAATACGTCTAATTACACGAGGCATGTTCACTGACTGCGGAACGCCTCGTGCAGGACAGACGTGAAAGACAAACCGTCTCGGCATAGAGTCAGTACACATTCACCGTCTGGCGACAGATAGGAAGGCTGTCACAGGCTAGGGTAGCCCACCCGAATTGTCAAGGCTTGCCGAAATCGGATGTGCTAGGCCTACAAGGTACATAACGGTGGCACAACGTAATCACGCTCCCGGCGGAAATCGCACGGATATCCGTGCTGGTTACAATGGAGCGAACGCAAAACAAAACAAACAAACATAATCCTTCATGTACATGTCGCGGCGTCTGCTATTACGGCATTTATTTACACAGTCCTTAGAAAACCTTCCCACACTCCTTCACAGGAAAACATGCAGTAACGAAAGTTTTGGCGCAATTCGGTTAAAGTTCAACCATACTTTTTTATGTGCAAGGGATCTCGTCCACTGAAAACGACTATAAGCGACTGCAAGAAGACGCGATTACAAGCAGACACTCGTAACTGATACAAATGCACAAGTGCTTCAGAATCCTTCGCAAGAGTAAGAAATCGGCCGCTCAAGGTCGCTTGCAAATCGTCAACTCTGCTGTCGAGTCGAGTACTTCAAACATATGAATTCTTTAATGTTGCAGAAGAGTGAGACTGACAGTGATATCAGTTACGTCGTTCTGTGGATCAAGGGACTTGTTTTTTTTTTTTGTTTTTTTTTAAAATGCTTTTGCCCCCAAATTATGAATTTGGCCTCTTGACTCCGTAAGGTTGCCCTTATCTATTCTGATGAACCAGAAAGAGTCATTACACATTGAGTTATAAAAGATGATTAATCATCATAATCATGAGAGCTGACTGGCATAGGCGATCATGGTAATCCACATATCACTATTTTTAGTATCGTGTATCAGTAATGTTGTTGCCTGCCATAGTAAGTAAAGTAACCCATAGCCTTTATTAATGCCGTAGGGGTGTGAGATGTTAGCGATCTCACATTTCTGAGGCTCTGCAAATGAGGGCGGAAGCCATCTCCTCTCCCTCGCAGTCTTTACTTCCCGGATTAATCCGGTACCCATTTAAGGCTGGGTCGACCCGGGTGTCGTTGTGATCTGAAAAACATTTCCGCCTCAACTGGAGAAATAACCCAGGACCACTCATATGTGAAGCCAGTGCGCTAACCACTACGCTAACTCGGCTCCCAAATAACGCGCCTGCCATACCAAGATGTTAAACTGTCTAATATTTTCTCACGCTCGCCTTGATATCCCTAGCTTTCAATATTGCCTATTGTAACTATGGTCTCCAGACCTACCTGTCTCATAATGTGTACTACAAAACACAGATTATCTCTTTCAATATTGCCTATTGTAACTATGGTCTCCAGACCTACCTGTCTCATAATGTGTACTACAAAACACAGATTATCTCTTTCAATATTGCCTATTGTAACTATGGTCTCCAGACCTACCTGTCTCATAATGTGTACTACAAAACACAGATTATCTCTTTCAGCACCTTCTCGTTAGTTTTTTTCTATTTGCCCATTGTTGGTTGTTTTTTCAGAATTTTTCTATACAATCACATCTTTGTTGCTCTAATTTTCCACTATGTTTATTTATTGTCCTAGACTCGCATCCATATGTTGGAATCGGTGTTATAAATCTATGAATAACTTTCTTCCTCACCTCTACTGACAATATTACACAATATATTCTTCGTTATTAGAAATGTTACCATCTGTCCGCTTCTTATCAACGTTGAACTTATTTAAAATGTGATTATGACGTATTTTACATATATATATATATATATATATATATATAAAGAACCATTACTTTGTGTTGTTATGGATATAATGAAATGAGATAGTTGTTTTTTTTTATTGGTAGCATATCCTAATCAGCACCCCGCAATCAATCCAGCACTTTTTGCTGTATTGGTTTTTTATGCAATATAAATATGTTCAGGGGATAAATCTTTAGTGTCTTGGAACAAACCAACGCACTAGAGAAGTGAGGGATGGGGGAGCACAGGGTTATAAGGACAAAAACAAATACATAAGTAAGGAGTGTTGCCATGATCAAAGTGCATAAAAATGTTCCGTTTTTATTTTCCACGGCTTTCTTCGGATGTTCCGGATGGCAGTTGCCCCCGACCAAATTGAAACATTATATATTGATTGTCCAAGACTCGATTTATACTATTCGCACACAGAATCGAATTATCTATGTCCGAGACTCGATATGTACCACTCGGACACAGAATCAGATCAGCTGTGTCCGAGTCTCGATCTATACCACTCGGACACAGAATCGAATTGTCTATGTCCGAGACTCGATCTTTACCACTCGGACACAGAATCGGATTATTTATGTCCGAGACTCGACCTATACCACTAAGACACAGAATCGAATTATCTATGTCCGAGACTCGACCTATACCACTAAGACACAGAATCGAATTATCTATGTCCGAGACTCGACCTACACCACTAAGACAGAATCGGATGAGTTATTTTTTAAATTTTTAATCAGTTTTTATCTGAAGAAAGAACGGAAAGAACAAAAGATGCACATGTTGTTAATCAAACTGCAATCTTTTCATTGATCCTGTAAAAGCAGGAGTCACAGATCGCACCATCTGGCATACATTACATTAATCATACAATCTGGCATTCTTTACATAGATCATCCAATTTGACATCATTTACACAGATCACCCAATCTGGCATCATTTACACAGATCATCCGTCATCCTTTACACAGATCACCCAATCTGACATCATTTACACAGATCACCCAATCTAGCGTCCTTTCCATAGATCATCCAATCTGGCATCCTTTACACATAACATCAAATCTGACATCATTTACACAGATCACCAAATATGACATCATTTACACAAATCACACAGGTGAGAGAGAAGAGGGGAACAAGTATGGATTCATTAAATTACAGACTGCTCCGGATTAAGATTCTCCATATTCATACAGAGAAAACAGATGCATGACAATTATTGTGCTGTTGTTAATATTTCCAATGAGTCACTCCTATAACTCTGATGGGTTTTAATGATGACGACGACGGTCAGTCATCATCTGTTGATGATGACAGATATGATGATGATAATAGCAACGATGAGAAATATTATTATGATAATGATGATGATAGGAACTATAGTCTTCTACTGCGGAGGGGATTTTGTCGTGACTCTTGCAATTCCAGGAGATGCTGCAGATATAAACGTTATTCTCTCCCAAAAGTCCAGGCATATGGTTTCAGTCGGCTTAATCAAAGCAGAAATCATGTGTGGGGTAAGTGAACCCCATGTCTCCTACGGCATATATGCCAAACGACAGTCATTTGATCCACTTTTGGGCCCCGGCAACACACTGGCGAGGGAATGAATAATAAATATTAAGTGATTCGCACATTTTTATTTTCTTGGCTCTGAAGAGGATAGTTGCTGAAGTTGTGTAACAATTCACAGCGAGTGTACTGTATTGAAATTTTCAGTCCATTGCAACCGTGTTCAGCACATCAATTTGGGAACCATGTCACCTGTACCTCCTTAATATCTGCTGGGTTAGCTTGCCTACAATGCACCCTTTTTAGCGGGTCTTTTGGGGAACCATGTTTCCTGCTCCTTCGAATCTGCTGGTTAACTTGCCTGCACATAATTTGTTTTTTTCATATACAAAAGGTATGGTTTGTTGATTGGAACTTCGTATCACATTATTTGCGTCCTGTGTTTCACAAAAACATATTTGCACACTTAGTACCCAGGCTGTTAGGTAAGGTAGAAATATAGAAGTCCAGAAAATATATATATACTCGCATCACAGACTACCTACCGTAATTATTTCGGCAGAGTCCAACATGAAAAATTATTTGAATACCTCCAAGAAAAAGGATTAGATGGACAAAACATGTCTTATTAGAAATATATATTGGGGAAAAACTTCATTAATAAGGTTACCTGCATTAACAAACTTCATTAATAAGGTTACCTGCATTAACAAACTTCATTAATAAGGTTACCTGCATTAACAAACTTCATTAATAAGGTTACCTGCATTAACTCACCATGCATAGAAATACAATTAAAAATAGGCGTAAGACAATAATGTATTTTATCACCCAATTTATTAAACATCTACACAGAGAAAATTTTTAAACATATAGAATATTTGCCAAGACTCAAAATCTGTGGAAAAATAAACAATCTGCGATATGTAGATAACATAGTCCTCTTAGTGAACAGGACCTACAAAGTCTAATAGAACAAGTCGATAAATTAAATAAAGATTATTCACTAAATATAAAATGCCGAAATCGGATGTGCTAGGCCTACAAGGCGCATAACGGTGGCACAACGTAATCACGCTCCCGGCGGAAATCGCACGGATATCCGTGATGGTTACAATGGAGCGAACGCAAAACAAACAAACAAAACTAAATATAAACATAATAAAACTATGATAATCAGTAAAATCGCATAGGAATATATCCCAATTATAAAAATACACGTAAAGATACTACAACAAGTGTATCATTACCGATATCTTGGACACATAATCATAAATGATGGTGGATGTTAAAAGTACTTTCAACGACATGAGGAAAATATTAACATGTAAATAAATCACACAACAAAAAAATGAGAATGATAAAATACTGCATCTGTTCTACACTAATATATAGTTTAGAAACATAGATAATACACAAACCACTAGAAGACAGAATTGATGAGTGTCAGATGTGGATATGTAGAAGGAGAGGGAGAGAATCATGAAAAGAGAAGAAAACAAAGATGTTCTGACAACACTTTGTAAGAAAATATAACTATTCAATGAAATAAAAATTAAATAACTACATTATTTTGAACATTCTTCTTCTTCTGCATTCGTTTTCAAACTCCTGCAGATTAGCAGGATGTAGTCCGGAAAACGGAATGCGTTGTGCTATGGTTTTACCGCATTGCTGCGATATCTGCGCCTTTAGGCCTGACACATCCGACTTCAGCATGGTTTTGGGTCACTGGCCCTATATGGGATGGGGCAGCCAACTCCACCCCATAACGTCCTTAGTCGCCTTTTACGACATGCGTGGAAGGTAAAGTGTTGTTATTCTTTTCTCCCCTTTCGGGCCCCGGCAACACACGGGCGATTTTGAACATATTATAAGACCTGACAACTTGTTGAAGACCTTATTTTGAGGGTCACGCTCAGTGAAGGCGAGCAAGAGCCAGGCAGAGATACAAGTGTTGGTGAAATATCATGAGATTGACAGGTCACAATCTAGCAGAGTGCAAACCAAAGCAAGAGACAGAAAATGTTGGAGGTCCGTTACAGCCAACCTTCGTTGCAGGGACACCGGTGATGCACATACTTAACGGCTAATATTATGTCGCATTTTATAACATGAGAGTTTTATAACACATATAATATACTTCATCACGCACATGGCTTAGTAACATGCATGTTCAACTGGTGAAGGTGACGAAGTGGGGCATGGAGACTATGTTCAGCTGAAACTAGATCCCATTAGCAACCATAATTATGCGATCTACACATATACACTTATATATGTCAGTATGTCAAGGATAGTGCGTGTATGCAGTTATATATGTATATATGTCAAGGATAGTGCGTGTATGCACTTCTGTATCGTAAGGATATTGCACAGGAACATATAAGGTATGAGGATTAGTTGCTTAGAAACACGAGACATATATATATTATGCACTATATGTATAGCTACATAAAAGGATACCAGTAGATGTATTCTTCTTCAAAATCTGTACATTTGCTGTATAGACAAATGTGTATACTTCTGCATCTATCATCGTCCATAAATGTTTAGATAATATCTAACCCAGCCTGCCAAAGACGGAGTATGTTAGCCATCAGCGATGGCGCAGATACTGGATAAATTAGGGCACACACGCTTTTACAGAAATGTGGTCATGCGACAATCAACCCCTGTCATCATGGCGTCGCTCCTATCAGACAGTGGACTTCGTCTTGACGACAGGTCTGACGGTATAGCATGACCACATGCTGAACGCAGAAGAAGATAATATCTGTCATGAATAAACGAAGGTGTAAATATGATTTACAATTGCATCAGTGACAACTGATTAGTCAGTCAGTGGAACAATATTACAATCGTTAGATCGTATTACTTCACTGACCTCTGTTCTATGCAGATATCTTCACTTTAACGTAATCTGGACCTCGTTGTTTTTTAATCTGCTTATATCCATATAGTTGTCCAAACTCTATCATCTTTAGTTATTACTCTCGAAATTATACCTCAAGTCTTATATTATTTGATTGCCAGTCTAATTCAGTCAGTCCTGATGTATACTTTTCAATAGTCTTATATGTACACATAAGTCTTTGAATAATTAATATTTTCTCGTATTAGTCAAATGATGGACTAATTGGTTTGTTAGTCGTCGGATCATCATCACTGCACACTGGACACCTCCATAGTTGCTCTGAATTATCCTTAAGTGTATCCGCCATTACACTTCTACTGACAGTACCGGTTCAATGCTGGTTGACCATCATTCTTCTGCGCCCTCCAAAATGTTCACTTCTAGCAACACCACATTTCAAACCCTGATCTTTAATCCTAGTCATTGAAAAGGAATCATCATCCACACTAGTCTCACTCTCGCGTGCTATATCTCTTAAGGAGTTCAAAACGTCAGCGCGATCCATCGCCCCATCGTCCTGTGCCACAATCGCGCATGACGCCAGTTGATCCGCTCTTTGATTGCCCCGAACATCTACATGATCCGGCACGAAAATAAATGTAACCACTTTCAGCCTCGCCTTTCTCAAGACCTCAATCCACTGTTCGCGAACGAGACCCACTTGTACCTTCTTAATCATACTCATATAGTCACTCAAGATGCAGACTTGCGTTACCTTCTATGTGCATACCCACTCAAATGCCCTTGTCACTGCCATAGTCTCCATGGTCATGCTACTCGTAGTGACCGCAAAGGCACCACTCTCCTCCCTGAATGGACTAATTACATTTGTTCAAAGTGCACCAACAATGCAAGAGACAGATTGTTGTAGATTCACGGCTGTCAATTATGGGAAAAGTCATACCAATTGACAACACTGCTCAAACATCCTTACATCAACTTGGTCTTTGATCTGTTCATTTCATTTTTAGCATCCAACAGAAGCATTCATCGTTATAATTCAGAAATCTTCAAGTTATTTCCATTTTTTATTTTTTTTATGTTTTTGGTTTAGAGCTTATTTTTTCAGATTCGTGTGTCAGATTTGTGTCATTACTAATCTGGTTAATATTGATGTTAAGTGATGCTTGTTGGCTTTTCCGCTTTCTTCCTCTGACTGATGCAATCTGATCTAAATTTCAGCTTCACTAGTAGTATTATCTGTAATTACTTACATATTATTTTACTTTTTTATTTATTTATTTATTTATTTTTTATGGGGGGGGGGAGATACAGCTGTAGTGAACTGTTTAAGTCACTTACCTCAGACCAGCAGACACGAGTTTCGAGTTTACTCATCTGCTGTTTGAAAATTTGAACGAAATTATTCCCGTGACTCACCCAGGCATCATGAAGTAAGATATCAGGGCTCATATTCTTGAAATGTAAGAAATAACGCCATCACTACTGAGCAGGTGCGATATATATATGACGTTTATGCTTTTTCTAGTCCAGCTACTGATTAGTCAGCTGAGTACACACAACAAGGGGCTATGTCGCTGGTTCATAACTCACCTCTCACCTTTAACTTTTATTCGTGTTTGGTCCAGATAGGGAAAGCTTTTTACCTGTTAAATTTGTGTGTTCATCATCACACTCCTGCTGGATCTTTGTTGTTGCATGACATACTAGATTTCCAGTAGTATGTAGTACTTGTATGACATACTAGATTTCCAGCAGTATGTAGTCCTTGTATAAATGTTGGGATATTTTTTTGGCGCTAACAACATCGCGACTTTGGTAGTGGTATCTAATACGTTCAGTATTTTTATAGAATTCCACTGAACAGTGGACACCTGTAGCTATATCGCTCTAGTAGACATATATCAAGAAATAATAACTCGATACTGGAAATCCGTGGGCTGGGGTAACAATAGGCAAATATAAAAATGAACGGAATTAGGTATGTGTTATCAATATTTAAAAACATAACATACTAACATCGGGACACAGCGACCGATGACGTTTCAACTGAAATGCCTTCATCAGGACAAACAAAAGCAGATAGGCAACACATTTTACATAGAGGACACACATATAGTGTGATTGTGGTAATAAAATAAAGGAGAGAAGCTAGGAGAAGATGTTAGACGCACAGGTAAATAGGCATGACAAGAGGAAAGGATAAGAAGACAAAAAAGGCTGTAAAATAAAGAGGGATGGTACAGTGAAAAAAACTGTCACTGTCAATACTGCATTTTACCAGTTCAGGCGTTGCAGGGAGGGGATACAGTGGATGAGTAAAAGAACGGATGGAATGAAAACGATAAAACGTAAAGTGGGAGGTCGGATGGATTGTTTAACATGTCAATATTACGCTATAAAACTCTACCGTTTGTCTTTCACATTCCTCATTCATTGCTGGTCTCGATAGTTGTACTTAGTTAAGTACAAATTCACCACTCTCATTCCATCCGTTCTTCAACTTTATATTGTATCGTTGTGTATTGTATTTTTTAGTCGAAACGTCTGTCACTGTACCTCACTTTCATACCTGTCAACTAGTACATATTTTATATATTGTGTACATAAGTTACTATTGTGTACATAAGTACTGTTAGTATTTGCCTTTCGAGAAGTGCACTTTATACAGAATATTGGCATTTTAAAATACATGATTTAGGAATGATTTTGGGCAGAAATACAGAATGATTCTACTAGATGTTGATAGGCATGCTAGTGTGTCAACCGTTCGTTGCATACTGTTTAAACCACATTTCCCGCACTGCACACTGCGTCATTTCCATCAATTTTAATGCTACCTACGGTCAACGATGATTGCCTTATTTTCACTGTCTGGATTGCTATCGAACTGACCAAACACCAACTACTTGTTTAGTGATTTCACTATTTATATTTATATCTTTATTTTTGTGAATTTGCTTGACAATTACAAACACTTGTGCTATTATAATATCGATGTACACATCGCACATTTTGGTTATGCTGAACATACAGTAGAAATACTTCAATGCACCATTAAGATAATGCGTGTAAGTATATATGTACACAACATTACTGTTTGTTCCTGCAGAAATGTATTTTATTACCGGAGCAATTTAAGGAAAAAATACTGAAGGGGAAGAATGTCTCATTTTGTAATACAAACACAAACGGGCATTCATGAGTATTACACAAAAATGGTTACATATCTAAAACTCCTGATAATGTTTAGCTGGTGGAATAAAACCTCAGTTATCTATGGACTTATCTTTCAACTAAGGTGTCTGCCTTGATCATATCAGGAAAAAAATATTATTTTTTTAAATGGTGGCAGATGACACTACCTCGGACAGTGCGATTTTTTTTCTCAACCATACACACACCCACATATTATATATGTGGGTGTGTGTAGGCCTAGGTGTGTGTATGTTTGTGGCTGTACTGTGTCAGTTGCCACCATTTTTTAAACATATTTTTTTACCTACACAAAGTTGATATAAATATACTGTTTATCAATATTTGTTCAGTAGCCAAGTTGATGTAAGGATGTTTGAGCAGTGGTGTCAATTGGTATAAAACTGCGTTGGCTTTTTTGCATCGTGTTTCAATTTCTCTGTCCAGTTTGCTATCTTTGGTGAAAATGTTTCCATGGTATTTAAATTCGTGTAGTTGTCTGAGGTTGTTTTCGTTAATATGTATGTTCAATAGGCCAGGTAGTCTACTGATTTTCAGTTTCTATCTTTGATGTGGTAATTTTCATGTTTTGGCGAGTAAATGGTTACTGTTTTTTTGTGTGTTTTTTTTAATGCCTCGACTGACGTTACGAGAGCGATGGCAAGTTGCTGGTATGCTTGTTAGCGGAATGTTGACAAGAGAAATTGCCAGATATTTCAATTGTGACCAGTGCACTATAGTGAGTCTCCATCAACGATTTCTGGCGACAAGCACCACCTAAACCGCGCCAGACCTCGCCGGCCTCGTGTAATAGTACAAGCTCAAGATCGTCATATTGTACTGACGCCTCTGCACAACCGCTTCCAAATAGCAAATAGGTCGAAACATTGATTTATGTGTGTTACTATGTGTGTTTCCAGTGGTTATCAAAACTTTATTACCCTGTTTCAATCTTTGCATGTATGATTTCAGTTTTGCTGTGAGTACATTATTAGTAACAGCGAAAGGCGTTCTTTTTACGCGTTTTCCAAGTCAGTTGCAACAGCGCACGTTTCTAAACCTGTGTGGAAGCCCTCGAACACCTCATAGAGGAAAACCGTGGCGTTGCGCCATGTTTCTTTTGTCGTCGGTAGCTCCCTGGCATACCTGGGATGTGGCTCTCTTAAAAGAGCGGTCAAGGTGTGTGCTACAGTCTTCTCAATGAGCTTGCCCATGACGTTCTGTATCGCAATGATTCTGCATCCACTATCTGAGAGTGATCGTTATTATGTTGTTTTTTTTTAATGGCAAGAATTAGCTGTTCCGTCATTATTCCCTGATCGGACCATTCTGGATGTTTTCAAGATCGTACGTGTCAAGTCGCTCATGTCTCTCTCCTGTAAAATTTTGAAGACCTGTATCGAATACCATCAGGGCTTGAGGTGGTTCCGCTACCTTTTTACACTAGTCTGGGCGGGCTCTACAGTCATCTGTATGCTCTCATTCTACTGACCCTCCACACATAGATCAGAGAGCGTGCGTAATAAATCTTTGACGGGCATCTAAGCTGTTCTGATCCGTCTGCTAAATGTGATGCGCAAGGAAGGTTTTTTCCCCTTAGCCTCGTCTGATTTATGTCATGTTAAATCGGTGGTTTGAAAATCTGGAATACGGACTCTCTGAATATTACCGCACATGCTCGTTAAAAACGCCAAAGTGTCTTCAGATATTTGTCAAAACTGATATGCCTCTAGAATTCAATCCACATTTCTTCCTTTGCTTGCTGAACGCAGATCTTCGATGCTAACAGTGTCCCATCTACAGCCTGCTTGAAGGGCGCTACAGTATTGGGTGATGCGGTGTCGGCATTACATGCTTTTTGCCGAGCATTGATAATTTGTCGTGCATTTATACATGCTTCCCTACCATTCCAGAATGAAAGTTGGCTCAATTGACTGCACCTTGGCTTGTTGCGTCTGATTTTGCTTATATGGTCGAGACAAGAATTATCATAGTAGAAGGCTTTTGTCACTTTGATGCGTTTCCTTATCACGTTATTCTTGACTAGAATAATGCACGTGTAGAGGTGGCTGCTATTATGTTCTAATACGTTCCACCTGCATAAAGTGATAAAGGCGATGGAAATCAATGGCATGTATATCATGATGTCAGTGTCTCAAGATCGGGTGACTGTTCTAGTCACTGTGCCATCTTTAAGGCATTCAACATTGGCAGTTACTAGCACGTCATCAATGTCTTCCCCTTACTTGTTGGTAATGAAATCGCCACAGAAGACTTGGTCTGATCAAGTAAGCAATGACACATCCGAGCTCCATACTGTGCCATTGCAAGCAATAACGTTCACAATGAACACTGGCACCGATGTTCATAAAATGTTCATATTTCATTCACACCTTTAAAAAGTTCACTATTACTATAGAAATCATTCCTTTTTCGCACAGCTCAACTGTATGGACAAATATTTCTGAATTATATGAACTAGTTTCCATCAGGTTTAATCCGCATCCCCAGCAAAACTGCAATACTAACTCACATTAAAAATACTTTATATTTTAGCATTCAATGAAGTTAAGAATCCATGATGTGAAGAAAAGTCCATCTAAAAAAAAGGATTCGAGCCGATAATACCGTTTCCTTTATCTTAGCTGATGAGACTGATTATTGGTCATTTTATCGTATACTTTGATTCTCCAGTCAATGAAAATCACGTGAAACATCCAATACGCCAATTTAGAAGGATAAATCCAGATGAGCCAGCAAAAATGTATAATTTATGAAAGACAATTTTAATTGTCCAGTTTCTGTCTCAGGTGAAATCTGATATTACTAAACGTAAAACTGGCATTTTTTGGGAATTTTACTACCATCGCAAAAGTGGGTGAGATTGACTATAATTTTTTTTAAAGTAATATATTTTAAAGAAGTCAATGCCCTTGATAGTTTACCATTATTACACACACAAAAACTTAACAAAAATAGATATGATCTTTGAGTGTTTAATGATAGAATCTCGTTTTAATTAACATGAAAGTTTCTTTAAGTCGGTGCTCAGAAACAAATTAACACGTAAAAAAAAAGATTTCATATCCATGCATATCCACAGAAAACAGCACTGTATTATATATTAATATATATGTATGTGTGCGCACGTGCGTGTTTGTGTATGTGTACTAGAATCCTTGCCAGGTTTTGCCCTGGCGATAAAAAAAAACACACACAAAACAACAATAGAATGGATGCGAATATTTGGATTATAATTTAGTGATGACTGATAAGTTTCTACAAATTGACAACACAAAAAAATGTAAACATCTCTTTGACACCGACGACCACACTCCTACCATAATACACTTCACGCTCGTAGAAACTAAGCTATTCCGGACACACGATAGACGTGTATATATTATACTATATATATATATATATATATATAATATTAATCCATAACTCGTCTGGGTCGTAGAGGTGTCACACTGAGACATTTGATGCAGATATATCTTTATTCTCTATCATCCTGATGAGATCGGATACAGCACATCCTATACAGTCCTTGATATTATCTAGCCATGTCTTCTTCTGGACCCTCCGTCTTCATTCACTCTCCACCGTACCTTGAAGAACATCTTTTGTCATCGAGAAATATCTGTTCACGTGCTTGTACCACCGATGCTTGACGATTGTTAACAGTGGTTCTCATTGACCCGCTAATACATTAATTATATCATGCACAAACACATTGACCTTATGATCTGGGTAACACGTACCCAACACACGTCTATGTTGATTTAAAACTAATACTTAATTTCTCAAAATTACAGTTCGGAGGGCATGTTGTAATACGATTTTAATATGTATATAAAGCTTTCTGACTGTTCATTGTTTATTTATTCATTTAAGCAACGGAATATTTTTTTTTAATTCTTCTTTTCATGCATTTTTATATTGTACATATTATATCAACAGTTGGTTCTGGGTCGGCGGGAAGTGTTATCGGCAGTCGTTTATCTGAGGACAAGGACGTATCAGTACTAGTTCTTGAAGCTGGAGACTACGATGGCACCGTGCCACAAGTTTACGTCCCTGGTCTGGCTCTTCTCAATCTTAGAAGCGATTTTGATTGGTGGTATATGGCAGAACCCAAAAATGGAGTAATGACTGCCCTTAAGGATGGGGTGAGTATACTCTTGATGAATATTTTAATGACATAATCTGTGACGCGGACGGGTGTAGTCGATTATGCGGAATCTTGTCTCACAATCTGTCAGATGAATATAAGTGCTTCAGACAGTCAGTTAGAGTTAATACTTCTGAACATTTTTGTTTATGTTTATATCGTTCATCATGCTACATTATCAAGATAATCGTCAGAAGGAAATTCTACACAAACACAATTCTACGAATCGGTAAAGGTAAGTAGACCACAATTCTACGAATCGGTAAAGGTGAAGGGAAGTAGATTTATGAACTAGTCATTGCATAGTGATCATCAGCTTCAGGCAGTAACTGACCTGAACCGCCTAATATTTCACTTAATAAGTAGTGCAACGAGCAGAGAAGTAATCTCTCTTGTGCTGGCCTTGGTAACCGAGGCGACGCCCGAGCTCGTATGGTCAATTTTGTTGTAGGTTTTGTTGTTTGCTGCAGACATCTTCTTACCAAAGAGTGACTTGTAAATTATATTCCTTAGTCCTAAACTGGTCGTATGATCAATTGCCCTCATGAAGTCTCCATAAAATCCTTTGCTCTTGGGGATTCAGGTCGGGTTCACAGATATGCTTTCCCCGCTGATCATACACACTCAAGAGGCAGGGCCTTAATCCTTCGTTATGTGGCCGAGTATTTGCTATGATTCTGTCACGTGCGGCATCTTATACCTTCTCAATTCTCCCCAGCATCGAATTTCTAGATACCCATAAGTTTTCTTAAGTCTGCATTCAATATCTCAAGATTAAGACATGTTCTGGCTGTGGGTGCAATGTCAGTCTATAAGACACTCTGGCTGCATCTTGACATTTGGCAGGGCCCGGATTCACTCAATATAGAGATGTTTCCCCATCAAAACTCAGAATCATTGGTGTGGCCATCCAGATTAAACAAGAAACTTGGTAGACAAGAAAAGAAGGAAGGAGAGGCCTAGTTATACTGCCAAGCACTCGGTCGTTCCCATAGCAAGCTAATGGGAGTACCATGTGAGGGTGTTGATATGGGTACGTTTGTGCATAAAAGGCCGTATGCTAGTAGCTTTCTCACCATCAGACCGGACAGTAGCTTCCGATGCGATCAGCTGTACCTGGATGTGAGTGGCTGTTGATTCACGTCACAATCCTTGCCCTGTAAATTGGACGTCCGGATCAGAACCTGCATATATTTTCTTTCTTTTCACTTTATGCATTGCAGTATCAGGGTTAAAAGAGTTCTCTTGAGGCTGACTTTTTATTTGCTTCATATATATGGGTTTTTTTCGTAGACTCTTTTATTTCTATAATCCATCTTTTGCATGGTCTGTCACTGGCTTTGTATCCATTATATCTGTATAGCAATGCTTTTTGAGGGGCACTGTCTGATGGTAGTCTTGAAGCATGTGAAAACCACTTAATCTATTTTCTTCTGATGTCATCCTTCTTCTTCTTCTTCTTCTTCTTCTTCTTCCCCTTCTTAAGTGTTCATTCTCAAACTTCCGCTGGATTTCTCTTGTAGCTGGGCAATGGTCCAACTAGATTTCCAGCAGGATATAGTCCAGAGAATGGAAATGTGTTGTGTCGCAGTTTTATTTGCGCCAATGACACGACACTTCCGTCTTAGGCAGGATTGGCATTGGTTTTTGTTAGTTCTGATGTTTTTATTTCTGATTCGGTCTCTTATTGTTACGCCGAGAATTCTATGTAGACAAGTAATTACTGTTGTAACGAGTTTCTTTTTGTGTGTGTGGCTTTTGTTGTGTATCCACATTTGACATTGGTAGCATAGGAGCGATGGTAGGTAGATCGTTTTATATACTACAGGTTGGTCTTACTGCTCACGTTTGTTTTTGAAAATAGTATACATCTGTCCTAAGATCTGGTATGCTATATTGCATCTATGTTGGATTTCTTTGGTGTTTTTCCCATTTGATGATATACTTTCAAGTTACTCTAAGACAGAGGTGGGCAAACTACGGCCCGCGGGCCGAATGCGGCCCACCATTTGATATTTTGCGGCCCTCAAACACATTTATAAATAAACGAACGATCGTCACAAATGGTTTTTTCCCCATTAATATTACGCAGAAATCCAGACAAGCAAGTGAAAACATGTTTTGTCACTTCCTTTTCCTGAAACAAGAAACTAATTTCTGATGAAATGAGTAAAAAATTCAAAGCTCTGTTAGATGTAGTGGTTGAAGAATTTGGAATAAGATTCCAAGATTTCAAGAACTTGGAGCAGCACTTCAATGTTATCAGTTCTCCTCTCAGTGCAGAAGCGAATAAAATCCCAGAGCACATACAGTTGGAGTTGCTTGAATGGGACGTGCTGAGGATGTCATACAAAGCGTGTGCAGATTACAGGATGTGGCAGCAGGTGCGGAATGGATAGGTCTACCCACAGATTTCGAAACTTGTTTGGGAGTAGTAATATCACTTAGCAGGGAATGCAGAGAATGGTGAGAATACCAAAGATGGGGATTTGATTATATACACTGATGGATCTGTAATTAGGCATGTTCGCAGTGCTTGGGCCTTTACAGCTCAGTGCGTAGGTAAAACGATCAAGGAGGAAAATGGTGCCTTTGCGGTCACTACGAGTAGTATGACCATGGAGACTATGGCGGTGACCAAGGCATTTGAGTGGCTACGCACACAGAAGGTAACGCAGGTCTGCATCTTGAGTGACTCTATGAGTATGATTAAGAAGGTACAAGTGGGTCTCGTTCGCGAACAGTGGATTGAGGCCTTGAGAAAGGCGAGCTTGAAAGTGGTTACATTTATTTTCGTGCCGGGACATGTGGGCGTTCGAGGCAATGAAAGAGCGGATCAACTAGCATCGTGTGCGATTGTGGCACATGGCGATGGGGCAATGGATCGCGCTGACGTTTTGAACTCCTTAAGAAATATAACACGCGAGAGTGAGACTAATGTGGATGTGGATTCCTTTTCAATAGCTAGGATTAAAGATCAGGGATTGAAATGCGGTGTTGCTAGAGGTGAACATTTTGGAGGGCGCAGAAGAATGATGGTCAACCAGCATAGGACCGGTACTGTCAGCAGAAGTGTGATGGCGGATACACTCAAGGAGAGATCGGAGCTACTATGGATGTGTCCAGTTTGCAGTGATGATGATCCGACGACTAACTAACTAACAAGCCAATCATTACCTGAAGGAAAAATTTAAGTCTGAATGTTTGTTGTATTTCTATGGTTCTTTGCCTCAACAAAGAAGGTTAGAACGCTAGTCTCACACGAGTGAGGTCTAGAGTTCGTTCCCTCGGTAAGGACTGGATTTTTTTATGTCGGAGGGTAAATTAAAAAACTCACCCTGTACATGACGTGGCGACAGCAAGAGCATGCGGACTTTATCACACAGCTATTCAATCCCTTCCCTGCAACACCTGAACTGGTAAAATGCAGTGTTGACAGTTTTGTTGTTGTTGTTGTTTTGTTTTTTTTGCATGAAAAAACTTTGCAGCTAAATTGTTGTCATTATTTGGATCTACATATATTTGTGAACAGGCATTTTCTTGCTTAAAAATCAACAAATCTAAGAATAGGTCTTTATTATCTGATTGCAACTTGAATGCAGTCATGCAAATTTCTACAAGTAAACTTGTTCCAGATTTCACAGGAATTATAAAATCTTACAAGCAATTACATACATCTCATTAGTGATTAATAAAGTTGTGGCTGTATGTGTAAGTGGTTTTTTTTTTAATCTTCATTAAAACTATTGATATGAAACAATTTGTAACTGTATTCAACATAATATTTTTCAAATATTGTTAAAATATTTGAAAAACCTTTTATCCATATTAGAAAATATACTGTTATAGTGTAAGTCTGTTAGAAATGTAATTTATTTCAGAAGTTATCTACATTATGTAAAACTACCTTTCTTTACAATAAAAATATTTAGCGCAAGTACAGTATAGTTCTTCACTGTGACCTTTGTTCTAGTTTCGATGTGTTACCTGACCTTTGTTGTGTGATTTGGCAAGCTTATGAGTAAGTACTTAAAGGTTAGGATTATAAATAATATTTCTAATGTGTGTGCGCACCTCGCTCCGTGTGTAGCGGGCAGAAATACTGATCGCTCACCACAGATAATAGGAAATTGTAAAAAATGTGTAAATTGGAAAACTAACAGATTATGCATAAGTTCGTATGTGTCTAGAGATGAACTGTGTGATTGTCGGATGTGATGTCACGGCAGCCATTATTTTGATTGGTGTTACACGGGAATCCATGACGTTGGATAGTTAAAATTGTTTTATAGCACAGAGAAGAACTAATCTGTACTTTCACGTTTAATTGATTACTTACCGAGAATTTTAAACAAAAATATACATAATATTATATGTGGCCCTCCCATAGCTTTACAATTTTCAATGTGGCCCTCTGCACAAAAAGTTTGCCCACCCCTGCTCTAAGAGATTTTTTTTTGCACTTCTAAGTTGTTGGTCATCAATGAAAATAATAGTTTCTTTCTTTTTTCTGTGTATGTGTTTTTATTTTGGTGTGCATGTTCTTCTTCTTCTTCTTTCGTTCCCTTGAAACATGTCTATATCTGTAATTCTTTCTCCTTAATAAAACTCACTGTCTTTTGTAGTTCATACAGTGTCCCATAGAGCTTTGATTCCAGTGTTGTTCCCTCTGGCCAATATGTCTGCCTCAGCGTTTCATGCTCAGAACACTCTTGAAGTATATGTTTGGCACTCTGTGCTGCCTGTCCACATGGCTGTGTTGCCAATCTTGAACTTTGTATACATGTGACTGCGGAGTCGGTTGTGTCCTGTTCTGAGACGTAGAATTATACCTTGTTCTGATCTGTTCATAATGTGATAGTCATCTTGTGTTGGTGTTTGTGGCTTTCTTATTGACTTTATCATCTGTTTTTTTCTGATGGTAGGTGATTGGTATATCTGGTTGGTCTTCGGCAGCACCTTCCTTAGCCAGTTGGTCTGCTTTTTCAGGTGTGCATGTGACATTACGTCGGTTTTGTTTTTTTTTTGCGTTTACCTTCATGTTTAAGTCCCTATATATTGTGTGAAGCATATTTATATGTTGTAGTTGTTCTTCTGGTGTTGATATTCAGGGGAGTGCCGTGCTATGATACACGGAGACGGTGGTATCGTAAAGAGGCGGCATAAGCAGCGAAATCAAAATACAATCTGAACCATTCAATAATTTAAAAACATTTAAGGAGCGCATGTCAAAGACTTGTACCATACTGAGAAAATCTACCGCACGCCCCCCTGTTGATACTATTACTTGATTATCTGCACAAAGAAATTCGTCTAGTTTTCATTGAACAACTAGATTGTTACAGGCACTCTGCCAGACGTCACATGCATGGATATCGACATGGAGCAGACTATTATTAGAAACCACGTTCGTTTGATAGAAATTACGCCTTTCATTTGCGAAGCATGTCAAAAATGTGATTCAGAAAGCTAAGAAGGGTATCAGTGTAATTAAAGTCATGGCATCCGCAGAGATGCATCATCAGACACTCTTTTTTAACTGATGCAGGTAGTGGTATTATCTGTTCTGGACTACGGTCTAGGATTACTCACACTGTCGCAAAGACTGATATGTCGCAAAGACTGATATGTCGCAAAGACTGATATGCTGGAAAAAGTCTAGAATTAGACTATGACTGTGCAGTTCTATGATGTACCAGAGATACACCAATCGCTGCCATGATGTGTCTTCTAGACCTACATAATATTAAAGTAACACATCGAGTAGCACAGGTGAAAGAATATTAAAAAGTTGTCAACAATGACCAGCATCACCTTTATACTAACATCTAGATAACACAAAAGGGGAGCATATGAAATGATGAACGTCTAGGATAGCAGAAGCAGAAGATACTCTACTCAGAGTCTGCAAGCTGGAAGAGATAGGAAGAGGCTGTGAGCGAATGGAAGTAAATAAAGAGAATAGGTGCTTAACAAATGCTATAATACAGATAGAGAGTTTTGCAATTGGGCTACAATTAAGGCCGAGGAAGTGATAAAATAACTCGTAGAACAGTACTTAAAGTGACAAGATATAATTATTTACACAGATGGTTCAGTAGTAAAAGAAAGAAACAGGTGCAGAAGGGGACTTTATCGTATACTAAAATGGCAAGAGGTTGTTGGAAGTATCTGCTGCCTATCTCACCACAATATCGAGAACTAAACTGGAGATTATCATGGAGATAGACGCAGTAATCGCAAACTCTCACTTTGCTGATGACACAACTACCAACATCTACAGTGATTCTATTGGACTTCCAGAGTATGCTGCGCAAGATGAGAAATGTATGATAAGACGAGTAACACTCTTCTCAACAACGCCCAGAGTATTACATCAATCTACTTTCCTAGTCATGTGGAAGTAGGGACACTGAAAGAGCTGACACATTGGGGGGGGGGGAGGGTAAATCAATACTGGATGATAAAGTGTTGAGAAGGGACCGGACTGAATTAATTATAGCAGCCATTGATATACTACAAAATGATGTAGAATGTAGAGGATGCTGAAGAAGACAATGTACATGTTCAGAGAATGATAGAATTGTGAGTGGCCAGGAGAGAAAGTGCGTCCTCACCGGAAAAAATCAGAACCCACAGCCACCGACTGGGACACTGTACTTATATACCTTTAGATGGCTGACATAATTTCAAGCAAAGAATTTATGGGAATGCCCCTTGTGCAATGATACTGATTCATAATCAAGAAATCAGATGTGCTGGGTCGAAAGTTGCAAATAAGGCATCTCCACTGTAAAACTAGCAGCAAAACTTCAAGCTCTCCTGCTCAAATCACACGAATATTCTTGCTGATTATTTGAGAGCTATTGCAGAATTCAGAGGCAGAAGTAGGATTAACGTGACATACAAGATGGTCTTGGCACACTACAGTAATCAATGCCACCTATGAAAATACATGTAAGCCAGGGACAGTCCTTGCAAACGATGGATTACAGAAATAAAAGTCAACGAAAACAAACATATATGAAGCACACAAAAAATGGCATCTCCGGAGACCTGTAGCCCTGACGCTGCAAGGCATGACGGGTATAAAGCGAAAAGAAAGAAAGATAATGATAATGAGGACAATGGCTCTAACCCATGGACAGTTAGAACGATTTTTTATATATATATATTTCGAGTGTTAAATAAATGTACAAATCAGAAAAAATATATTAATTTATTATCAATTAAATAAATGTTTATTTCTTTCCCAGCGTTCCTATTGGCCACGAGGAAAAGTATTAGGAGGTTCCAGTAGTCTCAATGCTATGCAATATGTCAGGGCTTCTAGGCATGACTATGACCGTTGGGCTGCATACACTAAAGATGAAGGGTGGAGTTATAAACATCTCTTGCCTTATTTCAAGAAGTCTGAAGATATAAGAATTCCAGGACTACAGAACTCTCGTTAAGTCGCGATTATTTCTGTGTTGTTTTTTCTTCCGATTTTGTCACCATCACGTGATAGAATTGTTTATTATTCATAATAATCATCATATTTATCACCATAAAGCATAAAGGTAAGCTGGGTTATGAACCAGTATTAGGCCTATAGCACACGATTTTTTCCATAAGTGCCTCAGCTTGTCAATGGTTGATCAGAAACTGCTTGACCAGTGTTACCCTCTCACACTTGCTCAGTATTGGTGGTCCCATTCCTCACCTTCCCAGAGCAGGAGCTTTGTATCCTACTTCCTGATAGCTGGGTGAACCACAGAGTAATTTTTTATTTCAAACAACAAATATGCGAGTGGAACTTTTCTTTGCTGGTCAATGTGGAAATGATTTAAGTAACTGAACATTATATTTACTGCAGCTCCCATTTTTTATTGCCATCATATCCGTCATCCCCGTCCGTGTGTTGCCGGAGCCCGAAAGGGGAGCAAAAAATAGCAACATTGTTTACCTTCCACGCATGTCGTAAAAGGCGACAAAGGAGGTTATGGGATGGAGTTGGCTGTCCCATCCCATATAGGGTCAGTGACCCAAAGCCATGCTGAAGTCGGATGTGTCAGGCCGAAAGGTGCAGATATCCCAGCAATGCTGTAAACCATGACACAACACATTCCGTTCTCCGAACTACATCCTGCTAATCTGCAGGAGTTTGAGAATGATCGCAGAAGGAGATATCCGTCATCCCCAAAAAAATCAATTTCAGAGATGACTTGAAGTGTCCAAGTAGATTCACAACTCTCTAGGAAAAGAAAATTATGTGTATACCCTGCATTTGCTATTGTAATATAGAAACAGCCATAGAGACCCAAATATAACCTGCTATAATGCCCCACCAAAGTCTTTTCCGGTGACCCGAAGGTCTCCTCCACACTTTAGCCTATCATCCATGTCAGCTACAGCTAACCTTAACCCCATTGAGTGTGCTTGGTAAAAAGGTCAAATCGTAACTGCAGTGTGGGAGACATTTTAAGGGTTGTTAAATTTTGTTCCTCTAACAAATTTGCTCACCTCATTTTCATGTTCAAGAATGTGTGTGCATTATTACTGTATACTCTAATTTATGAATTTACAAGCATAATGCTTCTTTATATTATGGAGGAGACATAAACGAAAATGTGAACATTACCTTATTACATGTTTGACCACAAAATTGAAACAGGTGCGCTGCAAATATCATCCGAATTATGCTATATTCTCAGAATCAGTACTAGTATCACAATGCAAATTAACATCTTCTAAATAATTTCTTGAATCACATAAGGAATGCTAGAACTATCAGAAAAACTTGCATACAAATGTTTGTAAATTCAGATTCATTGAGTATATGCTTTGCCACAGCTGTAGATCAAGCAAAAATAGCTACAAAAAGAAAAGCCAGCTGTGTAAACACACAGAAATTAGAAATCTAGGCTGAAAGTCATAATTGCCAATACATATTCCATCACAGAAACAACATATCCTTGATATAGAAGAAATAGTAATGCGCAATCAGCAACTAACTGGGACATGGAGCTTATACATTTTTAGATGGCTGACGGAACGGCAAGCAGAGCATATATGGGAATGCCCCCAGTGCTGTGACACTTGTTCCTAATCAAGAATCAAGAAATAGTAACCTCTGTTCACTCTGAGCAACAACCATTACTTTCATTGATGAAAGACCTTTCCTTTCTAATGAAATTATGAGATGAACATGATCCTTTGAAGATCAGACTCCTGTTGAAAAGCACACCCAAATATTGTTGACACAAATGGATGTTTGACATTAAGGACCAATGCTATCTGCAGTTGGAGATCATTGCTATTCCATCTGGACATATCCATCTCCAGCATATCAATGCCTTCTCTCACAAGAATAGCACAAGAAGTATTTTGTATATTTCTGTCAAATTGTAGCACTACTGTCAACACAGTTGGGAGCTCATGGTACGCTGAAGATTGTCGACTTTCAAAGTTTTTATAACACACAACACCCCAGACAAGAAAATTCAGTATTTCATTGAAGAAATCATTGTAATTTTTCTAGGACAGAGATCGACTGTGATCATTGGGGAGAGTAAATCAGTCAACAGTATGCTTCAGCTTTGCTGAACTGCTATAACCTGGATTTTCTTGTGTGCCCACAATTCTGTTCTGTTAATATATATGGCTAAAATGAGGGACATTCTTACAAAAATGCTGTAATGTTCTAAAAATTGTCAAAATAATCACCTATTCAGGGGCTAAAGTTTCACATTTGTTAGATAAGCTACAACTTTCTTTTTAGCAAAGAATGACCTTTAACATCAACACATAAAAAAGGGTGTGACTCGTAAAATAATTTGCTTACGGAAGACTGTTTACAGACTGAAAAATGAAAAAAATTGGAGTCAAAATAGCTCCAATATCTTGCATTTAATATATTGAGTAAATATTGGAAAATCGTTTGAACATCTCATGAGAATAAATCATTTTCAGATACTTTCAAAAGCATATAAAATAATCTACTCTGGTTATGATCCAAGAAAAGACCAAAAAAGCACTGGATTGACAATATCAAAGAGTCTTTGAGCAGTCTCAGGGCAGTCAGTGTGACTTAATTGGCATTAGAACACAGATTAAAGCACATAGAGTTATGTTTAACAGCAATTGTAGATAGCACAACTTCATCATCCACCTGAGGCAATGTTATACAATAGGCAATAGATAACATTAATATAATATAGTTTTGTTTTAATTAATATATACATTTCTGATTGTAGCATACCATGGCCATGGTGGTCCCTTCACAATTCACCATCTCAAGTCAAAAGGTTTGAGCGCTAAGATTATAGAAGCTGGTCAGGCTGCTGGATTTCCATTCAATGAAGATTACAATGGAAAAACAATGGAAGGTATGTAGCATTTTGGAGATTATGTGATTTTTTTTTTACCCTTAAGACAATCGGAATTTGATCAATGTTTTTACTTTTTTCTTGTCTATTCTTTGTTCCCATTACACATTTCTTCTTATTTTGTTATGAGATTTAACTGTTGAGCTAATGACATCAGCTATATTTCAGTGCTTTGTTACTCCTTTATAATACAGAGTATGGATATAAATAATAAGCCATGCTGAAGTCTGATGTTTGAAGCTGAAAGGTATAGATATCGCAGCTAAACTATAAACCATGACACAGCACATTTAGTTCTCTGGACTACATCCTGCTAATGTGCAGGAGTTTGAGGATGAATGCTGAAGAAGAGAGTTCTTGATTTCTTTCCCAAGTTGCTGAATATTAATTTCAATAGATCATTTGATTTGAATTCATGTTTATGTTGGTCATTTAAAAGTTTTGTTGCTATATCTGTTTAAAGATTTCCCAACTTCTTCTTTTTAATGTTACTTTTCAAATTCCTAAAGGAGCTCTCTTGTAGCAGAATAATAGAATAGTCTTAATAGATTTAAAGCAGAATGTAGTACAGATAATGGAGGTACATTGCATGGCCATTTTATTTGCGCAATATCTTGACACATGGCTTTGACAGTAATATTTAATACATTCCATCTATTAGCAATTCCACTAAATGATGAATGTACATAACCATATAGCTGGTAGGATAGCCATGCATCACAACCTGTTTATACATTTCCTCTATTTCTTATACTCTATAACAGGGGTCGGGAACCCATGGCTTGCGAGCCAGATGTGGCTCTATTGATGGCTGCATCTGGCTCGCAGACAAATGTTCGATTATAAAAAAGATGTTTCTTTAGACTCCTTTGATCTACATATTAATTTCACCGCAATATTTCATTCTGCAAATGAGCTAGTCTACTGCAGCTCAGCATCAGAAGTCGCATTAATGGTAAGAAATACTCATTATTGATTAGCAACAGCATAACAATGTTATTAAAAAGAATTCACAGACATAATTATTGTACTTTTAGTGTTGAAATTACACAAAATGCACACATTTACTCGAATTTTTTGTTTTAAACATATTGTATGGTTCTCACAGAATTACTTTTCAAAATATGTGGTGTCCATGGTTCTCTCAGACAAAAAGGTTTCCGACCCCTGCACTACTTGATTGCATTCTCAGTCTCTGCCAAAGTATTGATACAAATTATAGCTAAATATCACCTTTGCAAATTGCAAATGTAGACCTTCTTGATTCTTGATTAGAAACTAGCATCACAGCATATGGGACACTCCCATACGTACTCTGCTCTCTATTTCAGCAGCCATCCCAGTGTATGTTGACTCAGTCCCAGTCAAGTGTTGATTACATGATCTTCGGGTCTTTCAAAAATGACTACTTGTCCTTTCCTCACCTCTAGGTTCTCCCATTTCTGAGATTCTTTGTATGTATACGTTCTCAATTTTTTTTGTTTATCTTTTCTTCATTTTGCAATGAATTTATAACTGCCTTAATCAAGTCTGCTTTATCTCTTTTCAGTAATGTGCCATCTATCACTGCATTACCTGCCAATAAGTTGGCTCTGTTATCTGCTGCAGATTTCTCCTGGAAAGTTTGTTTATGTCGTCATTTCACTAAATACATTTTGACCAGTCAGACCATTTGCCCATATGTTCAGCAAGATTTCCCTGGTGTTGTTTCTGAGAATCTGTTTGACTATCTCCTATTTCCTCTGACCCCAGCATGACCAGTGTAGTATATTCATAGACTGCTATGGACAATTGATAAATGTAGACCTTAAGTAATAGCAGATGGGACAAATGTCAACATGTATGAAGCACAAACCAAAATGATCTCCTAATCCTCTTCCATATCTCTCTTAAACTCATATGAGAACTAGAGGGAATAAGAAATAGGTATACACTAACTTTTTCTGTGTTTAGTTGATGTCGTCAAATATCGTGAGCAAAATTAGACAAGAAAGCACAAGTCTCATAACTTTTTGCTTACAACATACTGGTAGTGCTTTTTGTTGGAAACTGTACATAGTTTTTTTTCTTGCATAGAGGTGTACTCTTTACTTGCTCTTTCTTATAGGAATCTGCAACTCTCAAGTTAACTCTCTTAACGATGAACGCATGAGCACAAGTCGAGCATTCATTCATCCAATCCTTGACAGACCAAATCTGGATGTGGCAGTTAAGGCTCATGTCAAAAAGGTAGATTTTAGGATTATATGTTTTCATTACTATAGTTCACTCTGAAATTTGTGCTCTCAATCTTAAAATTATCTTGAAAATTGTTGCATGTATTCATAATATATTTGCATGCAGTATTAGATTGTACATGACCTAGAAAAAATGAAGACCACAAGAACAAATTACTTTATGTACATTACAGTGAATTTCGTTGATATTTTTTAAATATATGCAAAATATCTAGCCAGATATGTTGTTGATATTTAAGTGATGCTGATTAGTTTTACTCTTAGCAGCACAATGTCATTCTGAAAAAAATTCCAGGTCTTCTGAAGATGACATTGTGATCCATATAGTGGGTTAGTGACTGTTAAGGGTGTCTGTAAGGGTTTTTTTTTCCTGGCAGTATATAGGTAAGGGCAGTCAATAAGGAGGTCTTCCACTTTTTTGTTGGGACGAGACTAGTGTCTACAAATGGATAGTTACTTGGATCTGATATGGTTTAAATTGATATTGATGCCTGCATGTCCTATTTGAAACTGAGATATAAGGGATTGATTTGTCCTGCAGAGTATGCTTATGTTGTCATTTCACTAATACATTTCGACCAGCAAGCCCATTTGCCCATTTCTTCAGCCAGATTTCCCTGGTGCTGTTTCTGAGAATCTGTTTAACTGCTCCCATACTACAAGATCTTTGCTTTTGTTGTTTTGAGGTGCCTCTTTTTTGCAAGTCTGTATACTGTTTCATTTCCTGCTAGATCACTATATCCAGGAATACATTGCAGGGTCATGCTGTTTGGAAATGCATAGAGAATGTCTTGATTTTCATATGGAGTCTTTCTGCCAAAGACAGATGTATCAGGCCATTGACACAAATAATATGGCGATACAACAATTTCCATTCTCTGGACTACATCCTGCTGGAAATCTAATAGGACCATTGTTCTGCTACAAGAGAGATCCAGTGAGAGTTTGAGAGTTCAGAGAATGGAAATGCGTTGTGTTGCCTTTTTTTTGTGACAATGGCCTGATACATCCATCTTCAGTTGAAATTCTTTATGATTTTGTATCTGTTCATTTTTCAGATCATCATTCAGAATAAGAAAGCAGTTGGTGTGGAAGTGATCAAAGACGGGAAAAAGTTCATTGTTAATGCAAAAAAAGAAATTATTCTTTCCTCTGGAGCTGTGAATTCTCCTCAAATACTCATGTTGTCTGGTATTGGACCCAAGAAGCACCTGGAGAGCTTAAAGGCAAGTTCAGATTGTTAATTTTTCCAGTAATTAGAACATTCATTATATTGTAGTTTTTTATCAAATTTAATCTTCAAAACAGAGGTTTCTGACACTTTATAGATTGTAAAGCACTTTGAACCTGCCTTGTGCATCACATTTCTGTATATATTTATTACTCAAAAGATCTTCAATATATAGGGAAGAGTGGGGAGAATTGGATTGTCATTTTTCACCAAAATCGGGTATAACTCTATAATTAATAATAATTCTGTGATGTTATTCATATAGTGAGTGAAATATGCATTTATTTCAAAATATAGGCCTAGTCTTCAAAGAATGGTTAAACATTAAAACTTTTTATAAAATATACATTTGAAACAATGATATAATAATGGTGAGAAATAAACCCCATATAGGGAGAATGGAACTGATGAAGGGGAGAAATGGACCATAAGTAAGAGAAATAGTCCATGAAAATCAATCAATACGATTGTATATTATCAAAAGATATCTTGAAACGTAGATAGCTTTCTGTTCTTTTTGTACCCTTGCAGCAAATAGGATGTGGTAAAATTGCTTTAATTTGACTCATTTTAACAGTCCCTGTATCTTCTATCAATCAATCAATCAAGTGCCGTGCTGAATGGCATAGGCAATCATATTTCTCCACGACTCTCTGTCTCTTGTGTTGTCAATAAACTCAGTTGGTGAACTTCTACCATGCCACAATACTAGTCCATTTAGCAACTTTTCTCTTTGTCGTCTCTATCTTCTCCCCTTTCAAGTGTTCAAGCTGTGTTCTTCTCAGCATATGCCCTAGAAATCTTGACTGTTTGCCCCTAATGTTTAATATGATTGATCTTTTTACGCCAGCATCAATAAATATATTCTGTATCTTCTACAGTAGGCCAAAAAAAATTATCAAACATTTTCTCACTATTTCTTAAAAAGTTGATTTTAATGTATTTCTTCAATTATTTAAACAAATTAAGATTTTAAAATAATTTGTGATTAATTTATAATGGAATACTGAAACCCTTTCATGTGTGGGGAGAAATGGTCCAATTATGGTCCATATCTCCCCACAGGCATTAAAATAGAAAAACATCACATAAACTCTTAAGTCTCATAAACAACATTATAAACACTTTTTGGCATAAACAACATTATTTACGTATGAAAATAGTAATTCTACATATAAAATAACTTACCATGCAATCAACAAAACAGCAACAAAAATTTAGCTTGCAATATGACTTCAAAGACCCAGCTTTTTCCTTGGTAAAAATGATCAGAAATTGTGAAAATTCACGCATGCTTACAGAAACCGGACGTCGTTCCTAGAAATGATCTCATACTGTTCGTATTTTTGGGTCTAATTCTCCCACCTGTCCATATCTCCCCACTCTCCCCTAATTTTTTTGATGACCTGAAGTAAGACATAAGACCTAAGCCTGAATGCCTATTTTTATATTAGCATTATGATTTATCTTCAAAAAAAAAGGGCATAGGCCTACTACAAAAGACCAACCAAAGTAATATTTGATGTTACTATTACAAGTCCACCAATTTAACCGGTAGCAATATGAAGTCTAGAAATGTCAACAAATGTAATCTAGCAATAGAAACCCAATGTCAACAAATGTCTACATTGAGGTAGCTGTTTGTAGTCATGGACAAGAATCATCCATATTTATTTCCCATCATGCTCTTATAGTAAGTGTGTGCTAGAGTGATTGTCCCATAATTTTTCACAGTTATATAAATACGCAGTCGTAATTTATTCGACCTTTTCACATTTGCAAGCAAAAACTGTGTAAACCTAATTTCAGTGCCGCTATTTTTCACTAATTCTTCATGGATCAGAAAAGGATCAATTTTAAAGCTTTAGTATTGCAGGTAATATAGATCAACGTGCGTGGTTAGAGGGAACTGTTGATAATATTTAATAGTGTTTTCAGTACATTTATTTACGATGAGGAGCCGTGATTTATACAGCTAGGTCTACGCATGACCTTGACGAGGTAAGTTCTTTGTGTGCATTTGTCTACATTTTTTATTTTGGTTGTACACAACATAACACTGACACACAGAAACAAGTAACACCCCCAAATCATATCCAGCATCAATTTATCTCTAATGTCTCTGAATTTTAAATAAATAACTCAATAAATAAAAACATTATGCCAAAACATCCATTGCGTGCAGAAAAACCAGAATTCATAAAAAAATGGCTGAGTATCAAAGAAAGTATGCACTATTTTTAGCTGTGCTGCTACAGGTTAAATACTTTGAAATTATGATAACGTCATATGGCAGATGTAGATAAGAAGTAAAGGGTAAAACTACGGATAAACTCTTCACTGTGCTATAAATAGCACACACTGTTTACATTTTGAATTAGAATACGCCATGGATTTCCGTGTAACACCAATGAAATTAATGGATGGTGTAAAAAATTAATGGATGCTGTGATGTCACATCTCTCGATGCAAACGATATCAACCACATTTATAATTATAACTGTTATAACTAATTATTTTTTTAATTTATAACTGATCCTAACCCTTACCCCCCTCCCTAATCTAAATTCTAATCCCAAATTAGTATTCCGTTTCATATAACATACTTTAATTTTAATTACAACTTCTGCAGTCACACTGCAAAGGTTAGGTAACACCTCGAAACTGGAACAAATGTCACAGTGAAGAGTTGATCCGTAGTTGCGCCAAGTAAAGAAAAGAATAGCCAAAAGCAGCATTCCAGACAATTACCTAAGAGTATTTTAGCAAGTTCTCTATGAAGGTTAGATAAAGTTCTTTAGTGCTATATGGATTTAGTAGTGACAGCGCCCGTGTGTTGCCGGGCCCAAAAGGGGAGCAAAGAATAGCAACACTGTTTACCTTCCACGCATGTCATAAAAGGCGACTAAGGAGGTTATGGGATGGCGTTGGCTGTCCTATCCCATATAGGGTCAGTGACCCAAAGCCATGCTGAAGTCGGATGTGTCAGGCCAAAAGGCGCAGATATCACAGCAATGCTGTAAATCATGACACAACGCATTCCGTTCTCCAGACTACATCCTGCTAATCTGCAGGAGTTTGAGAACAAATGCAGAAGAAGAAGAAGTAGTGACATGGAAGCAGGTCATGAACACTAAACAGCAGAAGTTCTTGAGGCCACAGATATATGGTTTTACAAATGAACACTGTGGTGAGTACTATAGACTCCTCTAAACATCATGTTGAAGTAATGAGGAAGAGACAATCAACATTTTGTTGATTTGTCATGAGACAAGAATATCTGGAACACATTATGACAACATCTGGCAAAACCAACGGCAGCTGAGACAAGCAATAGCTGAAATCTGGACATCTCGACATTATAACTTGGAAATGTGGCAAAATATTGCAGTTGATACTCTGTGCATATGCCTGTGGAGATCAATTCACATGATGGTGATGATGGCGACTAAGATATGAACAGTTTGGGCAACTACAGATCCAACTGTGCAAGTCACTATTAGAGTGGTATTTCATGACCTTTTTCAAGGTCTGCAGATCTTGATTATGTTCATGAAGTGAGTGTTAAGTCAGTGTGTGACACTTCAACAATGTGCAAAACCACACAGCTTACAGGAAACATTGTTTCCATACTAGACCTATTACGGTCCCGTGTGTTGCCAGGGCCCGAAAGGGGAGCTAAGAATAGCAACACTGTTTATCTTCCATGCATGTCGTAAACGGTGACTAAGGAGGTTATGGAATGGAGTTGGCTGTCCCATCCCATATAGGGTCAGTGACCCAAAGCCATGATGAAGTCGGATGTGTCAGGCCGAAAGGCACAGATATCGCAGCAGTCCTGTAAACCATGACACAACGCATTCCGTTCTCTGGACTACATCCTGCTAAACTGCAGGAGTTTGAACACAGAAGAAGAAGAAGACCTACTACTTCCAACTTGTGTAGTGCAGTCATCAAAACTCAAATTGGAAACAGGTATTATGTTTTTATTTCTTCACTGTTGCATATTTCAAAAGCTATTTACGAGGCGTGTTCAAATGAAAACGGGACTTGTTACACCACGCGTGATAGAGCGCACTGATATTGATGACATTTTGCACTAGTAATGAGTATCCAATAATTGACATACGGTCACGTGTTCATCTTCCCAGCATGCATATGTGCTGCAGAAGACTGTTAACAATATGGCGGGTGTGATTCCGAACCCGTCCAAAGTGAATCAGCGTGCTGTGATCCAGTTTCTTTCATTTGAAGGATGTCAAGCAGTAGACATTCATCGGAGAATGAAGGCAGCATATGGTGACAAATGTTTGTCGAGGACCAGAGTGATGGAGTGGGTGCGTATGTTTAAAGACGGACGTGAGTTAACGGCAGATCTTGCACGGCCAGGTCAGGCGCATATTGTTGCAACAGAAGAAGCCATAGCCGTGCTTGATAAAGCAGTACTGACTGACCATCAAGGCTAAGCGACCAGGCAGACTTTCTCAAGGTGTGATTCTTCTCCACGACAACGCTCGTCCGCACGTCGCAAAAATTGTGCAGGAAACATTGGCAAAGAAGAATTGGGAAGTTCTTCATCACCCAGCCTATAGTCCCGATTTATCCCCGTGTGATTTCCATTTGTTCGGACCGTTGAAGAAAGCACTAAAGGGACAGCGATTCAACAGCGACGCAGACGTGAAGACAGCGGTGACCACATGGTTCAGAGAACAGCCAAGCAACTTTTTCTCGGACGGCATTCGACGTCTACCTAAACAGTGGGATGCTTGCCTAAATGCATACGGAGATTTTTTCTGATGAACCCAGGTGCATTCTTATTCACAAGTGGTTGCTTTGTTCAATTCCGTTGAAAATATTAAATTGCGTATGATACTTTTTAAATAAATCCACAAGTCCCGTTTTCATTTGAACACGCCTCGTATATTATAAAGCACTACTTTTCTGTACCAATAACATCATATATTCATCGTTTATAGATTCCAGTTGTTGCAGATCTACCAGTTGGACAAAATCTTCAGGACCACCTTTGGTTTGACATGGGTGTCAGGATAAAGGACCCAATTACTTCTACATGGCCAGGTGTTGTCTCTTTATGGGCAAAGTTGCAATACAAGTTGTTTGGCACAGGTACAGTGTAGATAGATGAATACCTCAATGGCACTGATTTTAATGAGCTACAGAATAGGTTACAGATTACCATCCTGATTATAGTAATACAATCCATATATCTACCACAATCTAAAATTTATCTCTTTTACTGACATATGCCTAAATAGTCTATCTTCAGTGGAAGATCTCAAGTTCCTAGTTCAATGGTCTTCAAATTAATTCTCAGCTTGAACTTTATTTAGTTTTATTTGTATCTTTCTAAAGTCTTTCAGTAATTATTACTAATGCTGACATTTTTTTTATATCGCATGCATGTATTGATGGGAATTTAAATTTTTAAAAAGCTGTTGGTGCTAAATACTGACATTTTTATTAAAATATGCATATAAATTGTATAAAGTACAAATTTATGAAAAAATTAGTTTTGACATCTATGGCTAGTAAGAACATTTTTCAAATTTAATTATTGTAGTTTACTATAGCCTTATAAATTTGACTCGTAACATTCTCACTGTTTCCATCATTTGGTATTATGATAGCAAAGGTGTTATCATATTTGCACAATATGTCTGTTTATATCTGGAATATGGTATATACATTCAAGAATTAAGAACAATAAAAAATGCAATATTTCCAAGGAAATCATTTTTTTATCCACAGCTCAACTGTGTGGATATGAGATTCTGAATTATATAGTCTAGATTCTATAGTAGAAGAAAACTGGCACCTTAATATTATAAAAAACAGAAAGCTAACATATTTTGAAAATATAAAAAGACACAACAGTTTAGAAATATTGATCGGGGAGGGTGGGAGTTCCCAGAAAGAGAACAATATGCCCGCCAAGACTACAATAAACACAGGACATTGAAGATATTCTGAAAATGACACTGGAAAAGTATGGCAGCTTGCACAGACCATAGAGTCTTACAGAGTGGATTGACTGAGGACAATATTCTGTAAAGGACACATCACATAGACAGATTCTATAAGGTTTAATCCAAGTCTCAGGACAACTAGATCCACAATAAAAATGCTTTCTATTTTAGCATTCAAGGAAGTCCAGAATTCATGCTCTGAAGATGGCTAGTCCTTCTAAAAAAATAGCCCTTCATGCTGACCACACAATATCACTTATCTTGGCTTACATGACTGATCATTGATCACTTTGGCATATACTTTGATTCCCCAGCCAACTGAGTATACTCATGAAAAAGCAGTGGACCTAGTTATCATTATTTCCTGTCTCCAGTCTGGAAAACTAACAGACTTGAAAAAACTACTTAGCGAATTGTCGTACCAGTATAGGGTAACCATGCAGTGGATACCCTCTCACTGTGGAATACCAGGAAATGAAAAAGCAGACCAACTGGCTAAGGAAGGTGCTGCCAAAGACCAACCAGATATACCAATCACCTACCATCAGAAAAAACAGATGATCAAGTCAATAAGAAAGCCACAAACACCAACACAAGATGACTATCACATTATGAACAGATCAGAACAAGTTATAATTCTACGTCTCAGAACAGGACACAACCGACTCCGCAGTCACATGTATACAAAGTTCAAGATTGGCAACACGGCCATGTGTACATGTGGACAGGTAGCACAGAGTGCCAAACATATACTTCAAGAGTGTTCTGAGCATGAAACGCTGAGGCAGACATATTGGCCAGAGGAAACAACACTGGAATCAAAACTCTATGGGACACTGTATGAACTACAAAAGACAGTGAGTTTTATTAAGGAGACAGAATTACAGATATAGACATGTTTCAAGTGAATGAAAGAAGAAGAAGAAGAATTATTTCCTGTTTTCTATTTATACATTACAATGTTTTGTGACTACTGATGAAAATAATCTCCATGTAATGTTCATAAAGTCAAGTTTTATCTGAGTATTCTAAATGCTGTTAAAACTAAGGTCTTTCAATTCTCTTCTGTTCATTTTATTTTTTAAATTTTTAATATTGTTTAACCTTTACTATTCTCAGTAAAAATTATCTAACTCGCGCCCCCTGCCTACTGGATTGTTATTTTTAAATTGCCTATTAATGACAACATATTTTTTAAATGACTTTCGTGTTCTTGTCCGACCAAATTATTCTTTGAATAAATTCCTATCTATCTTATTTCTAATTAAGTTTATAAAGTTATTTCATAACCAAACTAACTACAATAAAACACTTAGATGTCACTAAACTTCAATCAAATCTTGACAGATCTAAGAATATATCTCAGATCACTTCACAAACAACGTGATGTTTATACTTAATGTTGCATTGTCATTCCATAACAAAAATAATGTATTGTATAATATCTTCTTTGAAAATAAATATAATTTCCAACAATTCCTAATTATTAAAAAAATATCCACAAGAATTTCACTAACAATGGCTTCATTTCAAACTAGATTCGCATTGATCGTAATAGGCTTAGTTAGAACTTGGAAATTGTCTTCCTGTTCCATTATTATGACTTTTGACCTAGACTGGAAAGACTGAAATCGAGGCTAGTCTTACTGGCAGTGTTCCCACTCTTTCCAGAAAGAAACAAAGCTAAATTTAAACTTTTTATCATAGTTACAAAATTGCGTGGCGATTGTTATAATTTTGCTATCACAGCTTTCAACGCAGTATAACCAGATAGGGGTTTATATCATGTTGATGGAATGAAGAAGGTTAATGGTTCCATGAAGAATAGTTTGATGGTTAAGTCAGTTATCATTACAATTTCTTTTTCTATTTTTTAATGATTACCCGTTAACTTTAGTTTCTCATATAGGCCTAACCCAGATTTATTAATCATTTTTAGGCGGACTCTTGTTCAGTGATTAGACACATACGAAATATTCAGTACTTTCCAGAAGCCATTATTATTACCACTTTTTATCTTTGGGTTTTCTGCCTCTATTCAATTTTCACCCATTGAACCCTGGCCAACTTACATGTAAAAGCTTCGCTGCTTCTGAACAACTAAATACACAAAAACCACACCCCAACAGATCTTAAGCACTATTATTAAAAGTTTTTAAAGTCCAAACTATATGTTTTCTATTTCTTTCATTGTGATAATTCTGTTTTGTTTCTAATATTCTTCATTTCTATGAGGAGGGCATGCCATAAAATAACTAAAATTTATTGGGATGTTGTATTTATGTATTTTATAAAATCCCACTGATGAACTAACATTACTACAACTCGTAATTTATAGACCTAGTTACGAACAATGTTCGCTCATTCTCAAGCATCCATCGGAGTCTATTTCCATATCATTTTGAGAATAGTCATCATCTAAATCTAATTCATTGTCCTCTGAATCATCAAACACAAACTCAACATGTTCAGCTGTTTTTTTTTATGAAACACAAAATCTGAATTTTAAACAGGTCATTTTGGTTTAAAGTACTAACTCTACTGTCAACATGTGTACACCATTTTGTGAAGCACCTATCCCAAAATGCAATGCATAGATTGTGACATCTGTAAAATTCATAAATAAGTTTATTAATAATCATTAATATTATGTATCATTTTGTGAAGTCAAAATACTGAAAAATTGGTAGCCAATCTCAAAGCAGATATATTTTGTATAAACACCATAATTTCACGTTCTAAGGGTAAAAAATCATATTTAAACATTTATATAACATGCTGAATGGTTTGTAATGAATAATATTGTTTATTTTCCTTTATTTTTCACATTCAATATAAATCTATGAAATGTAATGTTACCTTTTTTTTGTCACATCCAGGACCACTGAATTCACCATTCAGTTTGGAAGTGCTGGCATTTAAAAGCACAACAAAAGAAACCAGAGAGAAAGACTGGCCAGATTTACAGATACACTTTATTGAGATCATGCCTAATGATATCCTAATGGACATTTTTAATTATGATGAAAAGGTCAGTCATTCAGTCAATAATTATGACAGCTTTGAGACAAAGGTTCAATACAGGGAGAGGTACCTATATTCCAACTTTGTATCAAACCTTGTTGTCAAAATGGTTAATTTAATCAGAGATTAAAAGGTCGTTAGAACCACTTCCAGATGCATCAATATATGCACTACTCACTGAGGAACACCCACCCCTGCCAGGGTCTTCCTAGGGGACAAAGGGTCTCAGTGTGTAGCGCACAGGTTGATGCATCTAGTGACTGTAAAATGCATCTTTATCGAGATTTTGTTTTGTTAAATAATTAAATCATCTGTTTCATTAAAATGTAGGTACTTCTCCCTGTATTGTACAGAGACAAATCACATGCTTATAAACTTCCAGCATTATCATTCTGTATTTCAGCTCAAGAAAATTATGAGCTGAATTCTCAAATTTTCACCCATATGGGTTGTCTCAGAGATGCAATGCTAATGCTAAGGAAAATTGACAGTGACCAGATGTCGTGACTGTAGCCTGTGAAGTGGTCATAGCTTGTAAGAATCAGCTTTATTTTTATGCAGAACATGCTAATGTTTGAGGAAATTAAAATGTATACATCCAGTAATCCTTACTCTCATGACTATGGTGAGAGTTAGAAAAGCAGTGGACTGAAGTTTTCAATGTTCTCATCTCAGGAAGATAGGACAAGTGAATGATATAACTTGTATTTGTGAATCTTCACCCTTGAACAGACAGCATAAACATCATATCAAGAGTATTGTGACTAAACAAGAGTGCTATGAAGGTAGCTAGAAAAAGCTGATAAACAGACACATGGTGAGTGCAGACAGTTGCAACACACTGAGGGTTATCTTGAGGAGGCGACCAAGCACTTATGAATGAATGGTTCACTGTGCAGAGAGGGTAATCTGTGAACTAATTAGAGTAGTTGTTGGTAGCATATCCTATTCATGACATAGCAATAAACCCAATATTTTTTTACTGTAGTGATAATCTAGACAATATAAATGTGCGTAGTTTGCCATTGCTTTCTGGATTGCCCAGATGCTCACTTGCCTGCGGCGGGTTTTGAATCTGAGATTGGTTATCCTAGATGCAATCTAAACCTTTTAAACACAACCAAACCTAGAGTAGTTCATTTATTTATAAACCTATAGTAGTGCGATTTATTTGTAAACCTAGAGAAGTCCATTTATTTATAAACTTTTAGTAGTGCCATTTATTTATTAGTAATTAGTCCAGCTTAATAATAATTGTTGTATTTGTAGACAAAAGCTGAATTGGGAGACAGAAATAATGGAGACTATGGCTTCACTTGTCTGCCATCTATTATGAGACCAGAGAGTATTGGAAATATCACTTTGAGATCTGATGACCCGTTCGATTACCCTATCATCCAACCCAACTATCTAGACAGGCAAGAGGACATAGAAGTGCTGATTCGAGGTGTGTTGAGAGTTTAGATGACATTTGATGACATTACCTATCACTTCATTTCTTAATTTAAACATTCAGTTTCAAGTTAATCGCATGAAATAGTTTTTAATGTTCACATAAAATTCATATATTCAATACAGTATATTTTAAGCCAAAACATTTATTTTAATATTACATCTGCTCATTTTTAATATTACATCTTCTCATTTGTAAGAATTTTTACACTCCAATAAAACCTTTTTTTATGACGTAAATGTTATGTGGTAACATACATATGGTATATGTGTTTTTTATTTTAATTTATTATTTAACTGAAGTACAAGGCGTATTCAAATGAAACCCATCCATGCTGCGTCACCTATGCCAGCATACGAGGAACGTGAAGACATTATCACTGATCTAATATACATGTCGATAAACACATGGTCATCCTCTTCATATGCGTTGTGTCCTGTACAGGAAGTTGACAACATGGCTGGTGTGATAATAAATCTGTTCAAATTTGACCAACAATCAGTGATATCAGTTTCTTACAGACGAAGGATATTTACCTACCAATATCTATCAAGGAATGCAGGCGGTGAATGGTGGAAAATTTATTTTGAAGACAACAGTGAAGGATTGGGCAAGGATTGCACTTTTGGAAAGTGCAACAAGTAACAAATCTTCTACTGCTGTGTCAGGCATATGTTGTTGTGACAGAAAAAAGCCATTGCCAAGATGGATGCAGCACTACATATTGTTCGTCGTAATTTACATTCACTATCTAATTAAATCTCTGTGCCATTAGGAACAGTTCAAATGGTTGTTTGGAAGAAATTATCAGAAGGTGTGTTCTCAGTTGGTACAAGGTTATTGACTGATCATCATAAAGAAGAACACATGGGGTGGAGTTGGAGTCATCTGCAGCGTTAATATGCAGAGGGGATGCATTTCTATAGTAAATAGTGGCAGAAGACGAATTGTGGTGTCATCACTTTGAGCCATACTCTTCAACATCTGCTTGGGAGGAATGAGCACCAATAGATTGTCTGCTCATAATTAATAACCTTTCTAATTAATAATAAAATTTCTTGTAATTTCTGCTTGCTCAAAACAAGAATGCACCTGTGAAGGTGTTATGAGTCAAGAGAAGTTGATTTTAGCCAGTTTTCGGGGAATTTCCTCTCTCTTTTTAAACTGCTTAAAGATACATGATACCAGTGAAATGATCTATTGGGCAGACATGACATTTATGTATTTTATATTTGCCCACAATACCAGTGCCTAATGAACAAAATTAAATATTCTGCAGGTGTTCAGGAATGCAAAAAAATAGTTGGTGCCAAACCCCTACAAGATATTGGTGCTGAGTTCACAGAAAAAGGTCCTGAGTCTGCATGCAAACAGCACAGATATGACTCACATGAATACTGGGAATGCATTGTAAAACATAGACCACTCACTATCTATCACCCTATTGGAACATGTAAGATGGGTCCAAAAGGTGATCCAACAGCTGTTGTGGACCCAGAGTTGAGGTAAACTGTAATCTGTGTGTCTATTACTTTTTTTAGTGTTCATTCTCAAACTCCAGCTGGATCTCTCTTGCAGCAGGACAATGTTCCTACTATATTTCCAGCAGGATGTAGTCCAGAGAACAGAGTTGTGTCATCGTGCCATGCACCTCATAAGAGGCGACTATGGTTTTGGTGGTGGAGTTGACTATCCCATTCCTTATGAGGTCAAAGTAACCAAGAAGCCATGCTGAAGTCTGATATGTCAGACTGAAAGGCGCACAATCAAGCTGTAAACTATAACACAATGCATGTCGCTCTCTGAACTATATCCTGCTAATCTGCAGGAGTTTGAGACTGAACAGGAAAAAAACTAAAATGATGTATACCATCAGCTCTCCAGATGGGATTAGGTGATTATTTTCCAAATATACACACAACGTGACAAATTGTGTCACCACCTATATTACAAATACAAGATCAGCACAGCAAAGTTGTGCAGCTAAGACATCAGCACTATGAAAGCCAAACACTTGTTGCAGATCTATCCAACATGCTATGATGAACAAAGAAGAACTTGACTAGGGCCGTTTCCTTTCATGAAAAACTGTAGGGTACTGCTCGGAGCCTGTTGCTGACTCCTACCTTTGTCAAAGTCATCAATATGAAAGTCTGAAAGCGAACAAAGAAGAAGAATTATCAAGAAAATAGGTACAGGGAGAAATGTCTTCTAAATATTAAGAAATAAAGATAATGTTCACTGACAATGTTTGCCAGTCCAAAATACCTACAATGAGGACAATGAAAATCTCACAGATTTTCAATATAAAGGCTTTGTAATAAACAACAATAGAGTCTACTCTAAGGAAATCATAAGGACGCTGACATTAGCAATGCAGATGCAGAACATGATGTGCATATGATAGAACATCATACAATAATAGTAACATTTTTAAAGACATACATCTTTCATGTGCATAAACTTTAAAGAAGAAATTCAACTCTTTCAAGACAAATGTTGCATAAGTAACGTTAAAATTATATTCAAAGACAAATAAAATATAGAAATTCTACAAGATCTGAATGTAAAAGGAAATTAGTTGAACAATTGTAATATGTCTCCGAAAGTAATGTATTTTTACAATATATTACACCATTATATAGCAAGTAGCAATAGAGTGCATAGATCCAGGAAGAAGAGTTAGGGATAAACAACTAAAACGATCGACATAAGTTACTAAAGAAACCTTTTCTCCTGAAAATTAAGATGGAAGCTCTGGCTGGGAATGTAGTAGAATTAGTACTACTTAAATGAACACAGGTTTTTGAAAGTTTTACTTGAACATGACAGACAATCACTAAAACTAAGGAATTATGAACTACTTTATATTGATTGTAGAATTAGTAGGAAACTTAGAGAAATTATTGTAAGAACTAGAAGGTGGAAAACAAGATTTGAAGATTTCTTGTTTGTCCCGCAACCTTATTTGCTGCATCATTTGCAAATAGTGTGTGGTAATAAATACAAATTGGTGAAACTGTTGTGGAACTGTCTGAGAATTTGTGGCCAGAATAAGATTTATTAGCCATCTATGAACTCATAGTCAAGGACATAACTCTAACTAAATTTCAAAAGTGGAAGTAGCAAATGTTCATCATCACTTGTGATGGACGAATAACAACACAGACTGTTTTTTCTTTTAAAAGATGTACTTAAATTAATATTTTATTCTGTATTCGTTTTCTTGTAAATGTTCCTTCAGACAAAGATCTTTGAAGGAAACGTGAACCATTTATATCCTTATTTATTTTATTACAATTGTTTTTATCATCTTTTCATTAGTAGTGGTAGATATTTTACACATATTTACTTATTCACTATTAGATTTAAATATCACTAAGATTTGAATCCATTACATTCAGTTTGAAAATTGCACTCTTTCACTTTGTTATTGTATATATTATGTTACTTTTTCTAATATTTTATATTGTTCAGACAGGATATAATGAATTGACATCTTGTAAAGGATATTACATTATGATGATGATTCATATAGCTACTGTTTAGCCAGTGTGTTTCCAAGGCTTGAAAGGGGGCAAAGAATAGCAATACTGTTTACCTTCCATGCAGGTCATAAAATGCTACTACAGAAGTTATGGGATGAAGTTGGCTGTCCCATCCCATATTGGGTCAAAGTGACCCAGAAACCATGCTTATGTGGATGTGTCAGGCCAAAAGGCACAGATATTGCAGCAAAATTGTAAACCATGGCACAATATATTCTGTTCTCAGGACTACACCCTGCTAATCTGCAGGAGTTTGAGAATGAACACAGAAGAAGAAGAAGCTACTGTTTTGTGTGCTATAATATAGTAAGACCTGATTTTGAAAAAGATCAGAGGACGTAATAAAAAATCTGGAACAAGATTTATGCTCTGTTATCTTGTTAACGGGGATAGTGGCAGATGGTAGCAATAATTCCGGTTGTGATTATCAGTCTTTAATTAGAGTATCCATTTCCTAGTAACTAATGCAAGTGTGACTTTTCTGGCATTACATTTCCTAGCAGCTACAAAATCCCTCCCTGCAACTCCTTAACGGAAATTTGTATTTTTTCACAGTTTGACATTTCCTAGTAACTAATGCAGGTGTGACTTTTCTTGCATTACATTTTTTATGATGTACCAAGAACAAGAGGCGGTAGTAAAAGTAAATGGTAAAACATCAGATTGGTTCAAGGCACAAAAAGGAGTTCAGAAAGAATTATTTAGTGTCTCTTTCACCTATCTATTTACATCTACATATAAAACATAATAAGAAATGTCAGAGACGAAAGAGAACAAGAAACCTTTACGCCATTTAACATTGAAGGAAAACAGTTTCCAGAACTGTTATGGAAATATATAAATATGCAGACAACACAATTCTCCTATCAAACTAGTGAAGAGGGTCTGATACAACTAATTCTAATAACAAAAAGACATAGTGAATCACAGAACCTATATTTAAACACCAAGAAAACTAAAATCATGTCAACAGGCAAAGTAAAATCCACTCTCAAAGATAAGAATTAATAATCATGATCAAATATGTTGAATTTCCTATGGAAGACAGCACGTGAAAGTGAGCTTGACGTGGATGATGATTCTTATTCAATGACTAGAAGTAAGGAGCAGGGTTTGAAATGTGGGGTTGCCAGAGGGGAGTAATTTGTGGGGTACAGAAGAATGAAGATCAATCAACATAGAACAGGAACTATCAGCAGAGGTGTAATGGCTGATACACTCTGGGAGAGATCAGAGCACCTATGGATTTGTCCGATTTACACTCATAGTGCAGTGATGATGATCCAAGGATTAACTAACTAATTAAGAATAAGGGGAAGTAAGAATTGTTGAATATCTGGGAGAAAACATCAACAGTGCAGGAGATTGCATAGCTGAAATCAAGAGAACAATTGCAATAGTGACTTCTAAATAATCCCAAAAAAATTGACTAAGTAACAACTGCACAACAAAATTACAACAAATTAGATCAAGAATATTTCCAGTGGCAATCTATGATACCATAACATGGACACTGAACAAGTCAGTGGCAAAGGAAATAACTGTCTTCAAGATGAGATACTACAGAGATTTTGAGAATACTCTGAATGAAGAGAAAATCAAACAAGGAAGCGAAGAGAAGGATAAGCATCAAAGAGGGCTGGCTTCTTAATAACAAGAAAGTTGAAATTCTTTGGACATATGAAGAGACAGAATGGTATAGAAACAGTAATAATGAAGAGCATGATCAATGGTAACAGAGGTAGAGGTTGACCAAGAAGAAGATGGACAACAGACATATTAAGAAATGCTACATTCTGCAAAGAATATGTCACCTGATATATCTTCTTCTTCTGCGTTCAGCATCTGTGGTCATGCTATAATGTCAGGCCTGTCGTCAAGACGAAGTCCACTGTCTTCTCCAGGTCAGAGCAGCTGCCCCATAGCTTTTGCCTCAAGTCTGTATCCTCTGGCCAGGTCTGCTGTCTCTGCTCTTTGTATGTTGGGCAGTCCTGAAGTATGTGTTCTGGTGTCTGGGTTCCGGATCCACATGAACATTCATCTGTGTATGAGATCCCTCAATCGGTAAAGGTGACCCAACCTGATATATAATAATACATTCAATCATATTGCCAGTACAATGTGGATAGTTGACATTCCAGCCACCTAATTCAACAAGTTGAGTTTGCTAGGCGAGTTCACTATTAACTCTGGTACTGCGTACTTTGTCAACATTAGTACATAATTGACTGAAAAATGAGTGATTTAGTGATAGTTGTCTGACTGAGCGTGTTAAGGACTGATTTAGTTATTGATTACCAAGAGAGTGAGCTGATGACTGACTGAATGATTGACTCACTGAACAACAAACTATGATTTAATGTTTCCTAAACCTTTAACATACATTTTCAGCAATATGTCCATCAATATTTGTAACTCAAATTGTATTGATTGTGTCTTGTTTAAAATTTTTAATTTACTTAATATATGATCCTTTGTATAGCTCTGGGACAGGGTTGCCAGAATTTGACTGTTTCATGGCCAAATTTATCATTTTTACATGTCATTAACCAAAAAATTTACATTTTAGTCATTTTTGGTCAATATGAAAATTAGGAGTTTGATCAATTATCATTAACTCATTTTACCATATTTTACCTGAAATTTTACTATAATAAATTTCAACTATCTGACAACCCTGCTCTGAAATGTTTGCATCGCTTATTGAAACTAGTCATAGATGTTCAAACTAGATTATGTCTACGTTTAATAGTATCAAGTTCAGAAGCAGTGTATCAGTATCTCTGTTACAACTCCTGGCAGCTGTTTATTGACTTTCTGTGATCCTCACTTCACTCGTGTGATTTTGTTATCAGATACTGCTTAAATGAGGATTTATTAGGTCAGCATTTTTTACAAATTAATGTCAGAGCACAACCAGAACCCACACATTTGATCATGTCATAAATATTATTATATCTATGATATTATTTATTCCCGTTTTTTTTTATAACACGCTTTCACTGGAATATTTCAGGGTGCAAGGAATTTCTGGACTACGTGTAGCAGATGCATCTATCATGCCATGGTTGGTGTCTGGTAACACCAATGCTCCCTCAATTATGATTGGTGAAAAGGCAGCTGACTTGATTAAAGGGAAAAAGTTGGAACCTGCAAACATATAAACATGCTAAGAGTATTTCAACTTTGAGAAGAGAAAGAGGAATATGAGAGAGATAGAAAGTATAAAAGAGTTGAATTGTGTGTCATTAAATTTATATGTGCACATCTTGTAATAATATTTTTAAAAGTATATAAAATCATGATTCTTTGCTTGGCTTCATGTATTTTATGTTTCTGTATAAAATTATTATGCGTGTTATTAATAATTTGTTTCCTATTATCTATTGTTGATTATGTGTGTATGCTTTTAGCAATGCAAATTCTGTTTATTTAAGTTGTCAACAAAGAACTTAAAAAGAAAGAAAAAATAGCAATGATAATATGGATGTTAATGTTCTACTTGGATTGTGGAAAGTGTAAACACAAGGTGATCCAATTTTACTAATCACAACAAGCACACAGGAAAACACAAAAATTGTGACTAATATTGATTAATTCAATCTATTAAATTCCTGAGTCAGTCACATAACTGAAGAAGGTAAGCAGCAAGTAAGATCACTGACACTCTCACATCAAGAATGTTGAATACTGTGAGGTAGAATACACCTCACAATCCTACAGAATTATTTCTTTCTTTCCATTTTTCTCAATTACAAGAATAAGCATGAGTACTCAATTATTCCATGTCACAAAGACTGGTGCTGCTCCAATAATGGTGCACTTGATCTGCTTTCTGTTTGGGTAACCTATAGGTAAATTGTCTTACTGAGCTGGAATGTTTTATCTACACTTTGCTCCTACCGCCTCAGATGCCTGCTATCCAATTATTTCAGGTTTTCGGTTTTCATCCTTTTGTCTCAACCTACAGAAAACTGAAACTGTCAGTTGTTTGTAACTTGTGGCTTGTAGGATACTGAGTCTTCAAAGTTCTGTGTTATTATCACAGCTTTGGATAACATTAGGAATGTTTTCAAGAGTAGATAAGATGATGCTACCAATTGGATGTATATTTTCAAATAAAGAGAGTGATTATATTTAATCATGTGAAGTTTGTAATGGCTTAATTTACTTCAATATCAACAACATTGAATTGTTGATTATGTATGACCTAAGTAACATCTCATGTGAACACTCTCACGATGGCTTGAGATGTGTTTAGGCTCCGCGCTTGACTGAGCCTGTTAGAGGATCATACATTTAGTTATGTTCAGATTATCTCAAAGAGCATGACATGTCTTGTCAATCAATACATGTAAAATCAGATTTTCTGTGAATTTACGCATATGAGACACAATAATTTATCAGCGGCTCCCACCATGTATAAAAGTGATTTCCAATAACATGGTGTGGACCACTTAGCGCATAGTAAGATGCGTAGGAAACTTAGTTATCCACTTCATCTAATTAATTTCCAGTCATCTCAATTTGACTTGGCACTGGTTTTGAATTGAGGTCAGATAAGAGAGTGAGGTCGATGCTCTGCACTACTCTTCCTCACTTAAATCCATAATTCCCAGTGCAAGTCATTTTCACAAATGTTGTTTGTCCATCACAAGTGATGATGACCATTTCTAACACCCACTATTGAAAATTCAATTTGAGTTATGTCCTTGATTATGAGTTCGTAGATGGCTAATGAGCCCTATTCGAGCTGTAAATGTCCTTGGACAGTTCGGGCATGGATTGACCACTTTAGACAGATCTTGATCTATCTGTGACTTTCTAGCTGCTCTCCGCTGTTGAGCTGCTGCATTTCTCCTCCTTTCACATGATGATGCGCTCTTTTTGATTGTAGTACGCCATTTAGATCTATTTTGTGCAAGTTCTTCCCATGTATCTTGAGATTGTGTACCCTTCTCCTGCTCACCATAGAGAAATATCTTTGGCAGATGATGGTCTGGCAAACGCACCAAATGACCTGCCCACCGAATCTGTGTCTGCATCAGGATAGTGTCATTGCTGGGGATACCAGCTCTATCAAGGACAATGGTATCTGGAATCTTAAACAGTGCTATACGCTGGTGAAATATGGACTGTATAGACAACATGTGAGGAAACTCACTCACTTTCTTAAAACTTGTCTCAGTTATAAACATCAGACAGCAAGACAAGATTCCAGATACCACTATCCTTGACATATCTGGTATCCACAGCATTGATACTATTCTGATGCAGACACAGAATCATTGGACAGATCATGTTGAATGTACGCCAGATCACTGCCTATCAAAGATAATCCTCTATGGTGAGTTGTAGAAGGATATATGTTCTCAAGGTGATCAAAGGAAACGTTACAAGGAGTCATTAAAAACCTCAATATCTCAATGAAAGCCTTTGAAATAAACCAAGATACATGGTAAGACACTGCATGAAATAATGCTACATGGCATTCTACAGATAAAAAAAGGCACAGCATCTTATAAAAAGAGGAAAAATGCAGCAGCTAAACAGTGAAGAGTAGCTAGAAAGTCACAGGTAGATTAAAAAACCCTCTGAGTGGTCATCCCATGCCTGAGCTGCCCAATGACATTTGCATAGAGCTTATTAGCCATGTGTGAACTTATAGTCAGTGACATAAATCTAACTGAATTTTTTTCTTCTTCAGTGTTCATTCTCAAGCTCCCGCTGAATCTCTCTTGTAGCAAGACAATGGTTATACTAGATTTCCAGCAGGGTGTAGTCCAGAGAAAGAAAATGTGCTGTGTTGATGTTTTATTTATGTCAATGACCCAACACATCCATCTTCAGCAGATAAATTAATTTCAAAAATGGATGCAACAAATGGTCATCATCACTTGTGATGGACAAACAACAATCATGGATACACTCAAGTGGGGACCAGAGCATCTATGGGCATGTCCAGTGCAATGAAGTTGATCTGATGACTAATTTCTGTATCCACATCGTTGCCCACTGGTAGACAATCCCCACTACCCGCTGACTAGCAGTGGTTGGTGTGTTTGACTTCTTATTTGTGGGCCTTGTTTCCTCCTTGTATTGATGGGATCCTCATATCATGCAAACATGAGTTACCTCACTGATGGAAAATATAGACCAGATGCAGGCTGGTCTGAGTGATTGTGCTCATGCACGCAGCGGCCTATTCTTCTGTGTCTTCTTCTCCGTTTATTCTCAAACTCCTGCAGATTAGCAGGATGTAGTCCGGAGAACAGAATGTGTTGTGTCATAGTTTACAGCACTGCTGCGATATCTGCGCCTTTCGGCCTGACACATCCGACTTCAGCATGGCTTTGGGTCACTGACCCTATATGGGATGGGATAGCCAACTCCATCCCATAACCTCCTTAGTCGCCTTTTATGGCATGCGTGGAAGGTAAACAGTGTTGCTATTCTTTGGGCCCCGGCAACACACGGGTGAGTGGCCTCATGATTCAGGTTACCATAATATGTCTTTTTTTTCTCAGTCATATCCTCATTTTTAGGTCTTAATGTTCTGTTGAGCTAAGTTTTTGAACTAGGGGTATGCACAAAGTCCAGATTTTTACACTCTGCATTTTTATTCAAATTAATATTATATTAATTTTATCCTTATTATTATAATAACAGGACATAAAAATGTCCAATTACACAAAAATTATTTTACTCACTATTTATGGTTTGTTTAAACTGTGTGTATTTCATGTTATTTCGAAAATTAAAAATTTCTCTTGTTTTACATGTATTCTTCTTCTGCGTTCGTTCTCAAACTCCTGCAGATTAGCAAGATGATTGTTGTCACATCAAAAATGGACGAAAATATTTTGATAAAATTACAGACTGTCATTCAGAATTGTTAAATGTTGCTCAATTCCTCTTTGCCATCTCTCCTCACTGTACAAATGTGGAGCAATTTTCTCCAGTTTTCTCTTTTATGCAGATCTCAGGACATAGAGCTGCATTATTTGTTCAGTATAATTTCAGTATGGGTCACATTTTAAGACTAGATGAAAACAGAATAAACCAACAAGCCCTTATGTGGACACCTGAGGGTAAAAGAAAACAAGGAAAGCCTAAAGCAACCCTAAAGAACACCGTACTTAAAGAAGGGGAAATAACAGGATGCAAAATTCTCATACATGAACTAAAACTGCAGGCTGCAGACCACAACATATGGAGAATCAAAACCTCTACCCTATTCCAGCCTGCCGCACAAAAGGAACAAACTAATAACATCAGAGACATCTTGTAAACATTTTCATAGTTACTTAAAAACAATAGAATAGTGCTAGACCAAATTAATCTCCCAACCTATTTAACATCTACACAGAGAATATTTTTAAACATATATAAAGGAATGTCAGGACTCAAGATCAGTGGGAAAATTATAAACAACTGGTGCTGTGCAGATAACACTGTCCTATTAGCAGAAAGTGAACAGGAACTACAAATAGTAATAGATCAAGTTGATAAATCAATTAAAGAATATGGACTAAATATAAACATTTTTTTAAAACCATGATAATCAGCAATGTACACAAGATCAGGTGATAAACATAAAAATACATGGAGAGATACAACAACAAGTAGAACATTATCAATATCTTGGACACATAATCACAAATGATGATATATGTGAAACAGAAGTTAAAAGGAGAATAGGAACAGTTAAAAGTACTTTCAATGACATGAGGAAAATAGTGACATCTAAACTAATTATAAATAAGTTAAAAATGAGAATTATAAAATGTTACATCTATTCTATATTAATGTATGGCTCAGAAACATGAACAAACAACTTGCAGACATAATTGAAGTCTTTGAGATGTAGATATATAGAAGAATATGGAGAACTTCATGGCAAGAGAAGATAATGAACAAAATGTTTATAACAACACTTCTTATGAAAAAATAATTATTACGGAAAATAAAGATCAAACAAATAAAGTATTTTGGACATATTTAAAGACATGACACTTTGTTGAAGACCTTACATGACAAAGGATGTGAGCAAGAGGTAGACAGAAATACAAGTGGGAAAGAAACATCACAAGATGGACAGGTTGCAGTCTAGCAGAGTGCACCATCAAGGCAAGAGGCGGGATGTTGGAGGTCCAATGCAGCAAACCTTCATTGTGGATTCATCACTTAATGATGGTGATAACTATATTTTTTTTTTTATTAAATTGGTATTGTATCCTATTCAGGAAGTAGCCATCAACCCATAATTTATTTGATTGTATTGATTTTCTAGGCAATATAAATACATTCAGTAGTTTGCCATTGCTTTCTGAACAGTCCTGATGTACAATTTCCTGTGACGGGATTCAAACTCCGTACATTGTCTGCCACAGACTCTTTCTGTACTATGCAGCCACAGGGCTAGACTGAGCATATATGCAATAAGAAATTATGGTATAGGCTAAAATATAGAAATCCAGATTTTTTTTGCTTTTCAATCATAAATAAAGGAATTTACTGATCTAGTAATCATTGAATGTTATTTTTACAATTTTTGTTGTCCTATATTAAAACATTCAGAGATCAATTGTTCACTACTTGAATGTAAACTTAATGAAGCAAGTGAAAAATCATTACATTTATATTATGTAGTGCGATAAGAGATAATGACTGTATTGGCATTTCTGAAAATGGAATTTTAAAAAAATAACTAATAAATAAGATTCTAAATATTATCATCGCTATTTAGGGCTCATCTTATATATTAATCAGAGATTATTCTTTGTTAATGTATTTCTCAGATTTATCATAATAAATTTTCATGAATAATAAATGGAATTAAGAAAACTTGATGGCTTTTGTTTATGAATCTGTGTATATATTAGGGACTAAATGTATAGAATCATGTCTGAACAAAGTAATGAGGTCACAAACTTAATCCTGGCATTTGTCTACATATGCATTTTTGCTTTGATCAAATACAAAAAATTAAGACCCAGCTTCATATTCCCCACATTCCTCAAATGTATTCTTCTTCTTCACTATCTCATTGGTATGAAAAGGACCTTCACTTTTACCTGTTAATGCAACAGTTATACTCATGAGTTTGTATCTTACCACAGGTAGCCTACACTTAGGAAAAGTTTCCATCTTGCCATATGTACACTCAGGAAAAGTTTCCATCTTGCCATGTGTACACTCAGGAAAAGTTTCCATCTTGCCATATGTACACTCAAGAAAAGTTTCCACCTTGCCATATGTACACTCAGGAAAAGTTTCCATCTTGCCATATGTACACTCAGGAAAAGTTAATTTTCTATCACATGTACACTCATGTGATTAGTGATTATCTGAACTGATTTCTGTACCCAGTAGAAGTTTTGTTTCTTTCAGCAAATGGTGAAGGGTATGTACGCGTGCTGATAGTTCCCATGATACACTGATTGTATATTTTCTTATTCCTACTTCTAATATCTCCTCGAGCAATTCCAAATTCCCTCATCTCTTAATAACAGTCTTATCCACCATGATGTCCTGATATGGAATTAACACTTTTGCCCATTGTCATCTGTCCTGACACATGTGCTTTGGATTCTAGTCTGTTAACTCTCTCATTACCTTCTACTTCAAGATGTGAAATCTCAACATACTCCATCCACTCATGATGTGGACATCCATTCAGAATTTTGTGGATCTAGAATTGATAGTTCGTCACAATGATGTCCCAGATTGTCACTGTTTCTGAGATCCATTTTAGGACCTTCGTAACTTTGTAACATTCTCAGACTGGAAGTTGTACTATACACTCCATTCTTTATATTCATTTTGGTCTTTTGTTCTTAACTGTTTTTGTTGTCTTTAAAGGTCCCAATTGGACCGACACGTTGACTGTTGTGTTTGTTCCTTTTATTTATTGTTATTTCTATATTTTATTATTTTATATTGATATAGTAACCTATTTACTTTATTTGCATTTTACCACTATACACTCCACACTTCTAACATGATTTTACCTCGTAGAATTTTAGAAAAAATCCATTTTGATTGTGCCCCTTTCTGCACAGAACCATCTGTGTATATGACCACTTCTTTCTCGTCTGTCAGTTATGCGTTGTTTGATTTCTATATCAGCTTTTCCATTGCACTACTTCTTGCATTCCCTGTCATGTGTGATTTGTAATCTTTCGATTACATAACAGATTTTCACCAGCTCTACATTGAGTATTTCTTCAACAGCACTTCCGCATTCATCTTCTCTTCGCTTGCCATCCATAACACACCACATTGGAATCTTGAACCTTTAACATCAGGCATATTTTCATTTAGTAGGTGTCCCTTATCACTCTCATGTAGTATTTCTCCCATGTCAGTGCATGTCTTGATGTGATATAGACTAATTACAGCATGTGTCTCAATGTCACAATAGGGCTATCATGCGCACACCAAGGGCTGTCCGCATACACTTGTTCTAAACATGTTGCAACCATTGACAGTGTGAGGAGTTTCAGGTCATAATCTATAACTGATAGGACCAGTTGTTGAAAAAGCAGAACACATATCCTCTGCTCTATACCCACAGCTGCTGCTGTTTTTAGTTCTGCCAGATCACGTTTTATTTTCTGGAACATATTGTTCACATCGTATTTGTAGGACAGTATCCTGTCAATGTTTCATCTTCCACATGTAAACTCATGACAAGTCCATAGTTTACCACATGTAGACTCATACAACTTCATAGTTTACCACATGTAGACTCATACAACTTCATAGTTTACCACATGTAGACTCATACAACTTCATAGTTTACCACATGTAGACTCATACAACTTCATAGTTTACCACATGTAGACTCATGACAAGTCCATAGTTTACCACATGTAGACTCATACAACTTCATATTTTACCACATGTAGACTCATACAACTTCATAGTTTACCACATGTAGACTCATACAACTTCATATTTTACCACATGTAGACTCATACAACTTCATATTTTACCACATGTAGACTCATACAACTTCATAGTTTACCACATGTAGACTCATACAACTTCATATTTTACCACATGTAGACTCATACAACTTCATATTTTACCACATGTAGACTCATGACAAGTTCATATCTTACCACATGTACTTGTAGCGCATGACCGAGATGTAAGGGTGCTGGTCTCACATCTGTGAGGTCCAGAATCTGATCCTCGGTAAGAACTGGTGTTTTTTTTTTCTATCGGAGTATAAATTAAAAAACTCACCCTGAACATGACGTGGCAACAGCAAGGCCATGCAACCTTTATCACACAAACCACTTGAATGCTCCCTGTAACACCCTAACGGGAAAAATACAGTAATGACAGTTTTTTATGACTCTCGTGGCAATGTGCCGTCACCTCATGTACACTCATGACAATGTGCCATCTTACCACGTGTACACTCATTACAATTTCCTATCTTACCAAGTGTACACTCATTACAATTTCCTATCTTACCACGTGTACACTCATTACAAGTTCCTATCTTACCACATGTACACTCATGACAAGTTCCTATCTTACCACATGTACACTCATGACAAGTTTCTATCTTACCACATGTACACTCATGACAAGTTCCTATCTTACCAAATGTATACTCATGACAAGTTCCTATCTTACCAAGTGTGCACTGATAACAAGTTCCTATCTTACCACATGTACACTCATGACAAGTTTCTATCTTACCACATGTACACTCATGACAAGTTCCTATCTTACCAAATGTATACTCATGACAAGTTCCTATCTTACCAAGTGTACACTGATAACAAGTTCCTATCTTACCACATGTACACTCATGACAAGTTCCTATCTTACCAAATGTACACTCATGACAAGTTCCTATCTTACCACATGTACACTCATGACAAGTTCCTATCTTACCACATGTACACTCATGACAAGTTCCTATCTTACCACATGTACACTCATGACAAGTTCCTATCTTACCAAGTGTACACTCATTACAATTTCCTATCTTACCACGTGTACACTCATTACAATTTCCTATCTTACCAAGTGTACACTGATAACAAATTACTATTTTACCATATATACACTCATGATAAATTCCTTTCTATCCATATATATTTTCATGACAAGTTAGTATTATAACACATAGGCCATATACACTCATTATACATGTACGTATGTTACCACAAGTACACTCATGACAATTTATATATTACAACATGTACTTTCATGACAAGTTTCTATCATGCCACATGCCAATGAGAAATTCCTATATCACCAAATCTACACTCATTACAAGTTCCAGTCTTATGACATGTACACTCATTCTTCTTCTTAGTTTGCTCTCTTACAACTACAACGAATAAATCGTGTGATTTCCGTCGGGGAGCGTGAAGTACGTTGTACTGATAGTTTCACAGTTGGACTATTATTTGCATCTCGGTTGGCTCACTTTGTGGCCCGGACATTCGAGGTCCAGCACATCCGTTTTCGTCATGCCTTTAATTCGAGTAGTTGGCTTCCCTAGCCTGTGATAGCCTGCATATATGCCGACGGACGCGGTGGTGTGTAATGACTCTTCTCCGAGACGATTATCGTTCACGTCTATCTCGCACGATCTCGAAGGCGTGTTCTCGAGCTGAACGACCTTGTCCCAATTGTGCCTGAGCCCATCGGGAACGAAACCCTTTCCGCGAGAATATTTCCGATATAGGAAGTCTCGACATTAGAGTTGGGCGAGGGCTGCTTTCTTTGCCGAGCGCCCATGATTGGGTATGGGTCTCTGCTCGTAAGGAACACCGGCAACTAGAAGTAGTAGAAGCTTGTCTCGAGCTAACAAAACTTGTAGTTCCGATTTCCTTGGAACGTTTTCCCTTTCTATTTGCACTTGGGGCTGCCTTCTGGCGCTGTGCTGTCCTTTCATGCTTAGTCTGTTGTCCTTTCGTCTCTCGCCATGCATCTACCTTTTCGTATCGTTTTCATTGGATGCCCCTCCAATGCTTGGACCTGACAGACTAGCGTCACTGTGTGTCGACAGTGCCACTGCATGTGTTGGGGCAGTGGTATCGGAGATATTGACTGTCTCATTTACAGTAAATTATCTTTCCATCTGCTGCCTCCACATTCACGGACATGATCCCCAAAAGATTTAGCTAGAATCAGCTCGAGCAGCTGTGTTTCTGTTTCCAGGGCGCACCATGAGGAGGTACTTTTGGGATCTTTGTTATCTGCTAACCCTGGGTCCGCCAAGAGCAGTGCGGTACCCTTTGTACACTAATGAGAAGTCCCTATCTTACCACGTGTACACTAATTACAAGTTCTTATCCAGTGGCGCAGCGAGGGGGCGGAGGTGCGGACCTGCCCCGGGCGGCATCATCGGGAGGGCAGCAATTTTATTTTCGTCCAGTCTTTCACAATCACTGACATATTTTTTTAATGTCACAAGGGAGGAAAACTATGATTCCGCCCCGGGCGCCATTGATACACGCTACGCCACTGTTCTTATCTTAACATGTGTACACACATGAGAAGTTCCTATCTTACCACGTGTACACAGATACTAAGCTCCTATCTTACCATGTGTACGCTCATGATAACATTATTTTGCTATCAATGAACGCTGACAAAGCCCAGCAGAGAAAACTTACAATATGTGAGATGACATGCCTGAGAAAAGCCGCAAGAGTGACAAAACTAGACAAATTGAGCAATTTTGAATTCAGGAGAAGAATCGATATAAGACCCTGCACATAATACATCGAGAAACAACAAATAAAATGGTTTGGGCATACACCTTATGAGAATGAACCATAACCAACTACCAATAAGAGCATATAACATATGAAGATCCTGATACAAGGCCAGAGGAAGACCTAGAAAAAGATGCATAAATAATATCACGACGACCCTGAATAAATACGGATTCAACGCAGCCAAGGTGACACACATGGCCTTGGATAGACAACCAATGCTCCCAGTCACCACATAACGTCAATTGTGGCTATTTTGACCATCATCCATCTAGAGATAGATAATAGACACTCATGATAAGTTCCTATCTTACCACATGTACACTCATGATAAGTTCCTATCTTACCACATGTACACTCATTATAAGTTCTATCTTACCACATGTACATTCATGATAAGTTCATATCTTACCACATGTACACTCATTATAAGTTCTATCTTACCACATGTACACTCATGATAAGTTCCTATCTTACCACATGTACACTCATTATAAGTTCTATCTTACCACATGTACACTCATTATAAGTTCTATCTTACCACATGTACACTCATGATAAGTTCCTATCTTACCACATGTACACTCATTATAAGTTCCTATCTTACCACATGTACACTCATTATAAGTTCCTATCTTACCACATGTACACTCATTATAAGTTCCTATCTTACCACATGTACACTCATGATAAGTTCCTATCTTACCACATGTACACTCATTATAAGTTCTATCTTACCACATGTACACTCATGATAAGTTCCTATCTTACCACATGTACACTCATGATAAGTTCCTATCTTACCACATGTACACTCATTATAAGTTCTATCTTACCACATGTACACTCATGATAAGTTCCTATCTTACCACATGTACACTCATTATAAGTTCCTATCTTACCACATGTACACTCATTATAAGTTCCTATCTTACCACATGTACACTCATTATAAGTTCCTATCTTACCACATGTACACTCATTATAAGTTCTATCTTACCACATGTACACTCATGATAAGTTCCTATCTTACCACATGTACACTCATTATAAGTTCTATCTTACCACATGTACACTCATGATAAGTTCCTATCTTACCACATGTACACTCATTATAAGTTCCTATCTTACCACATGTACACTCATTATAAGTTCTATCTTACCACATGTACACTCATTATAAGTTCCTATCTTACCACATGTACACTCATGATAAGTTCCTATCTTACCACATGTACACTCATTATAAGTTCCTATCTTACCACATGTACACTCATTATAAGTTCTATCTTACCACATGTACACTCATGATAAGTTCATATCTTACCACATGTACACTCATGATAAGTTCATATCTTACCACATGTACACTCATGATAAGTTCCTATCTTACCACATGTACACTCATTATAAGTTCCTATCTTACCACATGTACACTCATTATAAGTTCCTATCTTACCACATGTACACTCATGATAAGTTCCTATCTTACCACATGTACACTCATTATAAGTTCCTATCTTACCACATGTACACTCATTATAAGTTCTATCTTACCACATGTACACTCATGATAAGTTCATATCTTACCACATGTACACTCATTATAAGTTCTATCTTACCACATGTACACTCATGATAAGTTCCTATCTTACCACATGTACACTCATGATAAGTTCATATCTTACCACATGTACACTCATGACAAGTTCCTATCTTACCACATGTACACTCATTATAAGTTCCTATCTTACCACATGTACACTCATGATAAGTTCCTATCTTACCACATGTACACTCATTATAAGTTCCTATCTTACCACATGTACACTCATGATAAGTTCATATCTTAGCACATGTACACTCATTATAAGTTCCTATCTTACCACATGTACACTCATGATAAGTTCATATCTTACCACATGTACACTCATTATAAGTTCCTATCTTACCACATGTACACTCATTATAAGTTCCTATCTTACCACATGTACACTCATTATAAGTTCATATCTTACCACATGTACACTCATGATAAGTTCATATCTTACCACATGTACACTCATTATAAGTTCATATCTTATCACATGTACACTCATGTTAAGTTCCTATCTTACCACATGTACACTCATGTAAAGTTCTCATTTAACCAAATGTATATATACTCATGACTATACTTGTAAGAGTTGGACGCTCATGGAGAGACGATTACAAGTTTTCTAGTACAAATTTTTTGTAGCATATCCTTTACATGTATTGCGTGCAATGGTAGATACCCCAGGAATATCAGTGGGGGGGGGGGGGGGGGGGACATAACATAAATAATTTGAGATGTGTGGAAGGCACTGTTCTGATTGCAAAAAGTGAGGAAGACCTTCAAGATTTAATTAATGTAGTAGTCACAGAAAGTAAAGAGAAATGCCTCTACCTAAATATCAAGAAAACAGAAGTAATGGTTATTTCAAAGAAACAAAATACAACTTGCAAGACTAACGTGAATGATATTGTATTAAAACATGTCTACCAATTCAAATATTTAGGTACTACAATTACAGCAGTTGGAACAAGTTCGACATAAATAAGAAGCTGAATAGGGCAGGCAAAAACAACATTCAGAAAAATGAAAAATATACTGTGTAATATGACCTTGTCATTAGAGGTAAGAAAGAGAGTTCTGCAGTGCTATATAACCCCTATACTAACATATGGGTGCGAGTCGTGGACAATAAACAAACTGGAAAGTGGGAAATTAGAAGCAACAGAGATGTGGTTCTATAGAAGAATGCTGAGAATACCATGGACTGCCAGAAAAACTAATGTAGAGGTGTTGAAAGAGTCAAATGCGAAACAGACCTTAATCAACAAAAGAATCAGACCTTAATCAATAATATAAGAAAAAGACAATCTTCTTTTTTTGGCCACTTCATGAGACAGTCAGGTTTAGAGAACATAGTCACAACAGGCAAAATTGATGGCAACATAGACAGAGGGCGACAACGTGAGAAAATACTAGACAGTTTGACAACTTGGCACGGCAAGGAAACAACAACGACCTTGATACATAATACTGTGGACAGAGAGCTGTGAGAGCTATGACCACCTACGCCAGCCGGCATGGCACCTGATGATGATGATCCTTTACAGGACTTAGCTATCAACCCAGCATTTATTGGCTGTGGTGATTTTCTAGGAAATATAGATACGTTTAGTAGTTTGCCATTGCTTTCTGACCGGTCCGGATGCACAATTGCCTGTGGTGGGGATCGAGTTCGGTACCTTGACAGTCACAGGCGCAATTTGTACCACTTCGCCACAGATTCGGACCTAGTACAAATGCTACAGACGAATTCTACGAATTTCCTATAGGGAACATAAGAAATAAAAGTAGAAATGTATGCAGGTGTTCAAGAACCATTGATTTCAATAGTGAAACGACGAAAACTAACATGGTTTGGACATGCATGCAGACATGATTCCTTGTCAAAAACTATGCTGTAGGGAACTGTCGAAGTGCAGATGAGGGCAAATAAAGGAATGGACAGGACAAGATTTTTCATCGCTCATCCGTATCGCTGTGGATATAATCCGCTGGAAAACTCTGTGTGCTGAAGCATCCAATGTGGTATCCCTACGACCTTGAAGGGTTACGGGTTTATTGATTTATACTCATGACTAAAATAAACAACTAGACGACACTGACAAAATTGATGCCTTTGGAATGTGGATATATAGAAGAATCGTTAGCGCAGTGGTTAGCGCACAGGCTTCGCATATGAGTGGTCCTTGGTTCATTCCCCAGCTGAGGCGGAAATGTTTTCAGATCGCAACGGCTCCCAGGTCGGCCCAGCCTTAAATGGGTACCGGATTAATCCGGGAAGTAAAGACTGCGAGGATGGAGATGGCTACCGCCCTCATTTGCAGAGCCTGTGAAATGTGAGATCGCTAACATCTCACACCCCTACGGCATTAATAAATGCTATGGGTTACTTTACTTTTTTTTATATAGAAGAATATGGAGAACTTCTTGGGGAAAAAAAGAAAACGAACAAAGAGGTTCTAACAACAACTAAGATGAAGATAACTAAGATAACAACTAAGGACATAAAGATCAAGCAAATAAAATATTTTGGACATTAAAAGACATGACACCTTGTTGAAGACTTTACTTTAGTCGAAGGGAGAGTAGCAAGAGGTAGGAAGAGATACAAGTGAGAGAATAACATCACAAGATGGACAGGGGGATGCTGGAGGTCTGTTGTAGCCAAGCTTAGTTGCGGAGACGGTACCTCATGGTGATGATGGAGCCACATAATAGTGATAGTTTTATGTCATTTCCGATGATAGGGGAAATAACCAACATTACAATTTTGTACTTGTGAGGTGAAAGGTTAACATTCATAAGCCGAAATAAATTTCTCTTGCATTATAAGCAAGATTCCTTGACGTATCTACTGTACAGTCCATATGAATTTAACGTTTAGAACAAAATCAAGGCATGGATACTCTGTTAAATTTTCTCCGTATTTTTCACAACGACTAGCTTGCGTGTCATCCCAGTATTATGGAATTGCAGGTAAATTACAATTAACTAGTTAATTTGAGTTAAAGTACTGAGTTGGACTAGTAGGAGACTACCCTCAGGAATTGTCAAAGTAGGTACTTGGACTTGGTCAAAGTTTTCAAAATAGTACAATATCAGTAAACAATACTACAGCTCGTTTGCCCTTGAAAATTGCAGTTTAGCAATACTTCAACAAAGAAGTCCGTGCGTCCATCCTGAAAAAAGTTGGTAGGCCTAAAAAGTTATACGCCTAATAATTTCTTCTGCTTCTCGTCCACACTTTACACTTGCCTTGGTTATGACGTCTTGTCACATCCTTTTATTTCGTGTGCTGTCAATCATTTCTGATACTGATGTTCTCCCATGCAACATCGCTAGGTTGTCAAGCATCTTCTCTCTTGGTCTACCCTTCTTGCTCTTCAGCTTGCCTATTGTTATAATGTATTCAGAATACCATTCCATCTTTCCTCTTCTCATGATGTGTCAAAAAAATGTGGACTATCTCTTTCTGATGCCGGTAAGCAGCTCTCTTTTTGAATTAACTTCTTTCACTATATCTTTATTACATATTTTATCTGTCCATGGTGTTCTTAACATTCTTTTATAAAGCCACATCTCTACTGCCTCAATTTCATTTTTTCACTATTCTGCTGAGTGTCCAAGATTCAGTTTCATACATGCATAGGAGTATTGTATTAGTAACAACCGCCAAAGATGGATGTGTTGGGTAATTGGCACAAATAAAGCGGCGACAATGCATTTCCATTCTCGGGACTACATCCTGCTGGAAATCTAGTAGGACCATGGTCCAGCTACAAGAGAGATCCAACAGGAGTTTGAGAATGAATGCTGAAGAAGAAGTGCTACTACAGATGCACTCTCTGTCATAACAGCATTGATTTACACAGGTACACTGAATGAATTGAGGGCGGTTCTAGCTCAGTTGCACAATACTTTATAGAGAGTAGTGATCCAGTGGATACCGTCACACTGTAACATTGAAGGGAATGAAGTTGCAGATAGACTGACCAAAGAATGAGGGAATTTAACTCAAGAAGACTACTTGGTAAGTTATGAAGAAGTGAAGACTATAATTAAAGGCAACAATAACAAAAAGTGGAAAGAAGACCACCCCAAATATAATACAGATGATGGGTATTACCAACTATCCAGAAGAGAATATGTACTCACTGTGCAAAACTGAAATTCAACATGTAAATTGTAAAACGGGGTAATGAAGTTTTACTAATAATACAAAACAAATATGGGCACACACACACAAATCAACATTTCCACCGAAAGGCCTTTAACAAGGATAACATACACATATAAATAACCAAATGGTCAGAGAGTGTCCGACAAAGTGGATGGTGCCGCAGTAACCTAATGAACAAATAGTCAAGCAAAATGAATTAAACAGGTTACTAAAACACTTACCTTGCCTATTAATAAAAATATATTTTAAAAAGTATATATAAAAAAACATACAATAAAACTAAACAGGACAATTCTCCACGTATCGGCTCAAATTGAACCTTTTTCAAAAGACAAACAACAGAAAACAACAAAATAAAAAACAAAATAGACTACATAAAAAACAAAACTTTTGTTATGGAGATGGGGCTTGATGAAATCTAGTCATCTATTTTGTTTTTTATTTTGTTGTTTTCTGTTGTTTGTCTCTTGAAAAAGGTTCAATTTGAGCCGATACGTGGAGAATTGTCCTGTTTAGTTTTATTGTATGTTTTTTTTATAACATATGCATCAAAAATGAGAAGTAGGGATGACACAACTAGAAATCACATGTCTAGTGAAATGGCCAGAAAGATAGAAATTCAATCAAACAAATTTCTATCCTTCCGGCTATTTTGGTACACATGTGAATGCAAGTTGTGTCATCCCTATTTGTCATTTTTGATGTATTTCTATATACCAATATACTATGGCACAAAACAAGAAATGGAAAACACTGTCCAATTATTACAAGAAACAATACTGCAGATATAGACATTATTAGCTAACAAAAGAAGAAGACAAAACCTACATTGTGCATATTTCAATCATAACTACTGCTGTACTGGAGTACATATGAATAATATCATCCATTGCAAACAAATTGTCTCAAAATTCCACAAATTTTTAAAATTTAATAACAAATCAGTCTCACATGACATTCTGTCAATGGTAAACATTGATAGAAAATGTAAACTCTGAACTACACAAAGATCACACTTTTAAATTAACCCTGGGCAGACAATATGGATCCAGGCTAAACAAGTAAAAAGCCACTCCCTGTGACTCTAGTGTTTACCAATAGAGGTGATGCAAGCAACTCAAATGGTTTTAATAGTAAAACGTTGAAACAAATCAATTTTTGTTTCTAGTTCTTTCAGCAACTTCTGTAGTATTATTACCAGTATTAATATTCGTTTCCTACCTCTGCCTATACACTGGTTTTCAACTTTTGTCATATTTTGGACATTAAAGTTATATCCTTGGCTTATACATGGATAAGTTTATACACTGTAATATATGGTATATAAAAAGAAAAATGGTTCAAAAAATTAGTAAATCTAGTTACCAACGAGAGTTTTCTAAATTTCACTTCTTCTTCTTCTTCTTTCGTTCACTTGAAACATGTCTATATCTGTAATTCTGTCTCCTTAATAAAACTCACTGTCTTTTGTAGTACATACAGTGTCCCATAGAGTTTTGATTCCAGTGTTGTTTCCTCTGGCCAATATGTCTGTCTCAGCATTTCATGCTCAGAACACTCTTGAAGTATATGTTTGGCGCTCTGTGCTGCCTGTACACATGGCCCTGTTGCCAATCTTGAACTTTGTATACATGTGACTGCGGAGTCGGTTGTGTCCTGTTTTGAGACGTAGAATTATAACTTGTTCTGATCTGTTCATAATGTGATAGTCATCTTGTGTTGGTGTTTGTGGCTTTCTTATTGACTTGATCATCTGTTTTTTCTGATGGTAGGTGATTGGTATATCTGGTTGGTCTGTGGCAGCACCTTCCTTAGCCAGTTGGTCTGCTTTTTCATTTCCTGGTATTCCACAGTGAGAGGGTATCCACTGCATGGTTACCCTATACTGGTACGACAATTCGCTAAGTAGTTTTTTCAAGTCTGTTAGTTTTCCAGACTGGAGAGCTTGAAGCACTGACCTTGCATCTGTCAGGAATACCACAGGCTGTAGGCCAGAGTTGGAGTTCAGCAGTTTTTTAGCTGCCATACTAATTGCCTGGATTTCTGCATCATAATTATTGCAGAATTTTCCTGTCGGTGTTCTGACTGTATCTCTAGGCTTGTATGGATATTCTATATATACACCTGCACCTCCATTCCTCACAGCATTCTGTGCTGACCCATCTGTGTATACTTTGACCCATATATCTTGTGGATATTCCTAATCCAGGTAACTGAGAGTGACTGTCATTCGCTGCACACTGTTCTGTTCGTCCTTGCTTAGTATTCCTTTCACTCCACGGGGTTTGTTCTGGTACAGACCTTAAGGGGCTGTCAACTTCAGGTAGGTCTGTAAGTTGTCTACGGAGTCGTTTAGCTTGATGGATAAAGCTGCTTCTTTTCAGTCGCCCCATTGCTAGATTTTGGAATCTTTCCTTCATTGGATGACTTGGCATACACTGAAACTTTTCTGCTTGAATTAGTACTTTTGTGTCTTTGCGTTCGCCAAGTGTTTGCATTCTTCCCATTTTCTGCATCTCTGCTATGGATGTTGATTTCATTGCTCCCAACATTATTCTAAGTGCCTGGTTTTGCACTTTATCTAGATCTTGTAATGTGGTGTTTGATGCAGGACACCATGCAGCTGAACCATATTCCAGGTGTGGTCTTATGCCTTGCTGGTAAACTTTACTGAGTATATTTCCACTGGCTCCCCATGTGGTTCCACTTAGTTTTCTCAGGATAGCTAGCTTCCTCCTGGCTTTTGTTGTTGCTTTGTTTATGTGCTGCTTCCATGTCAGCTTATCATCAAAAGTAACTCCTAGGTATGTGGGTTGTTTGTCTTCTTTCAAGAGCTCTCCATCTATCTTGATATGACCGGCTTTTTGTTTTGGTGAGAGGGTAAAGAGTGTAGTTCTGCACTTATCTGTGTTAATGCTGACGCATCATCTATTTGCCCATAAGGTTAGGGCATCGATGGCTCTTTGTATTTGTTTAGTGGCCACTGTTGCATGTTCTTTACACATTGTGTTTTGTGCGTGGCATCCTGATTATCTGTGCACCTTTTGGCTGGATGCCTCCGTCGTCAGCACTCTGCTTACTTGGGCAGGACTATGGTCCTGCTCAAGTGGGACTGCCCGACCAGTCTTAGTTTCCATCCCTTGATGGCTAAACTAAGCCCCATCACCACTGCACGGTGCTGGCCTCGATGGGGTAAATTTCACTAAATTTAAATTGGTTATAATGGGCTTAACTTACCTTAAAACACTAAATTCTCTATTGCTTTAGTGTGCGATAAAATTTCTGTCAGAATCGATGACCACCATGTGTAGCAAAGATGCATGTTCCCTAACTATACACACTTATATAGGCATAGACGCATTTATTTTCAAAATTTCTATTAAAATAACTGAGTTTGGGTTAGGGAGTTTCTCAAACACGCTGGTCACAAGATATTTATTGGCTAGAGCAATATTTTCTGTACACGCACAGTTCTCTATCCAGTTCTTTATTGATTGACAAACATTCTAAGCCCACTATGATGCTAATTTCTGGCAAAAATCATATTTCAAGCCCAGCTTCTTTACTTGGACATGGAAAAGCAATCATTATCATCATTAATTTTTTTTGTCTGTGCTGTTTCTGTGCCATTGCTACACTGTTCTATACAGTGACAGAACTCATCAGTCACTCTCATTGCTTCAAATACGAGAATGACAAAATTTAAATGTGGTTTGTCTTTGCAATTTTTACCTCACCATTGCTACAAGATACTGTTTACGAACACAGAAAATTGTATTTTCTAATCATACACATCAAGTCTCCAAAAATGCAAACAGGAGTTACATTTTGTGTGACCATCTAGCTCAAGGTTTTCATCACTATATAACCTCTGTAGTCAAACTGCTGTTTGATCTATGAAGTCACTGTGTGGCACTGTGGTTTTCAGCCTTAGCAGTTACACTTTGCTTTGATTGGGCTATTTTACACATTTCAGTTACAAGCCTCCATGCTCTTTGTAAAACTGTTATTTAACCTATTTTCTGTATTTTTTAATTGTATATTTATATATATATATATATTCACCTGTATGTTTTCAGGATCTGAAGGGTATCACAGAATACAAATATTGTGACTTGTCATGCAAGTTGTAAGAGGTGACTGAGATGGGTTAGAATAGGGTTTGCTACACTATCGCATAGAAATTGAAAGCTAAATATTTATGACAACAGACAGACTGTGCTGTAAGGTGCAAGCATTGCATCTTTGTTGTTAAGAAACTAAACATGTGCTTGCTTTCACGGCTTAAATTACAAAGATAAGTGGTTGTACTAGATTGAGCACAGAATAAGCAATGTTAATAAGCAAATAATCTCCAGAGTTTTTTTTTATACTTATGTACATATTTGGTATTCTGACAGGCTGCGGCAACATTTTCATTCTTGATGTTTTTCCTGGGGAGATTAGGCTTGTCCAAATGTCGGATTGGAATGATGGGCTCTTTGACCTGACATGGGCAGAAAATAATGAGAATATCCTTGTTACTGCAGGTGGTGATGGTTCTATTCAGGTGTGGGATGTAGCTCAGGCACAGGTACATAAAGTATTTCCATTTTTAAAAAGAGTATTATCACATAATTTATATGCAATTGTCTTTTGTTCCAGGTTTTGCTGGGAAATCTTGTAGAGTGAGTGTAGTTTGTGTGCTCTAGCAGTCATTTGTGCTGCTTTACCATATTTGTCATGAATGTCCTCTTGTCAAGCACTTTTTATTCACTATCTTATTAAAGTCTGAATATTCACTTCAACAAGTTGTATTTTAATCCTTCTTATTTATAAGATTTTAATTCCATATATTATGACTTTACTTACCAGCAATCCAGAGCAATCTTATCTCCCATTACCAAGGGTGTTTCATCTCCCATTACCAAGGGTGTCTTGTCTCCCATTACCAAGGGTGTCTTATCTCCCATTACCAAGGGTGTCTTGTCTCCCATTACCAAGGGTGTCTTATCTCCCATTACCAAGTGTGTTCACACATTATTTAGACATCGACATTGCCATCTTTAAAAATCCATATAAAGTCCATAATGAATGTTGGCATTTTCTGAATGAATTTGAAAGCCCCAGAATTAATTTAATGGTGAAATTTTACTTATTATAATATTGGGTGTGGATTTACATCACTTTCTGTATATCACAAAATTCCACCTTCCAGAAATTGTTTTTCAAGTACTCATAAACGACGTCAAGAGACTATCATAGGTGCCATCATTTTAGACAAACATATTTTCCTGGATGAGTTATTCTTAGTCACGCTATCACTACAGTTGCCATATTTCTGAAGTATCATAACAGTTTCGACGATCATCAAAGTCAGTCAACAAGTGTATATAACAATTACCACAAATTTGGTTGGTAAAGTGTTAATATACTAGTACTCAATTTTCTTTATGACATCCACTCTTTATATTGACCGTTGCTCCCGTGATTCTGATCTATGTTTACAATTGATTAGACTAGGATTTGTTAATGTTAATTTTTAATGGTAAATTCCCAGTAAATGGGACTACCATTCCAACTTTTTATAAAATCTGTGCTAATCTGACATTTTGTGACAATATTGGCTACCAGCTCAATCCTAGATACAAAATGGTTACCATAAGTTTGTTGAGTTTTCCTGCAACTGATAGATGTGCAGTACATATGTTACAAGTGCAATGACTGCTCCCAGATGCAAAGATATGTACTCAGGGCCATCCAATGACCTTATATTATAGAAATGGGGGAATGATTCACTGGAAATGCAACGCTAAAGAACACCAATAGTAAATTGAGTTGAAGATTGACACATCAATCAATCAATAAACCCGTAACCCTTCAGGGTCCTAGGGGTACCACATTGGATGCTTCAGCACACAGAGTCCTCCAGCAAATTCTATCCTCAGCAATGCGGATGAGTGTGGAAATATCTTGCCCTGTCCATTCCTTGATGTTATCTGTCCATGCCTTTATTTTACCTCCTCTGCTTCTCCCACCCTCGACAGTTCTCTGCAGAATTGACACATACCTGCAGTTCACCAAAATTTTAGATGTAACAATATGTCAATACTGCTATGGCTGAGATTTTCAGATGACTTCTGTTGAGTGGTGTGCACGAGAGCTGCAGATGGGCAAAAATTCAATGGCAGAGTGGTTAGTTAGGTCCATCTAATAAATATGACATGCACAAACTTGCTCTTGCTTTGAAAATCAATTATTTACTTTGTGCTATTGATTTGATGTAGTGCCTAAAACTTCAACAATCGTTGAAAAACTATGTCCTATACAGAATATGCATCAATTATTACTAATGTGAGATATGGACTGCTCAAATGTATAAAACTTTCCTGAAAGAGAAGAAATATATTTACCAGACTATCCAACAAAAGTTGTTTTTGCACTATTCAGTAATTTCATATTCATGACTTCGACATTGGATGACAAAAGAGTGATATTCTTAGAAGTTCAAGATAATTGATTCTCAACCTTATTTGGATCACTTTTGTGACATTTTTTTCCATAACTTCCCTGGGACCTACACATTACTTTAAAAAGGTAGATGAATGTCTGTAAATCTCAGCACGGTCTTTTAAGGTTTATTGTTTATTGATATATATCTAATTACATTTTGTTAAAAATAATTACCATTCATAGATGGGTCTGTGGTCCCCCTATGTCATATACTTCTCTCTGTGGCTATTCTGCAATACAGGATACTACTATTTATCACACCACTGTGCATTTGTGGAACAGATAAACAGAAATCTGAACATATTCTACACAACTGTCATATGAACAATTGAGAGAGATGTACTCGTCCAACAGCTTAACCCTGAAAGCAAAGATGTATTGAACCAAAGAAAAGGACCAGACAACAATGAAGTTCATCCATAAGACTTGTTTCATGCTGTAGACATCAAGTGGTTAACAAAATAAAGAAAAGTAAGGTTAACTTTCTATCAAGGTAAAGATAGGCTGAGTTATGAATTACTGGTAATGTCATAGCACAGTTTCCCATAAGTGCTCAGCTGCCTAGTAATTGCTGACAAGAGATCTCCTAACCAGTCTCACTTATCACACTTGCTCAGCAGCAATGATGCTATTCCGTGACCTTCCCCGATCATGAACCCTGGTACCCTAGTTCCTGGTGACTAGATGAAGCATTGGAAGAAATGTTTTTATTTCACACCATGAATAATGAGTGAACTTAAAACCCAGGTATACTGGTCTGCAGACAAAAGACTTAAAACTACACTACCCCAGCTTCGCAACTTTCCATACAGATAATCATTTTCTGTAATCAGTTTAAAAAATTTTCTATATATAATTAAATTATTTAACATTCAAATATTTACCTTCCTATGGCTTCTCCTCTCTACCTTCCCCCATTTCAAAGTGTTTCTTTGTGCCCCCCTTCAAGTCTATGTGGCCCCCATTGGTGCCATATGACCCATGTGGAGAACCACTGTTCAATGAAATAAAGATCATTACCCAATACTGAATTTTGTTCTGTGTTGTATTATTAGTTAATCTTTTCTAATGATTTATTATTATGAATTTTACAATGGGAAAATACAAATTGACTTTTCACAGAGTCCTTTGAAAGTTTTGAAAGAGCATACAAAAGAAGTAAGTTTTATGTGTACATTTTTATTTTTTTAAATCACTCCAAAATAATAGTGATATTTATTAATTAAAGTGACAGAAATATTTGTATATTTAATATTTTGTATTTCTTAAAGTTCACTCAAAAATTTAATAAGACCAATGTGCACGTAAGAAATAAAGTAGAGATGTGTGCAGGTGTTCAGGAGCCATTGCTTTCAATAGTGAAACGGCGAAAACTAGCATGGTTCGGACATGTATGCAGGCACGATTCCTTGTCAAAAACAATACTGCAGGGAACTGTCGAGGGTGGAAGAAGCAGAGGAGGTAACATAAAGGCATGGACAGACAACATCAAGGAATGGACAGGGCAAGATATTTTCACACTCATCCGCATCGCTGAGGATAGAATTCGCTGGAGGACTCGGTGTGCTGAGGCATCCAATGTGGTACCCCTACGACGCTGAAGGGTTACGGGTTTATAGATATATTTCTTAAAATGCAATAATTCTTTGTAATCCTTTTCTTCCTTGGTTAAATAAAACTGCATTTTTCTTTCTGCTATAGTTTTCATAGCCTATATTAATTTTGTATTTTAATTCAACTGAGGTGAATGCAGTTGACTGGAGCCAGACAAGAAATGAACACTTTGTGATCAGTGCATCCTGGGATAATCTTATCAAGATGGTAAGATTGATTACAAAGGAATACACAAAGTAATAACACTATGGATAATAGAAGGTTGTTACTGTTACTAATAAATTATTATTATGTTTTTGTTGTCACATATGCAGGATGAGAGCATTCCAGTGTATTTATTGCATTTAATTCTTGTTTGTTCATTTCCTGATAAAGGTCCCTAATTGAACTGCAATGTAAAAAAAGCTATTGTTCCTTTGTTTGTTTGTTATTTTTCATTTTTCAGTATTTTACAATTTAGTAATTTTACTATTTTTATTAAGTTTATTAGTAACAGTAACAATAGTACATCATGCTTAGTGTTATCTCTTATAGTTAGTTAGTCGTCAGATCATCATCATGGCGCTCTGAACAAGTATATAGTTGCTCTGATCTCATATTTAATATGGCCTTCAGCATGTGATAACTGACTGTTCTGATTCTGTGTTGGTTGATAACTCTTCTTTCAATTCCTATATGCCACTCGTTTCTTGCAACACCATGTTCAGTCCCAGGTCCTGCATTCTAGTTATAGATACGAAATAAGAATTACACCCCTATCTTCCAACTGGTCCAACTCCATGATTGCATTCAAAATACCATTACCAGGTTTAGGTATTGGTATCAGCTGTGCATCCAGTATATACAGGCAATACCTTTTTTTAAGCTGTTGTTAAATCATCAACATGTGGTATATTCTTTCCAGTGCGTGGTCTTCCTTATAGATTCTCAGATCACTCCGCAATTCTGGGCGAGTTGACCTGCCACAGCTAGAGACATGTTTAAACAATCTGATATATCACTGCACCATCATTGTCTTGGACGCTCTCTTTTGCCGTTAACTCTGCCTTCAGCTATTAATCTTTCCATGGTGTTATGTCTCTTTATATGACCAAAAAAACACAGCTTTCTTGTTAAGATGTTGTTCAGAAGCCAGCCCTCTTCAACATTTATTGATCATAACAACTCTTGCTGTTAAATAAACATATTAATTATTCGATATCGTCATCCAAATATTCTTCTATCAAAATGCTGAAAGAGAACATCTGCAGGGTAAAAATGTAGACCACAAAAATGTATCATCTTATGAGCATGTTGAATGAAATCAGCATCATCATGTACCCTCAGGATGTCCTTTGTTCAGCAGCTAAGTATGTTCTCGTTATTTCTAATTCTGCAGCCCTTTCCACATCTAAAAATTCAACTGGCCACCCAATATTAGCTATTACTTTTTATCCTCATAATACTCAAGTTCTTCAAATTCTTTTACATCATTTCCACATTCTTCAAACTGACCCTTTCACCAGCCCTGTTTTCCTTCTCCCCCACTTGTCACTTGCCACAGAGATAGGAACCTGTGAGACCCTTTATACCACTCACATTTTCATTCCAGTAATTATCCTGGTACTTTCCCTTGCTCTTATCAATGTCTTACATGTCCTTTTAAAGGTTCTATTCCAACCATCTAGTTTCCTACACACTTTGACATTCAAGATTTCTTCTTTGTTTGTCCAATAATTTTATTTACTGTATCATTTGCAAAAATATATCATGAAGTAATGTGCAATTAAAAAATACATTAGTGAAACTGGTAGGTGATTGGCTGGCAGATTTACAGAGCATTTATGGAATATCTCTCACAACATTGATTCCCACGTAGCAAATAATTTCAACAATCCCACACATCACAGCAGAATTTATGTTTCTGTTACTGGTCTAGTTCTTTGCTCATCTTTTGACCACCAGTGACTGTCCCTTGAGGGTCACTTGATATACCACCTCGGTCATCAACCCTCATGGACTGAACATCCAACAGCATTTCACTTAGTCAGTCGCCATGCCTCCTCCCCCACATTTGTATCATCACGATTGTTTTTCTCTGTAGTTTTTTCCCTTGTACTGTCATTTTGTTTCCAATCTGATTACTGTGTTCAGTATATATGCTCTAGCCCTATGTATATATCTTATCTTCGCACCCACCATTATTTTCTTTCATCTGCATTATAACCTGTACTCTTATTTGTGGATGCATATTCATGCCACTGGATAGTCTTCAACACTTCACTTGGCCTTGTTCTTCACCCCACCCCAATGCCCTTCTATTCCTACTGACACCCACTTTTTCATGTTCATCCCTTACAATGTCAATTTAGTTCTGTTCTAATTTACATGTTTCTTGCTAGTTCACTGATAGTTATGTATATGGTTGTATGTGGTAAGTCTTTGTATACATATTTAATGTATGTGTGTGTATTTATGTATGCCTGTTTTTGTAAGTGCTCTTTGGTATTGTGTTGTCTGTCTATTTGTTCACTCTTGTATTTTTATGCCTTCAGTTTGTGCTTTTCCTTGGTCTTTCTTGTTCAGTTCAATTGCTTCCTTGGAATGGTGTTTATGGTATAGTTGTTGCTGTCTCATTCTTGTCTTTTTTATTAGAATTTTGTTTTGGCCTGTCATTGTGGTGTTGTATCTGCTGGTCGACTATTTCCTTGCTTAGTGAATCGTGCATCTATGGTGAGCATGCTGCTCTGTATTTGATGTTTGTTTTGCGTTCGCTCCATTGTAACCAGCACGGATATCCGTGTGATTTCCGCCGGGAGCGTGATTACGTTGTGCCACCGTTACGCGCCATGTAGGCCTAGCACATCCGATTTCGGCATGCCTCTGTATTTGATAAATTCACTTCCTTTTTTTTGCCAGCTGCTAAATAGACTGTTTTTATTGTTTTATTAGATATTTGTTGAAATTTTAACCTTTAGAGTCCTGAATTAAAATTACACAATATCTCCTGGGGGGCCTGGATTCTTTTTTTGACAATGTATTATTTTTGGTGAGTGTTTGGTAAACGCGATAACTTTTCTAATGCTTTTTTAAATTGTTCAAGAACATATTATCTATAACTTTACTAGACTAGACTTGATGAATAGGTATGGATGATCGATATGAACATTGATATTGAATATTTGCGATCTTCTTATGATGCTTGGCTTGAATCATCACTATACTATATAATATCGTAATAACGTTTTTTCTTTTTAGAGATTTTTAAATAATTGTTTTACATTTAAATAAAGAATTGAATACTGAATGTAATTGTGTGAGTTTTTTGGTGTACGCATGATATGTGAGATGATGGTGAAGGTTGAAAAAAAATTAAAACTGAACAGAAAAATGTGTACTTGTCTGAAGTGTGGCATCCCTGATAAAACTCTTCTACATACCTAGGCCTATTGTATTTATGCTATTTCATAACCAAACTTACATTTTCATGATATCATCTGTGAAAACACATAGTGGAACATGTAGAGGTCACTTACCTTGTCAATCCATTTGTTTGGCCAAGTAGTTAGTAGTGCACAATGTCTATTCAATATTAAGCCTATCATTCTGATGTCACTTCATAACGAAATCAACATGTTTAAATCATCTGTCATAAACAAACGCAACACGTCTTCCTCACTAATGTTCTCAACTAAACCTTTGCTGAACATGCAAACTGTCAAAAACAGTGGTAAAGAAGCCAAGAGCTTGCCCAGGGTGCTAAAATACCTAGCTCATCAACAGTGCTGTAGGAAGTGTATAAAAGATGTATAAATTGAATATAATACGAGGGGGAGTCAATAAGTAAGTCACAAATTGATGTTGGATGGCAGGAAAATGCAGTAGGTGGTTTCTAAAGCTGTTTATAGTTGATATAATCATAGAACTTTATGTTTATGTTCGCTAGATGGCACTAGCTGTACCTTGCGCATGCGCAGCACAAAAAACAAAATGGCTACTGTACTTACAGAGTGTACAATCAATGAACAACGTGCTGTTGTGCGTTTTTTATGGGCAAAAGGACTGCCTGCAAAAGACATTCATAAAGAAATGCTTCCTGTTTATGCTGACAATTGTTTGTCCCGTAAAGCGGTGCACAGCTGGGTAAAAAAATTTTCTCAAGGACGCTCTAAAATTGTTGACGAAATCCGATCTGGTCGTGCTGTTGAAATTGCAACAGACACATCTGTGCAGCGGGTTGAGGAGATGATTCGAGGTGACAGACGAGTAACGATAGACGCTGTAGCAGCTGCAATAGGGTGCTCACATGGTTCAGCATACAGCATCATGCATGACCGATTGAAATTTAAGAAAGTGTGTTCAAGGTGGGTGCCCAGACAATTGACGGACGAACACAAAATGAACCGATTAGGCTTGTCATTGGAGCATCTCTGTCAATACGCAAATGAAGGAGAAGACATGATGAACAGGATTATTACTGGGGACGAATCATGGGTGCATCACTACCAGCCTGAATCAAAGCGTGCTTCAATGCAATGGAAACATCCTTCTTCGCCTTGTGTCCAAAAATTCAAGGTTACACCATCAGCAGGGAAGGTTATGCTGACAGTGTTCTGGGATTGTCAAGGAGTGCTTTTAACCAATTTCAAAAAGAAAGGTGACAATGTGAATTCTGAATCATACTGTGAAGTTCTATCAGTGCTTCGGGATGCAATTCGAAGAAAACGTCCAGGGCTGCTGACTAGAGGAGTGCTACTCCTTCATGACAATGCTAGACCACATACGGCTCGATTAACTCAGGAGAAAATAAAAAATCTTGGTTGGAAAATTCTGGAACATCCTCCTTACAGCCCCGATTTAGCCCCTAGTGATTTTCACCTTTTTGGTCCACTAAAAACCCACCTTGGCGGGAAGCATTTCGCGACTGACGCAGAAGTTGAATGTGAAGTGAAAATGTGGCTTAAAAAGCAGAGCACGCAGTTCTACGCAGCAGGTTTGGGAGGACTCATAAAACGATGGGATAAATGCATCAATGTTGGTGGAAATTATGTTGAGAAGTAAAGGGATAATGTATGTGTAAAAATAAACAGTTTTCAGGTTTTTATCGTCTTCAGTTTTTTTCTAAAGAGCCATTTGTGACTTACTTATTGACTCCCCCTCGTACATATTGAGGATCCCACCTTTCATTTCCAGTACAGGTATGTCCCATAACAGCAACCTCCCGTCAGGGATTAAGATAACTTTTCACGTACTAAGCCGCAACAACTATTAGGTGGAGTGACCAGTTCCCTTCCTTGCTGTACCTCCCCTAACTCAGGTGTCAGGTACTCATTAACAGCTGAGTCAACAGGAGAAGTGATCAATTTTTTGTGTCCAGACGTGGTTTTGAACTTGGCAAGCTGTAACTCGATGATAGCAAGCAAGCTCAATATCAACTAGGCTACCACTTTCCTCTTCATTTCCAGTAGGCAGTTTTTGTTCTTAAAGTAACATTTTTAAAGTGGCCTCAAAATATCCTCAGCAAATTTTTTTATTATGTTTTTATTAAAATTTAAACTTTGACCAGCTTTGCCAGCTTTACATTTTCTACAGTGGGACATAGGTCACAGCCAGTCCTTAATGACATACACAGGTCATGACTATATTGTCTACAGTGCATGCTGGTCACCCCACATCCCTGGCTGCTTTGCTTCTGCTTCAGGTATCTCCATTTTCTTAATTTTATCAAAGAAATAAAGATATTTTTTAGTTGTTCTGTTAAATTCCAGGTTGACACCTGTACCTGCTCATAATGTCAGAGATGCTATACACAATAGCAACACACTAATGGTAAACTTTATGAAATAATACAGTGGACCTACTTTTCAGAAATTTCTAGTTTGTTATGATTCATAAATCTTAGTACATAATTGTGAAGTTATATTGCCATATTCACAGAAAACTTCTCTGAGTTTCATCTCAAAGCATTGCACACAGCAGAGAGATAGATTCTTCTGGCTAAAAAGATCTGAAGATACCATCCCAGGAAGTGATAGCTAATCACTTGTGATTCCTGAGGATCAAATCAACAACCAATAAAGGCGATGCACAGCAACTGTAGTTGTCAAATGGTTAATAACTTTAGGTTCACCATATTTCTTTTTAAACTTCCAATTTGAAATATATTTAATAAGTTACAAATGAAAAAATCTGCAGCTTAATTTATGCATACAACTTCTTGATGATGGAGTGGATACAAAATAACGAATGCCTCTTACAGTTTTTGTATGTATACCCCTGTGCATATGTTTCCACAATAGTCAATATGCGCAAGGTTGCTAGAGTCAATCTTGATTCCCATGTCATGAACCTTGCACATTAAAAATTGTACACTGAAGTGGCCCAGAGAAACAACACTGGAAGAAAAACTTGATGGACCTCTGTTCGCAATTAGAAATTACAGTCAAATTTGTAGAAGACAATTATAGATTTATAGAAGAATATTTGCAACTGCAGATATAAGCATATTCCAGGTGAGCAAAAGAAGAACACACTAAATTATCCTTCTATGTGTGAAATCAACAGAGATGTGATTCTATAGAAGAATGCAGAGAATATGGACTGCCAGAAAAACTAATGTGGAAGTGTTGAAAGAGTCAAATGTGAAACAGACCTTAATCAATAATATAAGAAAAAGGCAATCTTAATTTTTTGGCCACTCCATGAGACAGGCAGGTATGGAGAACATAGTCACAACAGGCAAGATTGAAGGCAACAGAGACAGAGGGCGACAACATGAGAAAATATTATACAGTTTGATAACCTGGCACGGCAGGGAAACAACAACGATCTTGATACATAATACTGAAGATAGAGAGCTGTGGAGAGCCATGATTGCCTATACCAGCCGGCATGGCACCTGATGATGATATATACATATATATATATTGTATTAGTGAAACAATGGTTATGTTATGAGATATAGTAGTCTCTTAAATTGTTTTGCTTGCATGCAAGTCCATAGATAAAGGCTGAGGGAAATATTCTCTGTTCATACATTTAAAGATTTGGTCAGTAAGAAAATAATTAGAGGGAATAATTGCTTCTGGGTCACTTTGACCCTTTATGGAATGGGACAGTTATCTCCACCCACAAACCTCTGTAATGAGACACATGGCAGGTAACAGTGTTGTTATTCTTTGCTTGACTTTTAGGCCTCTGAACCACAAGACGTCTCACTGTATGCCTCAAAAGTGTACAGAAAACAAACCATAGAGGCCTGTTGACAGTTTATATCTTTTATATTGAAAGAGCTGCATTCAAGTTTCATTTAGCTAGCAGGTTTTACTGTGTACCTGTATACAAGAATTCTGTTATCTTGCAGGTGATCATACAGTCAGATTATGGGACAGTAGAAAATCAGACAGTAACATAGCCATCATTTCAGCTCATGAAGGGGAAGTCCTGACATGTGATTGGTGCAAATATGATCAAGTGAGTACTTGAGTTTTTTAAAACCCTGAATTTTCTGTTCGTAATAAGGTGAATATTTCCTAGTGGATTTATTGTTTCTGACTCCACTGACAACCTACAAAATAAATATTTCCTGTAGATGTATAGTTTCTGACATCCTATAAAGTAAATATTTCCTAGTGGATTTATTGTTTCTGACTCCACTGACAACCTACAAAATAAATATTTCCTGTAGATGTATTGTTTCTGACAACCTATAAAGTAAATATTTCCTAGTGGATTTATTGTTTATGACTCCACTGACAACCTACAAAATAAATATTTCCTGTAGATGTATTGTTTCTGACTCCACTGACAACCTATAAAGTACCAGGTAAATATTTCCTGTAGATGTATTATTTCTGACAACCTATAAAGTTAATATTTCCTAGTAGATTTATTGTTTATTACTGGAAACCTATAAAGTGCTTTTTGCACCATTTAACAGGAAAACTTAGTGATTAAAAGACTATGAGAATTGTAGTCTTTTCATTCTCAAACTCCTGCAAATCAGCAGGATTTAGTCCAGTCCAATGAAATGTTTATGTAATAATAACAGAAATTTGCTACATACAGTATAAACCAGGGCTGTTCAATTGGCGGCCCGCTAGCCTAATCTGGCCCACAGAGGCCTAGTAAGTGGCCCACTGGCCAAATCCGGCCCACTGAGGCATAGTAAGTGGCCCGTGGATCATTTCTAAAACAGTGAAATAAAGTTATAAAAAAACTAAATGTGTAAAATCATTGAATGTGTTTTTTTATAAATCTATGAGAAAAATAAAAATTCTCCTACCATTTTACATCTGTTTGAGTAAAAGTGATCAGCTCGACTGACCTATAGTTTGAAATATAGGACCTATAGTATGAAATAAAAATAATTTATTTAGGCTGTTATTCGGACCTCTGGCCCTTGATGATCCCCATTTTCTACATTTTGGCCCCCGAGTAAATATAGTTGAATAGCCCTGGTATAAACAATAAAGAATAGAAATTATTGTAACATAAAGTGAGTCGTGTCTCATTACATGTCCAAAACCTACAAGTTTACACCATTTCACCACTGCCAAAAGTAGTTCTTAATAACTTGCAAGTTTTTATTATTTGCTGCCGGATGAATATATTTGTCTTGTATATAGGCCTACATATTGTTACACATAGATACATGCATCCAGCACAGCCTCTTTATAACGAACACCTTCTTTAAACATAGACAGTCACAAGTGTACACATGGTATAAATGGAACAGCCTTAAATGCAAGAGCCAGATAGACTTTATACTCACAAAAATAAACAATACACGAAAAATAACAGATGCACGAGTAATACCTAACGTGTGTACAGATACTGACCATAAGGCAGTAATAATAACAGTCAAAACAGAGTGAAAAATATCAAGCGCAAGAAAAGCAAAAGGCACCAGGGACAACTAGATATACAAAAATTAGAACTAAACACGTGTGAAAAATATATCCAGAAAGTTCACGAAGAATTTGCAAAGCTACCTGAAAACACACAGCACATAGAAGAATGGAAATATTTCAAAAAATACCATCATACAAACAATGATATAAAAACCATAAAGGCACGAAATCAAAAGTAACAGCTTGATGGACAGAAGAGGTAAAGAATGCAATGAAAGATAAAAAAAACAAAAATACAAGAAATGGGCAATAAGCAAAATGCATGAAAATTACTTAACATACAAGACAGCAAAGATTAACACCAAGAAAATCAGCAAATCTGCAAACATTAAGTCATGGCAAGAATATGGAGAAATGCTTAACATAGATAGACAAAACGCACCAAAGATGTTCTACAAGATAGTCCAAAACATTAGAAGTAAAAAATACATCTATGAACCAACAGAAATAATCAACGATGAACAGAGCAACATACTAAGTAGGCCCCAAGAAATCATGGAAAGATGGAAAAATTACTTCAAGCAACTGTTACCTTTTAGGACCCTGTAGGCGCAATATTGCGACAAAAGTGTTCCCACCATCGCACCTATGGGCGCATGAATGCGCCGCTAGGCCCTGAAAGATGCTGCCCGAATCGTCAGTACGGAACTTCATGAAGTTAAGCTCATATGACGTAGACATTCCCGCCACCCGAAGCTAGGAATACGTTACAGTTTAAAGGTCAAATTCCTTTACACATTAGCATTGTAAGAAGGGGAAAGCCGGTTGAATTTGTCAACGCATTTCTGAAGCGACTTTGGCTATTTTCGGTGCCGTATTTTACTATCAAATTTAGTACCGCGTGGCATGCGTAAGTGATCGTGACTACATGTTCTAATTGTTGTTTTTTGTGTTTAATATATTGTTATTTGATAAGAATGTTTGTGTATTCGTTCAAAAAAACAAAAACGATATGTATCAGGGGTGCCACGTGTGTGCATGGACAAAAATATGCTTTGTATCGGCATATTTTTCACCTTGACTAGATGCGTTGCCATCCCTGCGCTATTATGGAGACGAGGGCTTTATGAAATATAGACATCTATTTATTTTTTTATTTTGTCGTTTTCTGTTGTTTGTCTCTTGTAAAAGGTTCAATTTGAGCCGATACGTTGAGAATTGTCCTGTTTAGTTTTATTGTATGTTTTTTGTTTTTTTTTCTTAAAAATATATTTTTATTAATAGGCTAGGTAAGTGTTTAGTAACCTTTTTACATCATTTTGCATTACTATTTGTATCGGCCTAGATCTAGTGTTGACCGGATGGACATTACGTGCGATTTCTTCACATTTTATTAGTTTTTGTAGGCCATATTATATTAGTTTAGATATGAAACAATATATATACAATAAGTATAGGTATTTAGGAGAATTTTATCAATGTTTCCACCCACTGCTCAAGTATTAGGGTCGTCAAGAAGATATATTTGTGATTTTGAAAATTTCGTTTTGCGTTTTTGCCCTGAATATTCAACTTCAAACTTGCTCAAAACTGTCATATCACACATACAACAACAACAAAAACAAATTTTTTTATTCACTATTCACTCCTTTATTTATATGTGCACAAATTATTTTGATATGATTTAAAACAAAAAATTATAACATTTTCAAAACACCCACCCTCAGTAATGCAAATTTTCCAAAAAAGAATTCAGGCCCCAAGGGATATTGCATTCTTTTAATTCAGGACTCTAAATGTTAAACTTACATGAAGGAGAAGAGATCACAACAATAAATACAATCGAAGACCTAGAACCATACATCCTGAAATCCGAAACTGAAGACACAGTTAAACATGCACCAAACAGCAAAGCACCAGGAACAGACGGCATACCTATAGAACAAATAAAAATTCTAACTATCTATAACAGGTATAAAGTGGTTACACAGATTGTTCAATGTGATATGGAAGACACAAAAGACAACGCAAGAGTGGAATACAGCGGTGATTGTTCCTATCTGGAAGAAAAAGGCAGTAAGAGGGACTACACTAAGTATAGAGGAATATCACTCTTAAGCCACATAGGAAAAATTTTAAGCAAGATACTAGAGAAAAGGATGTCTACATATATAGAACTACAGCTCAACAACACATAATTGGGCTTTCAAAAAAATAAAATCTGTACAGATGCAATCTTCGCCCTCAAACAACTTTCAGAAAAAGCGACGAAAAATACCCAAGATTTATATTTGGCTTTCATTGATGAAGAGAAAGCTTTTGACAGAGTGAATAGAGTACAATTATGGATAACATTACAGACATATGAAGTTCCACAACATCTGGTACGCCTATGCCAGAGCATATACACCAATAGTCAATGCGCAGTAAGAACGAGTATCCCCCTATTGTTTATAACATACATAGACCACATCTACAAAGTAGCAAAGACAACAGAAGAAAACAATCTGAAGGATAACTTAAACGAATTGCTATTTGCAGACGACCAAGCACTAGTAGCATTATCAGAAGAGCAACTACAAAGAAATATACAGGTTATATTAAACATGCCAGACCTTTAACATGAAGGTAAACATGTAAAAGACTGAAGTAAGATAGGAAGAACAGAAAGAAACACCAACATATATATATATATATATATATATATATATATATATATATTGGAAACGACAGATTTAAACAAGTGACAGAATTCACATACTTAGGAAGTAATATAACAACAGATGGCAAAAGCAGCAAAGAAATACACAATAGATGTAGTAAAAACATACCAAGCCCTAGGGAAATGACACCAATCTTCAGAAACAAAAATGTAGATTTAAACACCAAAATAACACTATTCAAAACTATTATTATGTCAATGCTGTGCAACCAAACATGGACAATGACAGCACAAGACAAACATAAACTAGTGACAGCTGAAATGGCATGCTTACGCAGAATCCTAGGAATATCGCTGAAATAGAGTGAGAAATGAGGAAATTATACAAAGAACCGGCACCGCCCCAATTTTGGAGTATATTAAGAGCCAACAGATCAAATGGTTTGCACACATCAGCAGACTACAACCAGACAGCATACCACAGCAAGCTATGCTACACCGATACAGTGACGGCAGACATAGAGGCCGACCTCAAAAACGAAGGACCACCAAAATAAAAGAGGCGACAAATTCCACAATATACTCAGCACACACAAAAGACCATCTCCAGAGAACTCTTCTACCTCTGACGTTGAAAGGCAATAAAAGATTTAACAAATAGATAGATGATACATATTGTTTATACAAACAATTAAAAATACAAATAATTGGAGATTTTAAATAGTTTTGTTAAATAGGGAAATTTTTTATAAATGTATATGCTAAAGCTCTTGCAGATTAACAGGATGTAGACAAGAAAACAGAATGCATTTGTCATGGTTTACAGCTTTGCTGCGATATCTACCCCTTTTAGCCTGACATATCCAACTTTAGCATGACTTCTGGATCGCTGACCCTATATGGGATAGGACAGTCATTTCCATCCCATAACTTCCTTAGTCGCCTCTTATCACATACATGGAATATAAACACGTGTTGCTATTCTTTCCTCCCCTTTCAGGCCCGGCAACACATGGGCGAACGGAAATCTGTTTGTAGATGTTACGGAAAAAGACAGTTAACCAATTCTTGTGTCCCTCATTTATGTAGAATGTCCTTAATCTAAGCCAATTGTACAGAGTTTGTTGTTATCCTGCGAAATATAATACATAATTGGTCATTGAATGCATCACTGGCTAATCTGCAGGAGTTCTGAACATAAAAGAAAGTAATGGCAACCTACGGGAATATTGTGCCTAGAAATTTCCAATGGATTCATCTAACTTTTTCTCTAGGATAATGGTCTTGTGGTGTAGCATGCTGTGAAATATGGACCCTAAGTAAAACAGCAGCAAAGTAGATCAACACCTTTGAGATGAAATGCTACAGGAAGATACTTAGAATATCATGGAAGGAAAATAAGAGAATCTCAGATATTATAAACACATTGAAGATGCCAGAGTGTTGGTTACTAAACACAATAGCAAAAAGAAAACTACACCTGCTTGGTCATATAAAGAGACACAACTGTTTAGAAAGACAAATAATGGAGGGCAGATAACCTGGGCAGAGGAGGAAAGGCAGACCAAGAAGACAATGGACTGGTGACATTAAAGAGAACATGAATACGTCATTGGAAAATTCCATCCACATTGCCCAAGACAGAGAAGGATTCAGTTCATTGGGAAGACAACGTACTGGAGAGAATACGTCACATGACACTCAGTGGGAATAAACACAATTGTATAGATGTGCTGTGTAATTTCAGCAAGAGGAAAGTCTCACATCATGTCATCTATTCGGGGTTTGCCGTTGCATAGTAGTTGGTCTGGTAGACCCCTTTTCAAACCATGTGGGACAGGATCTAAAGTTCATAATCTATATTTACATTTATCACAAAAATGTTATCACAGATATTAAAAGATTGGTAGCCTATTCTATTGAGGACGTAGCCATCAATTCAGAGTTTTTTGACAGTATTAATTTTCTAGGCAATATAAATAAGTTCAGTAGTTTGCCATTGCTTTCTGAACTGCTCAGATGCACAATTGCCTTCAGCAGGATTATCAGAGATATAATTCAGTTTATTTATGTAGTAGTCTTATGACAAAGTCACATCACATTTTCCATGACTGTATTAATTGAACTCTGTTACAGAATATTTTATTCTCTGGTGGTGTTGATGGTCTCATAAAGGGCTGGGATGTCCGCAAGCTTATCCACCCCACAGTTGTATTATCAGGCCATAAGTACGCTGTCCGGCGCATACGGGTATATTTTCTGTCTTTATATTTCATTCACTGAAATCATTTACTATTATTGTTGTTATTCTGTTACTGACTGCTACCAAAGATGCTGCACAATGAAGAAGTATTGAAACATGATTTAAATACAGTGGAATATCATTATAACGAATTAGTTGTGACTGACAGAATATATATGTAATATATACGGTTATAACAATTATTAACATATATTATGCCACTTTCAATTATTATAATGTGTTGTGTTCCGTGTTCTTTTTTCCCCATATTATAATCATTGCATATCTACTAAGAGAATGGTGTGTCCATTTTCTGTAATTCACTTCTCCTACACATATCAGTTGTTTCTAGTGAAACAGATCTAGTTTTGATTGTAATTCCATGTTGCTTTTTTACCCTTTTTCAACTTACCAAGACTCAATTTAAGGCCAGTATGGCATAGACTTTCAGCAAATTCTCAATTTTTCATATGAATAGGACCTGAAATAGAAATATGCCTGCTTCTTGCATTCTGAAACTACGTTGATTGCAAAGTGAATCTGCATCTTCATATTTGGATTTCCTAATTTTCATGAAAATTGTCACTTGTAAATACTGACATGATGCTGCCTGTCCTTCAGGATTGTTTATAGTGTGCTTGATGGTTGGTTGGTTGCTGATCCAGCGGCCAATGGGCTCATGCCCTTTGACCTAATGGCATTATATAGCTGGGAAGTCTGTGGATTTTCTGCCCATCCCGGGACAGAGCCCGAGAATAATTATCACACCTCCAGGAAGGTAGGTTTCAACCTATGCACTGCTCCTAGTCACTGTACCCAAGATAGGGTTTACTGTGCTCATTCCCCTCCACCAATTGACTACTGGTTATGCCAAACTTCTCTATTGCTCCAGGCATGCAACCAAATGTTCAAGTCAAAAGGATTGTCACGTCCTGAGTCACTGTGCCTCTATGATGGGTCTACGCCATAGGAAAAAACAGTGCTGTTAGTTTCCTCCTCCCCATTGCTGTTAGTTTCCTCCTCCCCAGTGCTGCACAGTACATCTCTGGCTCCCTTCCAACCACAGAGGGTTCATACATATATATTCAGGTAAACATGAAACACATTTCAACAACAAAATAAACGTACAATTGTATAGATGACGTGCCATGAAGCTTCTATAAGAAGATAACCTCAATATAACATGTCATCCACTAAGGTTTTCTGTTGCATGGGTGGTTTGTCTAGTGGGCCATTGGTGAGACCCACAGACGCAACCACATGCATAAGTGTGCTTGATAAAATATCATGTTCCTTGCATTTTTCTGCTTTTGATTTCAATTTTGTATTCACTAACGTTAATATTCTCTATTAACATTACTTTAGTTACAAGAGATAAATACTTACATATTACGACAGTAGTAGAAGTTCGTTATAGAGACTAGAGACACAATGAAAAACAAGGTCCCCTTCCTACACCATACCCATTTTTAGAGTGTTTAGTTGCGCAATGGCCAAATGACCATCGACAATAGCACAGCCGGGTTTCAATTTGAACACATCTCGTAAGACCTGTGGGCTGAAATGGAAATCATCCTTACTAACTTGACACATTTAACTTTCCGATGAGTTTCATTATCTGTTGATGCAAAGTGACCAATTAAAATCAAAGGAAAAGTCAAATGCATCACTTTGGAATGATGGAACCGATATGACAGAAGGGCTGCATAATCTACCAAAGATAGTTGTGCTAAACAATGACCTTTGACACACCTGTACTGAATAGGCTTTGTCCAAATGACTGCCAGTAAACATTGTGTCATGCTGTTTCTCGTTGAATTCCTCACTGGCATAGTGTTTTGAATCCATTAGTGCAACTTTTCAAATACACACAGTGATCAAAACATCCAAATATCCGCAATGCAATCCTGAGAGGTGCAGAAGCCCTGAAAAGGACTGATAATCTCAAAAAGAGATTGGTGGGACAATGTACAGACTAGATAACACATTTCGCTATTCAGATAGGTCAATTTTTCTCATATATTCATTCTTTTGTTTTTATTTTGCTTTTTCTTCTTATCTTGTTGTTTTTCCATCTTCTTTTCATCCTCTCTTCTTTAGTATCAATTTTTGCTCCTCTTTTCCTATCATACTATGAGTCTCTTTTTTGTAATTTTTTTTTGTCCCGATGAAGACCAGCTGAAACATCTGTTTTTGTGGTTGTTGTATACTTTGATATTTTCAACACTCCTGTTTTTTTATTATTGCCCAATGCTGCCCCAGCCCCCACATCTCTAGTGTATTGGGTTGTCCTCAGTCACTAAAGATTTATCTCTTCATCAACTCAAATAGTTAGATGTGTGTCTAAATGTCAATGGTGGCTTTTTCTGATGACCCCAGGTACATGCTTGTTTTAAAGCTAATTCTCAACAATCCATCTAAATTTACTGTGTGATATAGCAAAGTGTGTGTTTCACCAGCATGCATGGTAACAATAAGCATGCATAGCGTTTAACACCTACTGGGGGGGGGGGGGCTCTTATTTGCACATAAAAAAATAGGAAGTTCTTGGTACGAAGTAATTAAGATAAACTCTCTATACATTTTTTACTGTAATATAGACAGCATTTATATAATTAAGATGGACTCTCTATACATTTTTTACTGTAATATAGACAGAATTTATATAATTAAGATGGACTCTCTATACATTTTTTACTGTAATATGGACAGAATTTATATAATTAAGATGGACTCTCTATACATTTTTTACTGTAATATAGACAGAATTTATTTATTTGATATTTACTTTTCTTGTGTTGTTGTTTTTTTGTTCAGTGTTCTCCCTTTAATGGCTCAGTCTTGGCATCTGCATCATATGACTTTTCTATCAGGTAACTAACTTTTCAGACTCACGAAGGCTGATCAAAATGTATCCTATTTTAATATGTTTTTTCTGTACTACCAGTAACAAGTCAAGGAGAATGACTCCATGTCATTAGAACATAGACTACTGTGTATGTAGTCATTGGCAAAGAGAATCTCAGTCACCACTAAGCAACAATGATAAATAAATCAGTGTTGCTTGGTGGTGACATAAATAGGTGATCATTAAAATTAACACAAATAGGTACAAGTGTTACCACTATTAGACAATAAAACAAACTAGTAATAAGACACAGCGACAGACAATGTTTTAACTACAAGCCTTCATCAGGACAAAACACGACAAACGAAATAAACAATGTACCTGTACTAAATGTGGGAAAGCACGTATAAGGATGGCTAGGAGGAAGACATTAAAGCATGGTAAGAAACATGTAAAAACTGATAGATTAAAACTCATTGCAGGACAAATAGGTCTCCAAACCAACATCAAAAACAAAAATTATGGACTTCACCAATTCACCTAACATAATTACTTTAAATGGACAACAACTTGAAAAGTTATACAAATTCTCCTATCTAGGAAGCAAACTAACACTCGACGGTGATGTCATGACAAAAATTACAACTCACATTGCACTAGCATCAAGTGCCTTTAACAGACTGTCTAATATCTGGAGATCAAAGTCAATCAGCACACGCACAAAAATGCGCTTATTTAATTCCTGCGTTATTCCGGTGCTATCATATGGATGTGAGAGCTGGAAAAGCTGGAAAATTACTGAGTTTCAAGAACAAATGTCTTCGTAGGATAACTAACACCCATTGGAATTAATTCAAATCGAATGATAAAATCCAAGAAGAGACACATCAAAATTTTATCACAGATGTTATCAGGAAACACCGTTGGTCCTACATCGGGCATGTCCTATGCGCAGACACCAACAGAATACACCACCAATCTCTTGAATGGATACCTACAGGCAAAAGAGCAAGGGGTAGACCAAAAGAAACACTCAGAAGAACAATACTTAGAGAAAGTAAAACAACCAATATTCATACTATTCAAGAACTGCACAGAATAGCTTTGAACAGACAGAATTGGAGAGATCTGACCTCTGCCCTATGCACTAACTTCAGCGCAAAAGGAAAATGAATGAATGAAGACACATGTCATAGGAAAGAAAAAGATCAAAGCTGGAAGGGTCCGGTAAAGTAGGAGAAGACAGAGGACAAGAAGAAATTGTGAACAATATAGCGATGATATAGATGAGTAAAGTAGGATACAAATTTAATAATAAAAAACAGGTAACTTATCTCAGTGTTGTCCAGAGGAAAACCGACATTCATTGAAATGGCTTGTTCACATACTTAACTTTACCAAGTAATGCTGTGTCAAAAGTCATGTGATGGACATGGAAAAGATCGAACATGGACAAAGGATGAGACCCAAAAGGAACATAAAAAAGTCATTGCCTCAGGCTGACAAAGGCAATAAAGAGTAATTGGATGAAAAACAAACCCGTAGATGTAGATGAGAAAAAAGAGGGGGGGAGCTAGGGAGTGAGGTAGACTGGATACACATGGGGTAAAAGTGACCCAGAGGATGGGGACAGGTAGAGCCGAAAGTCGCAAATATCACGATCTAACAAACCAACTATGATGCGTCTAAGGTGCATAAAAGATAGAAGAGGAAGGTGAACAAACATAGATTGTATCATAGAGAAAATGATGTGAGAAAAGGGAAAAAAGTAGGAGGAAAGATACAGTCATAAACCATAGTAGCAGGTTGGTGAGGGCCCACGAAATATAACAGATATGCCACAGGAAGTGGACATGCAGAGGTGGGGAGTGGGCCATGTAAGGCATTACTTAACAGTAGGGACCTTCCCTGACGTTTGTCGTAGGAATGTATCACTGTATAGATGGCTGAGAGGTAGGCTGTGCTAGAAAGACAAAGAACGAGTGATGGAAGATGTAACATGATACGGCAGTGCTGAAGAAGGGAGCACCTGTGGTAGAAGAAGTGGGAACAGAATCTTTGGCCATGATAGAGGGAATGAAACCCAAAACTGCAACCAAGGCATTAAAGTGTATTGTATGGTGCAAGTGTCGGACAGTCATAAGTAATTAGTCAATGTCATGCACAGGTGAACAGTGCTCATTGCACCCAAATATTGAACTAAAATGATTGAACATGTTTAGCAGAGATTTTGCATTCAATTTTATCAACACTTCATTATGCTCAAGGGGAGACTAGGACATTCAGGAAACCCAGAAGAAAAAAATCATCAATCAGCTGCCAGATCATTAGTAATGTAAGGTCATTGCATAACAATTGGAGAGATTAAGAGCGAGATGGAAATTTTGCTTAGTTCAGATCCTCAAATTTTACATAGATTTTAGATGTGCACAGTGAAATCCTTTAGTAAATTAGTAAAGTAAAGTTACCCCATATTATTTATTAATGCTGTGGGGATGTGAGATGTTAGCGATCTCACATTTCAGTGGCTCTGCTATATGAGGGTAGTATATCTCCTCTCCCTTGCAGTCTTTACTTCCCAGATTAATCTGGTATCCAATTAAGGCTGGGTCGACCCGGGAGCCACTGCAATCTAAAAATCATTTTCGCCTCAATTGGGGACTGAACCCAGGATCACTCATATGCGAAGACAGTGTGCTAACCACTGCGCTACTCTGCCCCCCTGAATCCTTTAGTACATTCGTTTATTTAAGAATTCCTCATTTAACAACACCTTTCTTCTTTTTCTGTGTTTGTTCTCAAACTCCTGAAAATTAGCAGGATGTAATTCGGAGAACAGAATGCATTATATCATGGTTTACAGCACTGCTGTGCTACCTGTGCCATTCAACCTGATACATCTGACTTCAGCCTCACTATGGGTCACTTTGACCCTATATGGGATGGGACAGCCAACTACACCTGATAACCTCCTTAGTTGCCTACTATGGGAGGTAAATAGTGTTGCTATTCTTTGCTCCCCTCTCGGATTTTGCAACAATCTGGGAATAGTACACCACATTCTGTGATATTACTCAAGTGTAAATAAGGAAAACTTTAGTTTAGTTTTACCTTTTTATAGTAAAGTTTGTACGTAACAAACTCCAGGGTGTTGGCTGTGCACATATCCCTATGAAACTGTTAACCACCACCTTTTTGAATGTTCAGCACTGGATGATGTCAGAAAAATGTTTCTCCCTCCAAGACCAGATAAATGGAACACCATATATGGAACAAAACAATAGCTCACAAACAGATGAATATATCACACAATGGCATTGGGGGAAAGGACATGTGCCCACGGACTGCTGGATCAGCAACCAACCAGTAAAATTTGTTCCATAACTCATTAATAGAGATAAAGCCAAATGCAGTTTGTGCATGACCTGATTTAATGCAGCAAATCTCACTCTGATTTCCAGAACCACATCACGTGAGATGTGTCTTAGGTCTATGGTTGTAACTTGAAATAACACATTCATCTACATATAAAACACCTGTTTTCAGTTAGAGAAGACATGTATATGATGTACAATATGACAATAGTGGATCAAATTGTAGGCTATTTCTTTCATGAGTACTGTCCTTGAAGACACACTTGGGTGGGACTGTAGAAATTGAAGATCAAAGTGACAAAGAGCTGCGTAGGGGTCTTAGAGAAATTCTGCCAGCAGTGGGAGAACTTCTAGCTGACATGAGTTATGAGGAGCCTAATTCAAAGTGATTATGTTTTTAACTTTACAAGTACTCTACTGGGGGTTTTTAATTTTAGAAGTACCATACTGGGTTTTTTTTTTTTCAAAAATGGATATATTCTTTGACCAATCACAAATTTAGGAATCAAATGGATAAATAAAACAACATTAGAAGACCTGGATTTTGCAGATGATCTTGCACTATTGAGTGAAAACCATCAAGATGCACAAACAAAAACTGATAGATTAAAACTCATTGCAGGACAAATAGGTCTCCAAACCAACATCAAAAACAAAAATTATGGACTTCACCAATTCACCTAACATAATTACTTTAAATGGACAACAACTTGAAAAGTTATACAAATTCTCCTATCTAGGAAGCAAACTAACACTCGACGGTGATGTCATGACAAAAATTACAACTCACATTGCACTAGCATCAAGTGCCTTTAACAGACTGTCTAATATCTGGAGATCAAAGTCAATCAGCACACGCACAAAAATGCGCTTATTTAATTCCTGCGTTATTCCGGTGCTATCATATGGATGTGAGAGCTGGAAAAGCTGGAAAATTACTGAGTTTCAAGAACAAATGTCTTCGTAGGATAACTAACACCCATTGGAATTAATTCAAATCGAATGATAAAATCCAAGAAGAGACACATCAAAATTTTATCACAGATGTTATCAGGAAACACCGTTGGTCCTACATCGGGCATGTCCTATGCGCAGACACCAACAGAATACACCACCAATCTCTTGAATGGATACCTACAGGCAAAAGAGCAAGGGGTAGACCAAAAGAAACACTCAGAAGAACAATACTTAGAGAAAGTAAAACAACCAATATTCATACTATTCAAGAACTGCACAGAATAGCTTTGAACAGACAGAATTGGAGAGATCTGACCTCTGCCCTATGCACTAACTTCAGCGCAAAAGGAAAATGAATGAATGAAGACACATGTCATAGGAAAGAAAAAGATCAAAGCTGGAAGGGTCCGGTAAAGTAGGAGAAGACAGAGGACAAGAAGAAATTGTGAACAATATAGCGATGATATAGATGAGTAAAGTAGGATACAAATTTAATAATAAAAAACAGGTAACTTATCTCAGTGTTGTCCAGAGGAAAACCGACATTCATTGAAATGGCTTGTTCACATACTTAACTTTACCAAGTAATGCTGTGTCAAAAGTCATGTGATGGACATGGAAAAGATCGAACATGGACAAAGGATGAGACCCAAAAGGAACATAAAAAAGTCATTGCCTCAGGCTGACAAAGGCAATAAAGAGTAATTGGATGAAAAACAAACCCGTAGATGTAGATGAGAAAAAAGAGGGGGGGAGCTAGGGAGTGAGGTAGACTGGATACACATGGGGTAAAAGTGACCCAGAGGATGGGGACAGGTAGAGCCGAAAGTCGCAAATATCACGATCTAACAAACCAACTATGATGCGTCTAAGGTGCATAAAAGATAGAAGAGGAAGGTGAACAAACATAGATTGTATCATAGAGAAAATGATGTGAGAAAAGGGAAAAAAGTAGGAGGAAAGATACAGTCATAAACCATAGTAGCAGGTTGGTGAGGGCCCACGAAATATAACAGATATGCCACAGGAAGTGGACATGCAGAGGTGGGGAGTGGGCCATGTAAGGCATTACTTAACAGTAGGGACCTTCCCTGACGTTTGTCGTAGGAATGTATCACTGTATAGATGGCTGAGAGGTAGGCTGTGCTAGAAAGACAAAGAACGAGTGATGGAAGATGTAACATGATACGGCAGTGCTGAAGAAGGGAGCACCTGTGGTAGAAGAAGTGGGAACAGAATCTTTGGCCATGATAGAGGGAATGAAACCCAAAACTGCAACCAAGGCATTAAAGTGTATTGTATGGTGCAAGTGTCGGACAGTCATAAGTAATTAGTCAATGTCATGCACAGGTGAACAGTGCTCATTGCACCCAAATATTGAACTAAAATGATTGAACATGTTTAGCAGAGATTTTGCATTCAATTTTATCAACACTTCATTATGCTCAAGGGGAGACTAGGACATTCAGGAAACCCAGAAGAAAAAAATCATCAATCAGCTGCCAGATCATTAGTAATGTAAGGTCATTGCATAACAATTGGAGAGATTAAGAGCGAGATGGAAATTTTGCTTAGTTCAGATCCTCAAATTTTACATAGATTTTAGATGTGCACAGTGAAATCCTTTAGTAAATTAGTAAAGTAAAGTTACCCCATATTATTTATTAATGCTGTGGGGATGTGAGATGTTAGCGATCTCACATTTCAGTGGCTCTGCTATATGAGGGTAGTATATCTCCTCTCCCTTGCAGTCTTTACTTCCCAGATTAATCTGGTATCCAATTAAGGCTGGGTCGACCCGGGAGCCACTGCAATCTAAAAATCATTTTCGCCTCAATTGGGGACTGAACCCAGGATCACTCATATGCGAAGACAGTGTGCTAACCACTGCGCTACTCTGCCCCCCTGAATCCTTTAGTACATTCGTTTATTTAAGAATTCCTCATTTAACAACACCTTTCTTCTTTTTCTGTGTTTGTTCTCAAACTCCTGAAAATTAGCAGGATGTAATTCGGAGAACAGAATGCATTATATCATGGTTTACAGCACTGCTGTGCTACCTGTGCCATTCAACCTGATACATCTGACTTCAGCCTCACTATGGGTCACTTTGACCCTATATGGGATGGGACAGCCAACTACACCCGATAACCTCCTTAGTTGCCTACTATGGGAGGTAAACAGTGTTGCTATTCTTTGCTCCCCTCTCGGATTTTGCAACACTCTGGCAATAGTACACCACATTCTGTGATATTACTCAAGTGTAAATAAGGAAAACTTTAGTTTAGTTTTACCTTGTTATAGTAAAGTTTGTACGTAACAAACTCCAGGGTGTTGGCTGTGCACATATCCGTATGAAACTGTTAACCACCACCTTTTTGAATGTTCAGCACTGGATGACGTCAGAAAAATGTTTCTCCCTCCAAGACCAGATAAATGGAACACCATATATGGAACAAAACAATAGCTCACAAACAGATGAATATATCACACAATGGCATTGGGTGAAAGGACATGTGCCCACGGACTGCTGGATCAGCAACCAACCAGTAAAATTTGTTCCATAACTCATTAACAAAGATAAAGCCAAATGCAGTTTGTGCATGACCTGATTTAATGCAGCAAATCTCACTCTGATTTCCAGAACCACATCACGTGTGATGTGTCTTAGGTCTATGGTTATAACTTGAAATAACACATTCATCTACATATAAAACACCTGTTTTCAGTTAGAGAAGACATGTATATGATGTACAATATGACAATAGTGGATCAAATTGTAGGCTATTTCTTTCATGAGTACTGTCCTTGAAGACACACTTGGGTGGGACTGTAGAAATTGAAGATCAAAGTGACAAAGAGCTGCGTAGGGAGTCTTAGAGAAATTCTGCCAGCAGTGGGAGAACTTCTAGCTGACATGAGTTATGAGGAGCCTAATTCAAAGTGATTATGTTTTTAACTTTACAAGTACTCTACTGGGGGTTTTTAATTTTACAAGTACCATACTGGGTTGTTTTTTTTCAAAAATGGATATATTCTTTGACCAATCACAAATTTAGGAATCAAATGGATAAATAAAACAACATTAGAAGACCTGGATTTTGCAGATGATCTTGCACTATTGAATGAAAACCATCAAGATGCACAAACAAAAACTGATAGATTAAAACTCATTGCAGGACAAATAGGTCTCCAAATCAATTCAGCAAAAACAAAAATTATGGATTTCACCAATTCACCTAACATAATTACTTTAAATGGACAACTTGAAAAGGTACACAATTTCTCCTATCTAGGAAGCAAACTAACACTCGACGGTGATGTCATGACAGAAATTACAACTCGCATTGCACTAGCATCAAGTGCCTTTAACAGACTGTCTAATATCTGGAGATCAAAGTCAATCAGCACATGCACGAAAATGTGCTTATTTAATTCCTGCGTTATTCCAGTGCTATCATATGGATGTGAGAGCTGGAAAAGCTCTTTATCTTCAGAAAAGAAATTACTGAGTTTTGAGAACAAATATCTTCGTAGGATAACTAACACCCATTGGAGTGAATTCAAATGGAATGATAAAATCAGAGAAGAGACTCATCAAAATTTCATCACAGATGTTATCAGAAAATGCTGTTGGTCCTACATTGGGCATGTCCTACGCGCAGACACCAACAGAATACACCACCAATCTCTTGAATGGATACTTACAGGCAAAAGAGCCAGGGGTAGACCAAAAGAAACACTCAGAAGAACAATACTTAGAGAAAGTAAAACAACCAATATTCATAATATTCAAGAACTGCACAGAATAGCTTTGAACAGACAGAATTGGAGAGATCTGACCTCTGCCCTATGCACTAACTTCAGCGCAAAAGGAAAATGAATGAATGAATACTGGGGTTTTTTTTCTTCTTCTTCTGCAATCAGTTTCCTATACTCATAAGTCTATACAGGAAGTTGGCCGCCTCCATGAAATAAGTCGTCAGCAGGAGGTCCTCACGGTTGCCCCACAGCTTCACCTTCAGATCTGTCTCTTGGGGCCATATTTTGGTTCTCACGTCATCAAAGAGTGGGCATGTCTGCAGAATATGTTCTAGAGTCTGGGGACCCTTTTGACATGGGCATTGGGCAGCCTTAATTTTGTGGAGATGTGCTTGTAGTCTGCAGTGTCCTGTACGAAGTCTAAAAATTGTGGTTTGTTGTGACCTGTTTAGCTTTAGAATAGGGTCCTGTGGAAAGTTACTGCCTGTTCTCTGACTCCATGTATGTTTGTATTTTTCTTTGATGAGGGTTTTTGCTTCAGTCAGTGATATTCTGTGCTGGAATTGTTCCTTTTTTGCACCTGCTTTTGCCAGCCTGTCAGCTCCTTCATTTCCTGCTATTCCACAGTGTGCAGGGATCCACTGCAGCACAACTTTATTGTTGGCAGACAGTTGATTTAGAAGTTCTACAGTAATTTTTTTTAGGAGATCTTTAGGTTCCTTTTGGATGGTTTGGAGTACTGACATGCAGTCACACAAGAAGACTACTTTAGCTCCTTTGAGCCTCCGTTCCTCTAGAGCCTTTGGTGCTTCCAAGATTGCTTGTAGCTCTACCCTGTAATTTGTTGATAATTTGCCAGTAGCGATTGAGAGTTCTAGTTGTGGGGTGTTTGGTATGAGTATTAGTATCCCAGCTCCTCCTTTCTTTACTGCACCCTCTGATGATCCATCTGTGAAGACATGAATCCACTGTGAGGTAGGGTATTGGGTGTCTAGGTGATCAAGTGTTTTTGCCTTAAGGGCAGTAGGGGTTTCCATAGTTTTGCTCTCAATGCCTGGTATTGTAAGTTTTGCAGTATATATGGGTGAAGTATTTGTGATGTTGCAATATGCTTCTAGCTGCTCCCATTCATCCGGATTGTTGCTGGTTACTTCTTTATTGGCTTTCATAAGTTTTTTTGATAGATGATTGAAGCTTGGTCTTTTCATTCTGTTTTTTGTTAGTTCTTTTGTTTTCTCATGCATAGGGTGATGTTTCAGGCATCTAAATTTGTCTGTCATTATTGTGATTTTCTCATCCCTGCAGTCTGTTAGGTTTTGTAATCCTGCTGTTGCTTCCATTGATGTTATAGGTGTGCTCCTTAGTCCTTCTGTTATGATTCGGAGACCTGCATTTTGAATTTTGTCCAGCTTTTGAAGATTGGTATTTGCTGCTGTTGCATATGTGGTCAATCCATATTCCAGAGTTGGACGAATATGACCTACATAGACTTGTCTTATGGTTTTTATGTTGGCTCCCCAATCTGTCCCAGATAGTTTTTTCATTATTTGTAGTCTGCGTGTGGCTTTATTTTCTGTCTCTTCAATGTGTGATCCCCAAGTAAGTCTTTTGTCAAATTTTAGCCCCAGGTAGACTGGGGTGTTTTCTTTTGGGAGTGGGGTATTGTCTAGAGTGAGAGTATAATTTTCAGGCTTTGTGGAGAGGGTGAATAGTGTAGTGACGGTCTTACTTTTGTTTATTTGAACACCCCAGGTTTTTGCCCACTCTTCAACTTTGTTTATTGCCTCCTGCATTCTAACTTTTGCAACTCCAATGTATTCTGATTAGGTCCAGATAGCAAGATCGTCTGCATGGAGAGCTCTATGTACATATGGTGTGAATAGTTTTGGCAGATTGTCTATAAAAACTATGAAGAGTGTGGGGGACGGAATTCCTCCCTGTGGGACACCTTCTGTTATGTTGACCATTTTACTTTTCATTCCCTGGAGTTTGACTCTTGCATGTCTGCCTCGTAGGAAGCTTTTTATCCACTGAAACATGTTGCCTCTGATTCCTTTCTGGGCAAGTTTTAGCAATAGCCCCTCTTTCCAGACTTTGTCAAAGGCCTTTGTGAGGTCAAAGAAGGTGGCTAGGAGTTTTGATTTTTTCTGGAAAGCATTTTCTATTTCCTGGGCAAGGTATGTTGTTTGGTCCTCAGTGCATCTGTGTTTTCTGAAGCCTGATTGGCAGTCATCTAGAAGATTGTTTTCCTCCAGGTAGTTTAAGAGTCTGTTATTTACCATTTTTTCCATGACCTTTCCTAAGTAACTAAGTAGACTGATAGGGCAGTAACTTGTTTTGTTTGTTTTTGGTTTTCCTTTCTTGGCAATTGGAATTATTTCTGCCTCTTTCCATTCTTCTGGGAAGATCCCTTGCGCCCATGATTCATTAAAAAGGTATAGGATTCTGCTTCTACCCACAGGACCTAGGTGTTGGAGCATTTCATTTGTGATTCCATCGGGTCCAGAGGCTTTCTTCTTTTTTAGATTTTGAATTGCCATGTTAAGTTCTGATTTGTGAAAAGGTGAGGTCATTGTGTCTGGGCAAGGTTGATGTTTATTTACAAGGTTTTTTGGCTCTCGTCTTACTTCGGCAGTTCTTGTTCTAGTTATCTTAATTTTGCTTTCTTCAGCATAGGAGTCTGCTAGAATATTTGCAGCTTGTGTGCTAGTGTAGGACTTCCCCTTGTCTTCTATGATGATACTACTTTGGGGGTTGTTTTCTTCATTGAGACACTTGATAAGTTTCCACATTTTTGTTGAGTCTTTTTCCATGTTGAGTGTTGCTGTTTTTTCTTTCCAGCTGGATCTAATGCTGTTTAGCTTTTCTCTCCTGAAAATTGCTTGCAGTCTATTGTGTTCAATGATATTGGTTTCTGTTGGTCTAGTTTCCATCTTGGATCTTGCAGCAGAGGCTTCATCATGCATAGCCTGGAGTTTTTTGTTCCAGAAGGGTTTGTAGTTTTGTCTTCTTCCTCTAGGTATACTATTGTTGGCATCTTCCAGGATTATTCCTGTTATTAATTTTGCATCTTTTCGTATATTTCTTGCTGTAAGATGTGTTAGTAGTTTTTCCTCTGTAAGGCGTTGGTAAGTGTCCCAGTTAGCCTTTTTGTAGTTCCAGCTAGCGATTTTGTGTTGTTGCTTTTCTGTCTTGTGGTTCCCTTTTATTGTTAATATTACGGGCTTGTGGTCACTCCCACCAAGCTGTTGTGCCACTACTCTTTCTGTCACACGTTAGATGTCCTCTGTTGCAATGGCAAGATCTAGAGTACTCTGAGATTTCCATCGTCTGGAGTAAAAGGTTGGCTCTGATAGATATTCATTTATAAGGATTAGCCTATTTTCTATCATCCAGTCTTCTATTTCTTCTCCTCTCAAGTCCATAGTTGGGTAACCCCAGCTTGGGGAATGACTGTTGAAATCTCCAACTATAATATGATTTGATGATGTGAGAGGTATTGTCCTGAGGTGTAATTTTTTGTTGTTTGGGCAGTAGAAATTTGTGATAATCTGGGGTTGTGTGTAATTTGATGGTGAGATGTTCTGAGTCCTCTGGGTTACGTGCGTTTCTGTAGTAAGTATGTTATTTCATACCATTGTGATGATCCCTCCTTTGAGGCCTAATCTATCTAATCTGAAGCATTCAAAGCCTCTGATGGAGAATCTGTTGTTGTCATTAAGATGTGTCTCCTGAATGCACAAGACATCAATCTTTTGCTTTTGGAGGAAATTCTGCAGTTCTAGTTTCTTCTTAGCCACACCCTCACTGTTCCACCGCATAATTTTGATTGTGTCTTTGTTGTCATGATTGGTTTGGCCGGTTGCTCTACTCTGTTTAATCCCGGGTCCCCGATACACAGAGTCATCATCAGTAGCTTTTGGTGGACCCATTCGAGGCTGGGGGTCCGGAGCTCCTCCTGCCTGGCGATGAACCACAGGGGCAGCCCCATTTCGTGTAACGAATCCGAGCATATTCATTAACTGTATAATGCGTACATGTCCCATTTCCATTGCTGGGTACCCACGCCTATTCAGGCTGACATGTTCTGTCTTCGGTGAGGGAAGTTATGGAGTCTTTCTATCCATGTTCTTGGACATCCTAGCACTGCCCGCAAGACATCGGAGGTTTGTGGAGTGGCCTTCTCCTGTTGTTTTTTTGTGTGTTTATTTTCAAAAATGGATATATTCTTTGACCAATCAATGGTCATGATTGTCAAATATCTTGGATATTGTAGAAAAGAAGAGCAATCATGCATCTAGTTAGAATTTGAGACAGTCTTTGAACAGCTAAACCTAAAATTCCTAAATGTTTGTAACAATTAAATGCTCATGTGTTACAACCATCATCTATTTCCATGGTATATATTTCCACAGAGTGTGGGATGCTGAGAGACAGATATGTATGGACACAATAGAACATCATACGGAATTTGTATATGGACTTGACTTTAACTTGCACATACCCGGACAGGTAAACTTTTCTGCCATGGTATAGTGGAAACTTTATAGAGCGTGCACTTATAACAAAGGTCCTTATTTAACAATACTTTTTAACCTGATAAAAGTCAGATTTGTCTGGCCATTGGTGTTAATAAAACAGCATTACAGCACATTTTCATTCTCTGGACTACATCCTGCTAGATATCTATAGCATGTTCCACTAGCTTTGCTCAACTCAATGATGAATCTCAGAAAATATACAATACATATTGAAATTTTATGTGTAATTTGAAATGGTATAGAACCTATGAATTACATTTTTCATTAAAGTACAGCCATTGGTTTCAATTTTTGTTTGTTTGCATGACAGACCTGGTTGATAACCAACAAAACAAAAGCCAACAATAAAAACACAATGATAGCCTCGCAATACTAAAATCAGAAGTAGAAAATGCAATAAAAACATTGAAATGTGGAGTAACTGCAGGCACTGATAACATGATGATGATGATGAGAACTGTGAGCAGGTAGCTCTAGACAGCCCATAGTCTCTTAATTGCATAACTGGGAAGACACCCAGACTCATATAAGGATAAGATAGTCTCAAAGGCATGATTGTGTCTATCTCTCTATTGTTTTTTCTATGATTTTGCTGTAAGGTGTCACAGGATTGAATGACAATCAGTTTTCGGGCTATGGCACATTTTGTCACTAGATATGCTGTAATATTGTGATGACAAAATGTACCTTCTCCTTGGTCTTCCTCTGTATCTTGTTGTTTCCATTTCAATGTTTTATGTTCTTGCTGCTGGCCAATGAGGGTTCATTCTTATTAAATGGTCAAACCATTTCAGTCAGTTTTTCTTTCAATATATTTGACCACAGATGTTGTTCCAACAGTTCTTGTAATCTCTTTATTCCTCACATGATCTCTTCTTACGTGGTTGTAGACTCAGGGAGGTTTATGGATGCATGTTTAGTCCCTGAAGGGAGGCATTCCAGTGGACTAGTATCCTAGAATTACTTCCATCATGTCATTAGGTGCAGCACACAAGTATGGGCCAAATATCTCATCATTGTTTTGTCAGATTTTCTGACCAATTTGCAGTTATGGCACCTTAAGCATTCCCAATCAACAAAGAACTGCCACAAAAGGACAAAGGTGCAATCACCTGCATATATTCATTATCTATGGGATTTATAGGAGACAAAAGCAAGAAATTGAGTCAAGATGTGACAATTTGTTTCTCAGGCAAGAGGTTGTCAGCCTATCCCTAACTTTCCTTAGTCGCCTCCTGCGTCATGTCTGGAAAGTAAATAGTGGTCCTACTCATTGTATCCTGAACTAGCAATCCAGGCCCCTGATTCCACACAGATGACACTGACAACACAACAATTATAATAAAAACTCTAAATGAATTTGAGTGTCAAACTATCATAGAACTATACAATGATATATGCAACAGGGCAAATACCTAAAAATCTAAAAACATCCATATTTATACAGTGGAATCCCATTATAACAATTTGATTCAGACAGATGAAGCATGTATGTAATAACAGAAATTTTCTTTGTACAGTACAAACAATAAAGGATAAATCTAATTTGGAATGTTCAAGTGTTGTTATATAGGGAAATTGTTTATAAAAGGATGCGCTATAGAGGAATTCCACTATACTACTACCATACCTAAGAATCACGGGGCAGTGGACTGTACAGAATAGTTTTTGTTAGCTTCCACAGCTTGCTTGTGTCTTTTCCCATGTTGAGGCTATATGTTTTTTTCATGCCCAACTTCTTTGTGTCTCAACTTTCTTCTATTCATTGAGCCTGTTTTTAATATTGTATTTCTTGGTATTTTCAGCTCTGTGTTTTTCTCCAAGATATAAGACCAGTGTTTACTATGATGCCTTTAATTCGATCTTTCCTACCAAGGCAGTGGTGAAATGGTGTAAACTAGTTTCGAAATGTAACACAACACAACTCACTTTCTAAAATTATTTTGCAAGGAACAGTTAAGGTTAAAATGAGATGAAGTGGACAAAGAACATCCTAGATTGATAACATCTTGGATTGGTCTGGGCTAGTATATATACACTCCTCCAAATGACTGAGGACAGAGGTGTTTGGAGGGATTTTTATGCTGATGTCTCCAGTGTGGCACCGCTACGGCGTTGACAGGTTATGAGTCCTTCTTCTTCTGTGTTCGTTCTCAAACTCCTGAAGATTAGCAGAATGTAGTCTGGAGAACAGAATGCGTTGTCATAGTTTACAGCATTGCTGCGTTATCTGCGCCATTCGGCCTGACACATTCGACATCAGCATGCTTTTGGTCACTGACCCTATATGGGATGGGACAGCCAACTCCATCCCATATCGTCCTTAGTCGCCTTTTACGACATGCGTGGAAGGTAAACAGTGTTGCTATTCTTTGCTCCCATTTCGGGCCCTGGCAACATACGGGCAGGTTATGGGTCCTATTATTATCATCTCTAAAACATTGGTCGCCCGTGTGTTGCCGGGGCCCAAAATGGGAGCAAAGAATAGCAACACTGTTTACCTTCCACGCATGTCGTAAAAGGCGACTAAAGAGGTTATTGGATGGAGTTGGCTGTCCCATCCCATATAGGGTCAGCTGAAGTCGGATGTGTCAGGCTGAAAGGTGCAGATATCGCAGCAATGTTGTAAACCATGACAAAATGCATTCCGTTCTCTGGACTACATCCTGCTAATCTGCAGGAGTTTGAGAACGAATGCAGAAGAAGAAGAAAACATTGGTATCGGTTAGTATCGTCATACATTGGATTGATTTTTTTATTGAGCTTGGTTACCTGTATACAGAAAATGTTAATCTCTTTCTGGTGCAAAGTGTTTTCTAATTCTAGTTCTAGTTGCATTTTTGTTAAACTCCCTCTGAATTCCAGTGCATGATGTTTAGATGGATTGTTGTTCTGTCTGGTTGGCAAGTCACTTTCCTCTTCTGCCTCCACGAGGTAGACTAGAGGGACCTCCAGATACTGGGGGTTAATTTTGTTGAAGTTTAGAATCCATCACTGCTTCTGCATGGGGGAACTTCACATGGCAAGCACCATGATGATTGTGAAAATTGTGTTGTGCAAATATGTTCACGTAGTGGGTTGCTGGTGCACCTCTTAGCCTGGTATTTCTGAAATATGTTTACAAAGCAAGTCCAGTTATCTTGATAAATGTTGCTGTATTTTAAAGCTCCTCAAAACTCCCATACAGCTTTCAGTGGATGTCTCTCTCTCTGTAGGACGTGTTCCAACCTCAACTGATCTAATGTAATGTCTTGCAAAATATATTATATAGTCTGTGATGCCTGTTCACATGAGCACAAAGGTGATGGAACCAGGATTTTAGTCTATTTAAGTGGCTGTTTAATCTGTTGTATCCAGTCCTAGTGCAAAAGATGATAACTTGTTTGTCTGTCAAGAGATTAAGTTACGTCTATGACTTCAGAATTTGGGCAAGATTTGTCCTGTTTCATGTAAGGTATGACCCAGTTTTAGTTTTCAGTTACTGTTGGATGAACTAAGCCCTATCTTCACGTCAAGGAGAAAGCCTCAATGAGGGCTATGGCAGTGAAAGTGAAGATCTGAAAGAAATAGCATTAGCTGAGAATGTGATGACACTATGGACAATAATTCAAAAGTAATAATATAACTATTTTGATCTGTCCACAGTTAGTGGACTGCGGTTGGGATGAATTGCTTCATGTCTACCATCCTGCATCATTGTCTTCACCTTAAGATTTATATGTAAGCCCAGAAAGCTGCTAAATCAAGAACTACTGACTAAACTGTGCAACAAGGCAGAGTAAACCATGCACTGAGTAGGCCTACTGTCCCACTGTGAAATAATGGAACAGATCAAGACTAAGGAGGGCATTACTGGTGACCAATTATATGCTTACCAGTACTGTGAGAAGAAAAAAGATCAAATCAGAAAGCCACAAACACAAGACTACCAGTACCAAATTATGAACACATCCGTATCAGTTGTCAGTCTTTGCTGCAAAAAAGGGGCATAACAGACTCTACACATAGGTACCTCAAGCTGCAGAGAACATAGTGTAAGAGTGCCACAATCATAAAATATTGATGTAAATCATGTAAGGATGAAGCATGAATAACAGGGTGTATTGACTTTGGTAGGTAGGAAGGTAGGTAATTAATGAGTTTACCTCTATTTTGGAGAGGCATCCCCCTTTCAACCAGCAGACAAGTCCAATTAGGTTATATCAGGACACACTACCATAAAATATTAGAAGTAACAATGACCCCGGTGAGATTGCCTTTTGGAATTTCCTATTTTGATCAAAGTCTCACTCATATAAATTAGAAAACAAGTACAGGGTACTTCTGGATAGTTTTATGTACTGATCTCTTGCACAGTGTCACTTATCGTGGTAGATCTAACTTTTCTCATGTTTTTAATTGGCTGGTGACACAGAGTACAGTAGAATACCATTATAACGAATTGGTTAGGACTGACAGAATATGTGTGTAATAACCAAATTTCGTTATATACAATTATTACCATAAGTTATGCCCCTTGCAATTATTAATGTTTGTCCCTTGTATAATGTTTAACATGATGTAATCACTGGATATCAAGGACCAGAGAATGGTGTACCAGTTCCTTATGGCCAGGTATTATTTAGTCACCTTTGACCTTCTCTGTGGTTTTTAGTGAAATTCTCTACAACTTTTCAGTCTTAGTGGTGATAAGTAGGGAGAGATAGGGGTATGTATTGTTTTGTTATCTGAGTTTCCTTATGGCTTCTTTTTAGACATATCATAGATGTGTTCTGTACCATGCTGCCACAGAGCCGAACTTTCTGGAGGACTTGGTAAATACTATGCATGAATTCCAACTATTTTTGTAACTTCCGATCATTCTTGTAACACCCATGCTTTGTCCTCTTGTATATCAAGATCTCTATGTAAACCTGCTGCACCAGAGAAACAACAATGGAAGCAAAATTATAGAGACATGTGTCTGTTACAAAGAAGGGGTTTTTTCATATGACAATAGTCTACATTTTTACTGAGATGTGAAACGAAATATAGGCAATTTTCCCCCACAAATTATTTCCTATGTCTAATATGTCTGTACTTGCCAATAACAGGTTCGGGGTCAAGATATTTATTTTAGGAGGGTTATATGGATATCTCTCAGTGGATGGTGTGCAGATGGGGGAGAGGGTGGCTCTCAGTGCGTGGCTCAAAAATCATAGCATCTGGCAGCTGTCCCATTGACTGTAACAGAATTGTACATCACAAACAAATTTATGATTATGGTAGCTATTTTGTATATAGGACTAAGCAGGCAGTAAATGATGTAAAAAAATTACTTTAAATTTCTGATCAGCACACAGATTTCTATAAAAGTGTAAAATGTAGACCCTTCTCCTAGGAAAGAACCCAAAGATGTTTATACGGGGAATTTGTTTTATTTGTGGAGGAATTTAATTTGCCACCTGATTTTCACAATAAATTGTTGGAGTTTATTAATATTTATACTGGTGAATCTAATTTATACTGGTGAATCTACCATGTTTTGTATTGCATTTATGTTCATCACAATCTACTGCATATTTGATAATTGCGGTAAAACTGTGTTAAAACTCTGATCTTGGTTAGTTGTGTTCATCTTCAAGTGCATGCAATCTCCACATCGAAGTTTAACGGACCTCCATTCTTGCCTAGTTGGTGCATTCTGACAGACTAATACTGTCATATGTTTCCCTTCCATTTATATCTCTGCCAATGCCTGCTCGCCACACCTCAACTAAGATCTTAAGCAACTTGGCATGTCTTTTTATATTAAATATTAATAGTAGAATCCCTCTATAGTGTATACATTAAAAAAATTTCTTTAATACTTCAAAATCTTCAACAATATTTATACTGTAAAAGCTGTATTACCCAGGACTGTTCAGGTGAAAATATAAATATTGGGGAATCCCATTATAACAGCTTAGTCTAAACCAAAGAAATATCTATGTAATAACAGAAATGTGCTATTTACAGTATAAAAAAAAAATTTAATATAATTGGGGATTTTGAAAAGTGTTTTTAAATAGGAAAATTTGTTATATAAGAGGATGCATTATAGAGGGATTTCACTATATGAATTTTATTATGCTTGCTTTCAACCATGACTATTGTGAATAGAAGACCTGTTGGTTAAAGGGAACCCACGTATTTCAAAATGATTCATTTGTATTGAACATTCCCTTGATTTACATTGGCCATCACACAAAGTATAATCATAGTGACCAATGAAAATCACTGGAACAGTCATATGAAAAATTAAGGACTGGATTTCCCTTCAGCAAACAGGTCTTATATTTGCAAAAGTCACACTTCAACTTTGAGTGAAAAGGTGATAAAAAGTAATCTATATTAGTGCCGTAAAGGATAATTCAACATGAAGTGACATCTCAGCAACAAAGATTGGCTGCAACAGACCTCTAATATTCTCTGTTTGGGTGCACTATATGAGAATAACCTGTTCATTTTGTGATGTTTCCCTCCTAACTGTATCTCTGCCTACCTCTAGCTCCTGAAGGATAATTACATCAGGTTAACAATTTGGGAGATTAACTTTTGGATTGACTTAACAATACAGTCAAATCCCGTTATAACTTTGTTCGGGCAGACAAATTATGTATGTAATGTAAAACAGAAATTTGCTATATACAGTATAAAGAATAAATGTAATTAGGGATTTTGCACATTGTTAACCATCACATCCCAACCCTGCCAAAAACGGCAGACGTCAACATGATTTAAATTAGTATTCTTCAATGTTTGTGTGTAAATAGACATGCTAAATGCAACCTTCATGTGACCAGCCATAATGGCAACTCAAATAGCAGTATTCCAATCATTTATAACATCTGTAGTTTTCAAGATCTTAATTGTTTATTATGGTGTTAAATTTTCATCAAAACTTGGTCAGTATGGACCTACTTATGATTCTGATACGGTTAATAGGGAATTTTTAAATATAATTTTATAGAACGAGAATCAATCAGACATTAGTTCAGGATTTGAGAGTTCAATTTAACTATGATTGTCAATTTGTAGTGTAGGCCTAATTGATGATTTGTACCCACCCCTCTCTGCCATGTCCTAGACATAATAGAGAAACAGCTGAGCTATGTCAATATTGAGCAATCTCATGAGAAATCAGGTCCTAATGACATTGTTCCAGGTCAAGATTAATTTGCTTTTTATTAGGACTGGGCCTATCTTTCACTATTTTTACATGAGTAATTCTTTGAGGTACTGTGCAGAGTAAACCAATGTTACTGTGTATCAATCAATCAAGTGCCATGCCGACTGGCGTAGGCGATCATGTTTCTCCATGACTCTCTGTCTCTTGTGTTGTCAATAAGCTCGGTTGTGAGCTTCTACCGTGCCACGATACAAGCCCATCTAGTAACTTTTCTTTTTGTCTACCTCTATCTCTTCTCCCTTTGATCTTTCCAGTGGTTATTAAGTGTTCAAGCTGTGTTCGACTCAGCACGTGTCCTAGAAACCTTGAATGTCTGCCTCTAATGTTTGATATGATTGATCTTTTTACGCCAGCATCAATAAGAACCTCTGCATTAGTTTTCTTGGCTGTCCATGGTATTTTCATCATTCTTCTCAGAAACCACATTTCTGTAGCCTCCAATTCACTTTGAATTTTCTTGTTTATAGTCCATGCTTCACATTCAGTATACTGGTATCAACATTTTAGAAAAACCTGATTCTTCATGGAAATTTGTTTCGCCAAATAATATCAAGATATTTCTTTACGTGAACTATGCCTATATGTTTAGTTACCCACCTACAGAATATTTTGGTCTACTATTGAATGTGACTGCAGTGTCATGTGTAATGTCCAGAAATACGAGTATATTTGAAAGTATAAACACATTTTTCATCTCAATAATAATTTCAAATTCCTGCCACGAGTACAAAATGGATATGATGTAATTTTAAGGTTAATCATATCGTCCTTACAGTCGCTTCTACTAGTAGAAAACTACAGTTGCCATCGGCTGCTCTTTTTTATTTGTTTAGTTACGATCAATATTTCATTTTTAGTTTGAACAGGGTTAATACCTGACCATGACCTTCGTGTAGGTCACAGTTCACGCTTTCTCTACATATTTACATCATAGAAATATTTGTCAGACTTATTTTTGACCAATTTTTCACAATTTGCTGAGTTTTTACACAAATTTTTCATATTGGGGATATTGTTCGCACATACACTGATGACAGCAGTAGTTACAATGGAAACATACACCATGTAAGTAATTTGTGTACCAAATTTAACATGGTAAGTGACAATGAAGTTCCTTGTTAGACCTAATGTTTCCGACAACAAGAAGGAAATTCATGGTACTAATTATGATCGACACACTTTTGGTCATTTCTGTATTGCATGTGCAGACTGAACGGCAATCTATTTGTCGATATGGTTTTAATAGTTAAAATGCTCTCAGCAAGCATGTATTCAATTCCAATGTTTATAATCTAGTTTCCACTGTATTCGATATCATTTTCATTTGTTTTAAATCTATTCTTGATGCACAACCAAATTTTATGGTGTACAGTGTATTTGTGAGGCAGTGGTTTGTGATTAAAAAATATGATTGAAAATATGGGAAAATCAACAGCTGATTTGTTATTTCTGAAATCTGCTGATGGCTTCCATATTCTTCTTCAAAAGTATAGAAACACTATAAATTATAATGTTTTTGTGCTTTAAATGTGATAAAACATTAATGGATTATGTACATAACAATGTATTTAGTTTTGTGAGCTGCTTGTTCGTGGGATTATTTCTAAAAATTATCCATTTTTATTGAATAGTAAGTGGAAATTTTATAATTTTTTCTTCCTATTTATTTTTCATTTTATTTAAGACCTATAATTATTGGCAGTGATATTATGTTTAACCTTCACCACGTAGCATTAAAATTGAGTAATTTCCGCCTGCTCTACATTTGTTTTTTCCCTTATGCACTATTTATGGAGAGCATTTGGAAATGCAATAACATTTTTTGTTTTTAAAGTGTATAATTTTTGTGTATGGAAATAAAGGAATGGTTACTGAATGTAATGATGTAAATTTTGTTGGTGTATGTGTGATATCTGAGGTAAATTGTGAATTAACATTATCGACCATGCTTAGAATTTAAGTGAAAACTTCCAATACATTTACTCCAAGATGGAATACCATAACTAGGCCTACATTACTCCACTATTATTTTATAATGAAACTACTAGTTCATATAACATTCTTCTGTGTAAACAAACGAACCACGTCGATAATGCTCATGGAAATGGAAGCTAAATAGGTTTACTTTCATTTTCTCAGTTAACCGGGTAAATAACGCTTGTTTACAATAGCGATATTTTTTTTCAAAGAGATATGTAGGTAGGGACAACTATAGTCGCAGACAGCGTAGTGAAGGTTAACTAATGTAAATCAGTGGAACATTAAGTTACTGAAGGTTTTCATTTATGGATCATGTTCTAGGATAATGATCAATTTTTAAAAAAGTTATTTTTTTTAAACATTTTACTTTATTCTAATTTATTTTTAAAAATAATCAGATACATGTTCAACCACTGTGAACATATAGAGAAATCATTGCAGAATATGTATGTATATAATACAGGGGTGGGCAAACTTTTTGTGCAGAGGGTCGCATTGAAAATTGTAAAGCTATTAGAGTGCCGCATATAATATTATGTATATTTGGCTATATATAAAAATATTTAAATGATGTCAAATTGGGGAAAAAAAATATTGTATATATAATATATAAGAAAGTCGAATTAAAATTCCAATGGATTTCTGTGTAATATTAATGGGGGAAAAATCATTTTTGACGATCGTCCGTTTATTTAAATATGTGTTTGAGGGCCGCAAAATATCCAAAAGTGGGCCCCATGCGGCCCGTAGTTTGCCCACCCCTGATATAATACATATTGTAGAAAATATAATTACATGATTCATAATAAAATTAATGACATCAGTCATAGATACAAATTCATGCTAAAAACCATGATTTTGCCCCGAGTCTGCTAAGTGTAAAATGTTGTGTTGAAAACCTATAAACATTCATACATTTTCTTATAAACAACTAAAACTGTCTATCATGTAGTAAATGAAAATTAGTAAAATAAAAAAAGAATGGTTCAGTATCAGTTTTACAAATATGACAGGTTCAATGTTTCAACCACTAGGTCTTTGTCAAGATAAGGACAAACACACAGACTGGAATAGAATAGACAAAAACTATATTGGAGAAAAGTATGTAAGCATTTTCTTCTTCTTCTGCGTTCGTTCTCAAACTTCTGTAGATTAGCAGGAGAACGGAATGCGCTGTGTCATGGTTTACAGCATTGCTGCGATAATGCGCCTTTCGGCATGACACATCCGACTTCAGCATGGCTTTGGGTCACTGACCTTATATGGGATAGGATAGCCAGCTCCATCACATAACCTCCTTAGTCGCCTCTTATGACATGCATGTAAGGTAAACAGTGTTGCTATTCTTTGCTCCCCATTCGGGCCCTAGCAACACACGGGCGATGTAAGCATCTAACCTTTAGCACACTGTGTTTACAATTACGTAATTTCTCTCCTGTTGCGAAATTAGTTTTTTTAAATGTTACACAATCGTTGGTGGCTGTTTTGAAATCGCAATAACTTGTTTCTTGTTACAGATATTTAAATAATATTTGCACATATAAATAAAGAATTAAATTCTGCATATATTGGTGTAAGTTTTGTTTGTGTGTGTGATACGAGATGTGTGAGAAAGTGATAAAGACAGATTTAGACCTATCTAGATCTAAACCCACCGTATTTTTGATTGATCGAAATCTGTGAAATGTGTTGAATATTAAAATTTTACATAACGGAAACCTCGTGCTATATTTTAAATAATGTATTTGAAGAACTTACCTCTCAAGTTTTTCACTTTCTAATCAGAATAAATAATGATTTCACTGAATATACGATAAACAAAAAGTATATAAAACTCAATTCACTGTCATGTCACTTTGCCGCAATGCCAATAGATTGCTCAGATTTCAATTTCATAATCACACGACATCGTCTATCGCCATTTTAACAATAGAAACAGGAAATTAGATGAAATGTCTTCTTTATATTGCCAAAACATTCTGCCAAAAAATTACCAATCTGTCGTTTTTTGTTTGGATTCAGGTCGCATTGGGGGTGATTTCGCCTTCCGCAATCAAGATGACACAATATGGACAAAATGTATTGTCCGAATTTTAAACACAGCATGCTAAAGGCTATATGACAACATATATATATATATATATATATATATATATATATATATATATATATATATATATATATATATATATATATATATAGATACACACACATACAACTACATGAGAAGATAAATTTAACAGTAATTGTTGAGGTGGTTTGAAAGAATATGACGTTTATTTATTTATGCAATGATCAAGATCAAAGTTTTATTATTAAAACATTCAAAATTTACACCATATAGTACCTTGTCCAATACACTTTCAGAAAATATATACCAATAGTTATCTGATCCTGCAAGTTCATTTTCTTCACGTTTCTGGCATTTTTTTTTAACTAGTAAACTCTGGTACCATGCACATTTCTATTTGACAGTTAGATGGAATCTCCTCAAGTAGCTGTTTGGTTAATTGAGTAAATTAATATTTTTGGGTGCCAATATTGCCATCTGGAAAACCACAAGTCTTTGTGCTGTAAATGAAATTTTAAAATACTTGTTCTGTTACTTCAAAAACACTTTTAGCTACAGTGCTAATTGTAGACGTCATCTATGTCTAAAAATCTGCTTTCCAGACGAGGTACTCAGACAAATTTTGAGAATACCATGAATGTAGAAAAAATGAAACCAAATAGTGAGAAGTAGGGTAAATGTCGAAGGGGGCTGGCTTCTTAAAAATGTATGTGTTTTAGAGGGATTCTACTGTACTCAGATTGACTAGTCCCACCCATTATACATTACAGCTTGGCAACAGCATTGTCACCTATCAGTGTTCATGATAACAATGAGAGTACCTTAGGAACCTTGTAACATATTTAATTTGTGCGTTTACTCCCAAATCATTTCATAGTCAACATTAAAAGAAGTGAAAAATAGTCAAGATGAATAAAAATATATATATATATATTTTCATGTCAATTAAAAACATCATTTATCCAGCAAATAAATGTGTTTTGAGGTCAAGGAACTGTAAAGGGAAGAAATGGCTAACGCTGAATTTTGTGTGTGTCATAAGAGATGACTAAGAAGGGTTGGCTACCCCATCGCAATGCAGGTCAAAGTGACCTAAACATTGCTATACTAAAGTTGAATGTGTCGTATATGGCCGGAAGGCATATATATTTCAGTTAAGATATAAACTATGATGCAACGGATTCTGTTCTCTGGGATACATCCTGCTATCAAGAGTTTGAGAATACAAGAAGAATAGGCTGGTTTTTTGTTTGCGTGTGCGCAATTTCATAATGAGCATGCTAGAGAAAGATCAATTGTGAAAATATAATTTTGCATGTGTCAAGAGGAGCATTAGAACCAACGGTTACCATATCCAGTGCAAACTGAGTTTTAAATACAGTGTAATTCCACGACCAATGAAATATTGTCATTATAAGCTGATTTCTATATCAAATTAGCAATATGCATGCACTTCAGATCTATCTCAACCACATTGTACTGTGTATATTTTCAGTTATAAATTACTTTATAAATGTTTTGTAGTTCCAGTTATTTATGTTGGAACTCATTTTGTTTCAATGCTCACTCATTTTACTGGTTTTCAGTTGTGTATCAAACTTTGAATTGGTTCAGCCAACCCATACTTAGATTGAAGCATACAATATTTTGTTACTAAAAAGAAACAAGCCTAGGAATTCAGTACAAAAGATCCAAAAGTAGAAACAGGCCCTGGTCTATACATTTTTATAAAATATATTGAAACAGGCCAAAACAATAGAGGAGGGAGGGTGTTCCTATCCTAATGGTTATTGTTAAAACAAACATAAACATCATCTTAATTACTTTCTAAAATACAATGGATGGTAATGAAACATCTTTGAACGGATTGTTTTCCCAATGTGTACAATGTTAAAACAAGCATGAACAATGATTTTTTTTAATGAAATGTTAACAAAAACATTAAATAATTTTAACAAGAATAAGGCATTTATTTCCAAAAAAATTAGACAAGAAATAATACTTAAGGGGCTGTCCATAAATTACGTCACCAAATTTAGATTCCCTACCCCATGGTCAGCAGCTCTCAAGAATTCAAGGATTCCCTCCCATGTTTAATTATGTCTTTAAAATCTTAGCACAAAAAGTATACAAATGCTACATGATTTTAGTACAGTGTTGTCAAACTTTTCCGGAACTCCTCCTTCCTAATTGTTTGTGTAATTTACAGACAGCCCATAGGCAATTTTTTTTTTTTCAAACATGTCTGGACAAAAATTAATGGCTACTTTTGACAAACTTCATTTTCTTGATATCTGATTCTGGACTCTTGTTCAAATGTTCCCTTTTTCTGTGACCTTCATTCTGATCTATGTGAATTTTAGAAACACTTTCATCTGTTGTACTTTCATTGTTCTTTGTATCTGCTTGACCTGGTAGAATTTTTTCCTCAGGCTCCTTTTCTTTTACCTCTACCTCTTCTTCAATAAACTCCTGTTTCTCTTCTACTTGTTTGTCAGGATGATACCCCAGTCCAAGATGACCTTTTCTTCCTCCCACAAGACGGTGCTCCATGCTATGTTCATACTGTTCCTCCAACTCATCGGCTCGATGTTTCTCTTCTTTTCCTAGTATGAGACAAAGTTTCTCATTACACATTTGTACCATCAAAAAAGCAACCAAAAAATGTATATCTATTTAAGATACTGTTTCTTCTTCTTCTTTCATTCTCAAACTCCTGCTGGATCTCCCTTGTAGCAAGACCATTGTCCTACTAGATTTCTAGCAGGATGTAGTCCAGAGAATGGAAATGCGCTGTGTCGCCGTTTTATTTGCGCCAATGGCCCGACACATCCGTCTTCGGCAGGAGATACTGTTTAACTTTTCAGTCTATTCATCTTTCATTCCCTGCAGAGCAAAGGACCTCAACAAAACCTCTTTCTTATTTTATCCTACTTCTTAGTTACTCCTTCCAATTCTGTCCATGTCCTCTTTGTATATGTATCTACAGTAATTTCTTGGTCTTCCTCTTTTTCTTTGTGGATTCTAGAACAATGCTTTCTGTGATCTATATATGTTCTATCTATTTCCAGCACCATTTCTTTAGTTCTATTTCTATTGGTGCCTGTTTAGTTCTTTGTATAAGTTCCTCATTGATGATCTTATCATTCCATTTCAAACCTTCTATTCTGCGTAGGCATTCATTTACAAAAAGTTTAAACTTTACAGTACAGGTACTTAAAAATAACTGAATAACTGACTTGACCTATCAGACTAATGACTATGCAGCAGTAACCTCTCAGTTAAAAACATATCAATATAGTGAGGTTTCTTCTTGTAGAAAATCATGGCTTTTAATCTGTACTATGTTTACCATTTGGTGAAAAATTTTGAGTGCCCAGCATTGCACACTGAGGGACCCAGATAAATTCCAGCCCTCACCATGGTCCTAGTTGCAAATGAGTACATCATGTCTTGGCTATGGACATGGAGTGTTATGAAAACCAACTGTGCAAGATGTGACAATTCCCTAGGAGAGCCCAGAATTAGCAGAGCATTTTATTCCTGCATAACTGGACGGCAGGGAATGCATAGCTGACCACTCCCACCCATCCAAGTGACCATGGCTGGATTGACATTGGCACTTCTGGCAGGAATGTTTCGAACCCTCATGACTCTAACTCTGCATATTGCAGAAATGTGGGAACGCCATAGAATTTACCCACTCTGGACAAGGATGGATGAACATGTAGGGTCTGGGACAGGTGTCCTGCTCACAAGACAAGGATTGTGATGTAAATCCACAGCCTCTCACATCCAGGTGCACCTGATTGCTGCAGAAGCTACTGTCTGATTGATAGTAAGCTTTCAGCATAAGTCCTCACACACACATAGCAACATCTTCATGTGGTACACTCATTTTCACAAAGTGTATAATGGGAGCGACTGAGTACTTGGTAGTATAACCAGGTCTATCTTTATCTGTTTTCTTGTCTACCAAGTTTTCTAATCTCGACCACACCAAGGATCGTGAATGGTGATGGGAAACATCTCTACCCCGAGTGGATCCAGGCCCTGCCCAATGTCCCAGCTTCAGTGAGTGTCTTGCAAACAGACATTCCATCCACAGTCAGAACATGTCCTAATCTTGAGATATTGGAAGCAGGGTCTAGAAAACGCATGAGGGATCTAGAAATTTGATGCTGGGAAGAATCATGAAAGTATAGGGTGCATGACATGACACAGCAAATACTCAGCCACAGAATGAAGGAATTATCCTGCCTCTTGAGTGTTTGTGACCAGCCGAGAAAGCATCTCGGTGAATCCCGAAAAACAAAGTTTCTTCACAGAGACTTCATGAGGACAATTAACGATATGACCAGTTTCAGATAGAAGAAAACATTCACATATTCTTTGGGGAAAGATATTTCTGCAGCAAACAACCCCCCCCCCTTCTGAGTAAGAGACTCCACTAAGAATATCAGTCTTCTAGGTATGAAATAAAGCTCTGGAGAAAACACTGCACTGCACATACAAGCTAGAACTAATCACATGTTATTCCTGGGGAACTCCACATACTAAACTACTGCTGCCCAAATGAAATCCCATTAAACTTTGCTAGTTTTAATTTAACATCCCCAACAAACAATTCCTGGCAGTGGGAGGCTTGAACAGCCACTCCTAAAGCTGAGGATACAATAATTTAGACAGAAGAGGAGAAGAGATAGAAATATGACAACAATCTAATCCTCAATAATCTAAAGGATCCACCAACATTCTACTCAAAAAGATGACAGAACCTCCACCCCAAATCTGGCTGGAATAATGGAAAGAACAATAGCTGAACAATTTGGTGGCAGTGATCATCATCCAAGTGAACAAAACGATAATTACATTACAAGACTAAGCCAAGATGAAACGATAAGAAAGCAAACTGGCATATATATAAACACAGAGCAAACCTACTCACAAGAGACATACAAGTAATAGGCAGAGATATCTGAACACTCAAGGCGGCTACAGAAAATACCAAGAGGAGCGAGGAAAAATTACCATATTGGACCATAACACTCAAAAACTACAGGAAGCTACACTACAAGAGAACTGAACACTCCAAAAGGATACAATAGTATGCAACATGATTGAAGATATGTATCCTAGAGAAACATGGATACAAGTACATAGTGATATCCAGGAACTAGAGTAGTGAAGAATGGAGGTGCTGGAGTATACATAAAATATCCAGAAAAAGAAAATGAATCTGCAAGTTCACCAACCTAAATCTTCTGCTCCAACTACTCTGCAGAAATAAGGCCCTAAGAATTGCTGCAGAAATAATTAAAAACAACCAGCCAATGTCAACAGGTAGTATTTCTTACTGGTGCAATGTCTGTCCTACAAGCCCTTGACAGCTATAAACTGTCAGACCTGAAAGAAACCATATCAGAAGTGAGCATTCAAAGAAGGGTGGTACTGAAGTGGATACCATTCCACTGTGGCATACCAGGAAATTAAAAGGCAGATATGATACCAAACGATATTGCAATACATGAACACACACAAAAAATCAAGAAATCCCATACCAGGAAAAGAAGGCTCATCAAAGCCGTTAACCACCCAATAGACAATTACTACTATCTTGACAGAACTTAACAAGTTATCATCTTCGCATGAGGACAGGACAAAATAGAATAAACAGCCACTTAAATAGACTAAGACAGGTTCCATCACCTCTGTATCCATGTGGGCAGACAGCAGAATATATCTTGCAAGACTGCATTACACTAAACCAATTAATGGATGAACACCGCCCCACAGAGACAGATATCCACATAAAGCTGTATATCCACTGAGGAGCTTTCAAATACAGCAGAATTTATCAAGAAAACCAGACTTGCTGGGTAGACATGTTAAACTGCAAACGAAAAGAAACCTGTTCAAAATGCAGACAATGTGTTCAGCTACTTGCAAACTAGTCTCATGTATGAAGAGAATTTATATTTTATTGGCTTGTTTTGGTACTTCTGCCTCTCCCTTAAAATTATTAGACAACACCATAAACATTTAAAACCATAAATGATACTGTTGTGCTAACTTACGTATTTTCGGAGCTGCTTTTTTATCACCGATGATAATTTTCCCATGGTGCTCTTTCTGTGGAATAAAATACATCACATGGAATAAGTGACTTCAAAACAATGAGTTCTGCTGATGTGTTAGGAAATTGTATTGCTACAAATATTTTTACCCCCGTTTGTTGTGCGAGATCCAAAACTGGAGCAAGAATAACAACACTATTTACTTTCTATGCATGTCATGCAAGGTGACTAAGGGGGGTTATGGGTGGAGTTTGTTGTCCCATCCCATATACGGTCAAAGTGATCCAGAAGTCATGCAGAAGCCTGATGTTTCAGAACAAAAGGTGCAAATATCACAGCAAAACTGTAAACCATAATAAGCGTTCCTATTCTCTCATCTACATCCTGTTAATCTGCAATAGCTTTAGTGCATACATTTATTTTTAAAAATTTCCCTATTTAACACTTTTTAAAATCTCCAATTATTTGTATTTGTTATTGTTTATACTGTACAAGATGAATATATTTATCCAGCAGCAAATAAGCAAGCTTGCAGGTTTATCAAGAACCACTTTGGCAGTGGTGAAACAGAGTAAACTTGTGTGGTTTGGACATATAACGAGACATAACTCATTTTGTACATTATTTCAATAGGAAAAGTTGATGGTGGAAGAAGAAGTGGTAAAAGAAAATCCTGGGTTGATAACATCATGGAATTTCTGGGCATGATTTTTCTACACTTCTCCAAATGGCTGAGGATAGAGATGTTTGGAGGGCTTTTTGTGCTGATGTCTCCAGTGTGGCAACCCTACAACCCTAACAGGTTATGGGTCTTATTATTATTATATGAGGGGAGGTCAAAATGTTTTGCACTTTACTAAGAAATTGTAAAGACAGGTGGAATTGCTGTGTTAACTTTTTTTAAATGCACTATCGTTTGACAATTTTCACGCGTTCATAGTTCGAGCGGCGCATGAAAGAGAAATTGGCGGGAAACTAGTTCAGTTGTGTATGAAGCCGTGTTATGGATAAATCGGAGGATTGTAGCGTAATCAAATTCTTGCACTTGCAGGTAAATCTGCAAAACAAATTCATGATGAGATATTTGCTATTTATAAGGATGTCTGCCCTTCGTATGACACTGTGAAGGGTTGGAAAAATGACTTTAAAACAGAACATGCCAGCGTTCAAGATGATCAAAGAAGAAATAGTAGTCTGTACAGTGCAGATGATGCATGAAACATTGTACAAATGGCGGCCATATTCGTCTCCGACAGGCGTATTACCGTCGAGGAAATTGGAACTAAGTCATGGGACCATGTTGAAGATTTTGTATGAGCAGCTTCACATGTCAAAAGTGTTCACCAGGTGCGTTCCATTCTTCTCACGCCAATCCAAAAGGATTGTAGTGCTGAATCATCCACGAAGATGTTAGCAATGCTGACGAAGATGACTTTTTCGTACATTGATTACTTTAGATTTTGTAGATTGATTAAAAACTGTCAATGCGTGGTAAGAACATCAGATGGTATTACAGAGTCATTTGAGACAAAAATAGTAGTTTGTTAGGGTTGTGTTTCAATATATACTTGCTTTTCAATATATACATAGATAGAATAAAAAAAGAGGCAAAAAGTACAGAAGGCAACATGTAGAAAATACAACATGAAGATCAATATACAAAAGACAGAAACTATGAAAATATGCAGAACACCGAACCCACCAAACATATAGATAGATAACATAGGAATAAAACAAGTATCGTAGTTCAAATATCTCAGTAGTATTTTCACCGAAAATGGAAGCCTTGATAGAGAGATGTCAAAAGACAATTGCAGTAACATACGGTCAGCACTACTTCCTCATCCCAAGATCAAGATGGAAGTTAAACAGACAAATGATTTACAGTATATTCCTATGAACACTATTACCAGTGCCAAACCTGGTCTTTCTCATCTACACATTACAGAAAAATAGTGACATGAGATTAAATGCTTGAAGAAAGCTGCAGAAGTCACCAGGATTGATAGATTATGAAATGAAATCATCAAGGAAAGAAGAGGTAAAACACCTTGCACAGAATACATAGAAAGGTAATAGATCAAGTGGTTTGGCCACATTATGAGAATGCATGACAAGTTGCCCGTACAGTCATATAACCAAGTTAGATCAGGGTATAAAGTCAGAGGCAGACCACAGAAAAGATGGATAGAAAACATCAGTGACATCTTGAATAAACATGATCATAGCACAATTGAGGCGACATATCAGACCTTAAAACACAAGTTCCAGCTCCAATCACCCCTACGTTTAATGGCAAAAGTGGATAACAAACCACCTGGGAAAAGACAATAGATTATTGTGGACTAATGTTTGGCGCATCTCTATTACCTCAAGACAAAAAAAAACCAGAACAAACTATAGAAACAATCCTGCTCGTCACCACCAAAGAAGGCAAAGATGGTTTCCTCTACAGAAACAGTAGAGAAACAGAAACATCTTTTGGGACTGTTGCGGTGTAATACTCACAGATTGCCTTCCTTGTGGCCATACTATCAAGGCCTTCTCAAGAAATTACAAGAAGAAGTTAAATGCAAAAGACGCTGATGCTACCCAGAGGCATTCGTCTGCTTCAGGACAATGTGCCAGCTCATGCAGCTCATGACACATCTTGCCCAGCAGTGTGGGTATGACATCAGGACCCATCCACCTTACTCACTTGACTTAGCACCGAGTGACTTCCTGTTTCCAAACATGAAGAATCCACTTCATGGGCATCATTTTCTTATATTCAGAAATTGATTACTTCTTCTTCTTCTTTCGTTCACTTGAAACATGTCTATATCTGTAATTCTGTCTCCTTAATAAAACTCACTGTCTTTTGTAGTTCATACAGTGTCCCATAGAGCTTTGATTCCAGTGTTGTTTCCTCTGGCCTCAGCGTTTCATGCTCAGAACACTCTTGAAGTAAATTTATTACTGAAGTGGAGACTGAAGTTGTTCCAGGCCCAGGAGGAAGTGTTCTACAATCAAGGCATTAGGAAGGTGAAGAAGAGATGGGGGAAGTGCATTGCCTTGAGGGGTGAATACATAGAGAAGGACTAAATCACACCAATTTTCAGGTAAGTGTCTTGTTTCCTTCACACTGAAGTGCAACCATACTGTATATAGAAAATTACTGTTATTACATTAACATTTCATTGGGCAGAAATGAAAATGTTATGATGGGATTTGACTGTACTACAAATAAGAAAGTTTAGAATACTATGGATTGCTAAAAACAAATAAGGGAAAATGGGCATGACAGAAAATGTATGATATCTTAACTTCAAGACATGAGACTACTGGGGCTAGCTCCTTGATGAGCAGGTCAATAGCAGCTGAAAACAAAGTCTGGCCAGTTCTTTCTACCACACAAGCAGAAACAAAGTATATTCTAGCAGGATGCCATGTATCAATCTAACACAATGTGAATACGTGTATACTTGACTTATAGTACCTGCTCTGTGTCAAACATCCTGGCATCCATAGCGAATGGTTCCAACCCCAACTACTGGAAGTTATCAATTGCTTCGAGGAGCCAGAAAGCATGAGAATAAAGAAACTAACAAAAAAACACATAGATTAATGAAAATGATGCACTGGAATGCCAAAGGGTTTTATGGTTAATAGAGCTCAATAAGGTCATCTCAGAAGTATGGCTGTGTAAGGGGGGGGGGTTTCTGGAAGCATGTTTAATCTGCAACAGGAGGAATGCCAGTGTGCCAGGATTACTACGCTCTGACAGGAATACAGCACATACTTGTGGGTCAACTAGCGTATCATTTCTGTCAGATTTGTTGACTCATCAACAGTGATGACACATCTAGCATTCTCATCACCTAGGAGTCTACCACAAAAGGACAAAGATACAATGTCCTCTGGCCTGCATTTCTTCGCCACCATGGGGATGATTCGATATTAAGATAGAAGTATGAAATTGAGACAGGATCTGACGATGATTTTTCACAAGTGACAGGTTGTTAGCCAACCCACCCAACTTTTTTTAGTCGCATTCTACGATATGCCTGTACGCATATGGTTGCGTCTGTGGGTCTCACCAATGGCCCACTAGACATACCATCCATGCAACAGAAAACAGTGGATGATATGCCGTTATATTGAGGTTATCTTCTTATAGAAGCTTCATGGCATGTCATCTATACAGTTATGATTTTGTTTTGTTGTTTAAAGTTTTTTCATGTTTGCCTGAATATATGTATGCACCCTCTGTGGTTGGGAGGGAGCCAGAGATGTATTGCGCAGCACTGAGGAGGAGGAAACTGACATCACTGTTTTTCCTATGGCTGAGGCCCATCATAGAGGCACAGTGACTCAGGATGTGACAATCCTTTTGACTTGAACATGTGGTTGCATGCCTGGAGCAATAGAGAAGTTCGGCATAACCAGTAGTCAATTGGTGGCGGGGAATGAGCACAGTGAACCCTATCTTGGCTACAGTGGCTAGGAGCAGTGCAAAGGTTGAAACCTACCTTCCTGGAGGTGTGATAGTTATTATCTGGCTCTGTCCCCGGGTGGGCCGAAAATCAACAGACTTCCCAGCAATATAATGCCATCTAATGGCATTAGGTCAAAGGGCATGAGCCCATAGACCGCTGGATCAGCAACCAACCAACCAACCAACGACATGCCTGGAAAGAAGATAATGGCCCTATTTTTTTAACCCTTAACTAGAAGTACAGGCCATGGTTGCACACTGAAACTTTTTCAATGAAGAAAAAGTATATTTTTACAACATGACACATAAATACTTACTTTAGATGCACCCATTAATCTCAGAAATTTGTCATTGCGTTGTTTGTTACCTAGATCAGCTGTCTCCCAACTGTTTGCTGAGTGAACCTACCAAATAAAAAAAAATAAATATGAAAACAAAAAATAGGGAATTGCTGTATGTATTGGAAATAAGCATTAGAAAGCATTCAACAAATAGAAGTTCGAAATGCCCTTGTGTTGTCAGCATGAACAGGGAGCAAAGAAAAGCAACACTGTTTACCTTCCATGCATGTCATAAGAGGTAACTAATCAGGTTATGGGGTGGAGTTGGCTGCTCCATCTCATACAGGGTCAAAGTGACCAAGAAGTCAAATGTGTCAGGCTAAAAGGCACAGATATCACAGCACAGTTGTAAACCACGACAAGCCTTGACAATTCGGTTGGGCTACCCTAGCCTATGACAGCCTCCCTATCTGTTGCCAGGCATGTGGGTGTGTGGTGACTCTTTGCCCAGACGATTATTGCTCACGGCTGTCTCACACAAGGTGTTCCACCGTCTAGGAATTTGCCTCGTGTAATGGGACGTACTGTGCCTGTGTCCATCGGGTACTAAACCATTTCTCATCCGCAAGCCTGGTTCCGTAAGAGAAAGAACTCAACAGAGGAGTTGGACCCTGGCTCTTTCGCCTTCTTAGCCGAGGTGTCATTTACCAATATCGTGAACCCCTCGCCCAAGTTCGAGTCTCACACCACACGTTTGAGAGCAAGGCATTCTCGAGCTGAGCGACCTTGTCCCAATAGCACCTGAGTCCATCGGGTACTGAACCCTTTCTCTTTGCGAGCATGTTTCCAGTATAGGAAGGCTCGACATTAGAGTTAGACCAGGTCTTCTTGCCTTGCCGGGTACCCATGGTTGGATCTGGGTCTCTGCCCATAAGGATCACAGGCAACTAGAAGCCCGTCTTGAGCTAACAGAACTTGTAGTTCCTATTACCTTGGAGCGTTTTCACTTTCTATTAGCAGCTAGTGCTGCCCTCTGGCACTGTTCTGCCCTTTCATTGTACTCGGTATGAATTCTACTCGTTTTTCGCCATGCATGTAACGTTCCGTGTCTTTTCCATTGGCCGCCCTCCAATGTTTGGACTGGACAGACTAGTGTCACTGTGTGTCGACAATGTCGCTGCATGTGTTGGTGGTGGTGGTGTCAGAGATATTGTCTGTCTCTTATGCATTCAAATCTCTTTCCATCTGCTACCTCCACATTCTCGGACACGATCCCCAAATGATTTGGCCAGAATCAGCTCGAGCTACTGTATTTCTGTTTCCAGGGTGCACCATGAGGAGGTACATTTGGGATCTTGGTTATCTGCTAACCCTGGGTCCGCCAAGAGCAATGTGTTTGCACTCCATGCTATTATTTCTTCTTCTTCTTCTGCGTTCGTCCTCAAACTCCTGCAGATTAGCACGATATAGTCCAGAGAACGGAAACCGTTGTGTCATGGTTTACAGCATTGCTGCAATATCTGCACCTTTCGGCCTGACACATCCGACTTCAGCATGGCTTTGGGTCACTGACCCTATATGGGATGGGACAGCCAACTCCATCCCATAACCTCCTTAGTCGCCTTTTACGACATGCGTGGAAGGTAAACAGTGTTGCTATTCTTTGCTCCCCTTTCTGGCCCAGCAACACACAGGCGCATTTATTTAATTTGTGCCATAATATAGGCTTAGGCCATGCACACCCTTTTGTGGCATGCTTTGGGTTCAATTGAGCTTCACTAGCCTGTGACTGTCTATCTATCAACAAACAAGTTGCTCTTAGTCATGACAGTTTCTCACCCACTGTATCCTTGAACTTTACAGACCAAATCATGTCTCTAATCCCTGGGGGACAATTTCCGGGGTGACAAATAGAAAGCAGGAATTTGGACTTGGGTCGACTACATCTATATTGTATGAGGCATTCCACTGCCAGGGAACCAATCTCATGTAAGTGTTTACCAACATTGTTAGGAGGATATCGTCGAGGAAAGAAGACATGGCAGAATGCAGCCATATTTGCGCAGGATGTTTTTGAGGGGTTCGTTTCGCGCATGGAGACATGTGCGGTCGCAATAGACCTTGAGGATGCGTACAATAGGGTGTCCTTGGATATCTTGATGCACCAGCTGTTAAATCTTGCAGTTAATCCTTTTGTCGTGCGTTGGGTTGGCGCCGCCCTGATGCACAGGGTTGTAGTTCTTAAGTGTGGTAACTGGATATCTACACCAACGGTTATTAGCCCTGGCCTGCCACAGGGATAGCCTCTATCTCCTGTACTTTTCAATGTATACACAGTACATATCGCTGGCAATCAAATCACAGGTGTTGGCAGAACGATGTCATATGCCGATGATATCCTGGTGTATAGACAGGGCAGAAATCGAGAAGAGTGCGTCGTGGAACTACAGAAGGAGCTGGACAGACTGACAAATTGGTGTCGAGATATGGGAGCAGTGGTTAATCCGTCTAAGGCATTCGTGACGTGGTTTTCCTTGAACAATCACATGGTAAAGACACCCATGCCACAAGTTTCGTTGTCCGGGAAAAGTTTAGAAAGAACTAGCACAATGAGATATCTGGGTGTGTTTTTTGACAGAAGCCTGAGTTTCAAGGAACATGTTGACCAAATTATCATAAGGGCAGGCAAAGGCTTAGCAGCAATGAAGGTTATGGCTGCTGCGCAGTGTGAGCAAAGACTGTTATTTCTTTTGTACCAGGGTTTGGTTGTGGCTGTGGTATAACTGGCACTGGCAATTCTGACTCTTAGCCAAACTCAGATCAAAAGACTGGATAGAGTCCAGAATGCAGCAATGCGTATCATTCTGGGATGCACAAGAGACACATCGACAAGAGCTATGCGATACCTACTTGACTGCCCAACAGCTGAACATAGATTACAGTATTGCCGTGCACGGGCGTACCTTCAAATACATGCAGATAAGGAACACCCGTTGCATTCCGAAATACAGAAAGTTAAAGGCAGCAGACTCAAGAGAGGAAGGTCGTGGATGGGGTGTGCTGAGGATGTAATACAAAGCGTGTGCAGATTACAGGATGTGGCAGCTGGTGCGGAATGGATAGGTCTACCCACAGATTTCGAAACTTGTTTGAGAGTAGTAATATCACTTAGCAGGGAATGCAGAGAATGGTGTCCCACAGCTGTGGAGAAAGAAGTGCAGGCTTTAATCAGTGAGAATACCAAAGAGGGGGATGTGATTATATACACTGATGGATCTGTAATTAGGCATGTTTGCAGTGCTTGGGCCTTTACAGCTCAGTGCGCAGGTAAAACGATCAAGGAGGAAAGTGGTGCCTTTGCGCTCACTACGAGTAGTATGACCATGGAGACTATGGCGGTGACCAAGGCATTTGAGTGGCTACGCACACAGAAAGTAACGCAGGTCTGCATCTTGAGTGACTCTATGAGTATGATTAAGAAGGTACAAGTGGGTCTCCTTCGCGAACAGTGGATTGAGGCCTTGAGAAATGCGAGCTTGAAAGCGGTTACATTTATTTTCGTGCCGGGACATGTAGGCGTTCGAGTCAATGAAAGAGCGGATCAACTGGCATCGTGTGCGATTGTGGCAAAGGGCAATGGATCGCGCTGACGTTTTGAACTCCTTAAGAGATATAACACGCGAGAGTGAGACTAATGTGGATGATGATTCCTTTTCAATGGCTAGGATTAAAGATCAGGGATTGAGATGCTGTGTTGCTAGAGGTGAACATTTTGGAGGGCGCAGAAGAATGATGGTCAACCAGTATAGGACCGGTACTGTCAGCAGAAGTGTGATGGCGGATACACTCAAGGAGAGATCGGAGCAACTATGGATGTGTCCAGTTTGCAGTGATGATGATCCGACGACTAACTAACTAACTAACTAACTAACAATCTCATGTAATCAGATGGTTCATTGCCTTTGGATGCTGAACCCTTCTCATCTGTGAGCCTGATTACTGTATAGAAAATGCTGTTCAGTAGAGTTGGATTACTGTTAGTTTGCCCTCTTATCCAAGGTCTGTTCACCAACATCATGAACACTTCATCAAGTCTGAACCACTATGCACATTCTCTGTAGGTCTAGTCAGGACATAACATCCTGCTTTTTGTTTCTCCACGCCACTTGCTTCTGGAAGAAAAACAATGCTTCTCAAGCTCGAACAATGCTTTCATTATGCTTCTGTATTTTGTTCTACTGTGCAACCACTTGCACTTGGAGCTGCCCTCTAACGTTGTACCTTCATATTGTACTCAATAGGCTAGCCTCACTTCTCACATTCTCCAGAGATGTGCACACTACTCTTGCTGGAGCAATGCAACATAACAACCTGGTAGTCCTACTTTATAATAATACATTTTATATGTGTCTTTTCCTAGGTACTTGAACTAAATTTTCAAAATGATTTTACAATAGTTTAGTTTACTGTGCTGTACATGTACATCATTATAATAAATAGTAAAATAGTAATAAGTAGGCCTAAATACAAGTCAACAGCGTGTGTACTTCCAGTGATTCACTAACTATTTCATGACTGCATGTGAATGAATGGACCCAGGATACTACTTAGTACTTCTTTTACTACTAGAGTAGTCTAAGTCTAGTACTTAAACTTAGGAAGTTAAACTAAATCATAATCATGCACTACAACGGTACAACCATAGTAGGGCCTCTAAAGTTACATTTTTTAAAGTAAAATACTCTTCCACATTAACTAATATCTAGCCCCCTGACGATCTATTTATATACTAGTGTAGGCAGTGAGTAAAAAAACTAAAAAGTAGACTAAGCATGATCTTTGTCTTTGTTTAGTTCAGTTATGCCTAATTTAAATTAGGATGTAGGCCTAATTCCTAGATTATTGTAGGCCTCGGCTCTACGTTTATAATAGCCGATGCCATAGCGCAAAATAAATATTACCAGTACTTCAGAAATAGACCCCTTGTTCTTTTCTTGACATTTATCCTCTTCTGAGCTCATATTATCAAATATTAAATGTCTTATTTCTTTACTTTATTGTGCGTTATACGTAAAATTCGCAATTGTGAAGAAATGATGCCCTCGAACAGGGTTGCCAGATTTAAATTCTAATAAAAATCCAAACTACTGGAATGAAATGCTTAAAGCAATTTCCAGTTTTACAGCTTTTACTTGATCATTATTACAAAACTAAAGATCTTATAGTTCAAATATTTAGAAGTTTCTTTACATAACATGGCAAGCTCGATAGTGAGATCGAAACATGATGTCAGAAAGCCAATTAAGCAACTTACCAGCTGTCACAAATACTCAAGTACCCATCAATCTCTGCATGGCTACAAAGTCAGAAGGAGTAATTGCGGAAGAACACGCTGATTACATAGCAGACTGAAGCACTGTTAAACAAATATTTAACATCAGAATATTAATTTTAAAACATATTCAGCGTGATCTATACCACATTTTTTATTGATATTACAAAGTTAGTCGACAGTGTTTGGCATAATCGTCTATGGCACATACTTCGACAATTTAATGTTGACACCACAATCAGAGACATTGTTGAATCACTTTATAAAAATACAAGTGGTGCTGTCTTATCAAATAATACAATTGGAGAGTTCTTTAAAACAAATGTGGGAGTTCAGCAAGTATGCACAATGTCTCACATACTTTTCAACAAATACCTAGAGCACATACAGGAGACCCTTCAGGATTACAACTCATCTATATCGTTAGGAGGTCGCCCTATTTGCAATTTGCGCTTCGCTAATGATATTGATCTTATAGCTGGGTTACAATAATTATAAGAGTTAACAGTAAAGCTGGAAAAGTTACCAGCAAGTACGGAATGGATTTCAAAACAGAAAAGAGCAAGGTCTTGGTTAATTAACAGCAGAGACATAGAAGAACAGACCAACATCATGATTAGTGAATACAAAACTTGATGAGGTGAATGCTTTAAGATAGCTCGGATATAGCATATGCAGCGATGGGGAAAAATCAAAGCAGAATTAAAGATAAGGCTGGAGATGGTCATAGCTCCTATTTCAAGGCTAAACGTAATTTGGAAAAGCAACATCAGTGGTAGAATGAAAATCAAACTTTATAACTCATTTGAGCTTTCTATTGTGATGTATGGTTGTGCGGGTTGGAGACTCATTGCGGACATAGGCCTATAGAGACGCATACACGCCTTTGAATAAAAATGTTACAGACGAATTCTACGAATGTCCTATTGAAAGCATAAGACAAATGTGTACGTGAGAAATAAAATAGATATGTATAGAGGTCCAATAGAATCATTACATCCCAATAATAACACGGCGAAAACTTGCATAATTTGGAAATGTATATGGACATGATACATTGTAGGCAATACTGGAGGGAACCGTCGCAGATGGAAGAAGCAGAGGAGGGAAAACATTTTTAATGGACAGATAACATCAAGGGCTGGACAAGACAATGTTTTCCTTCACTCATCCTATTGTTGAAGATAGAAATCGTTGGAGGACTGTGTGCTGAAGCATCCAATTTGGCACCTGTACGATGGGTTGCGGGTTATAAATAAATATATAGGTATATATATATATATATATATATATATATATAATATATATATATATAATATATATATATATATATATATATATATATATATATATATATATATATGGCTACTAAACAACAATTGATAAACATTATTTGTATATTCTTCTTCAGCGTTCATTCTCAAACTGTCGCTGGATTTCTTTTGTAACAGGACATTGGTCCTACATGATATTTGGATGTAGTCCAGAGAATGGAAATGCGTTGTGTCACCATTTTATTAGCGTCATTTGCCTGACACATGCGTCTTCGGCTATATCTTTTTTTTACAAACTCTATGATGTAAAGGGTACCGTATTAATCTCGTCGGACCTATGGTTAACAGATAACTAAGATTTCAAAAGTACCTCCTCGTGGTGCACCATGGAAACAGAAATACAGCTACTCGTGATGTTAGTTAATCGTTGGATCATTGTCACTGCACTCCGGACAAGTCCATAGATGATCAGATCTCTCCTTGAGTGTCGCCGCCATTACACGTTGACCAGACGGTTCCAGTACGTAGTTGATTGAACATCACTCTTTCTTGCCTACGAAACCGCTCCTTTCTAGCGAAACCACATTTCAAACAAATGCTTTTATTCTAGTCATGGAACAAGTCATTGTCACTTATACAATCATTTGTTGGTGCGTTTTCCCGTAGGGAGTTCAAAATGTCTACTCGATCCATCTCTCCACCAACAGCCGTAGTGCCAGCATGTGCAACCAACCTATCTGCTCTTTCATTACTCGTGCTGTGTTCCTGGCTAACACTTTTAGGGATCGTGTCCATGAATGTGGAGGCAGCAGATGGAATGAGATTTGACTGCACAAATAAGGCAATATCTCCGACACCTCTGCGACAACACATACAGCAATACTGCCGACACACAGTACCGCATGTCAGTCCGGCATGAGCATTTGGAGGGACGGCCAATGCAAATGTCACGAAATGGGTAGATATCCTGTAGAATAGTGTAGAACATTGAGTCGTGTCAGGGACGTACAATACTATGAGGCAGAGAGCCGGCACGGCAATGAGTGGGTGGCATATACGCAACTAAATAAAAATACAATTTTTGAACCATTCAATAATTAAAAATCTTTACGCAACGCTTTTCTATAGTCCTATTGGTCTATGTCAGTGTTTCCAATCGTGGGATATACGCCCCAAGGGGAGCAATTTGAATGTTCAGGGGGGGGGGGGCAATTCGAAAATTGTAATTAGTCTTAATTTTGGGGATAATTCAATTTTTTAATATAAAAAAATGTGTATATATTTGTAACATACCGCGCAGCAGCTATTAAAATCTCAGGTGGCAATTATCACAAAAAATAAATGCACATGTTACGTTTTAGCTGATAGAAGCGACGCCATGATAACATGATTGATTGTCGCATGACCACCTTTCTGTAATAGCGTGTGTGCCCTAATTTATCCCAGTATCTACGCCATCGCTGGCTAACACACTCCATCTTCCTTCGGCAGGCTGGTTTATGTTTTTCTGTCTAGAGTTTTCTCCTAGGAAAGCTGACTTACCGGACTTATGAACCTTTTACTGCCCAAGTACCCCCCCCCCCCCAATCCTAGTCCTACCCCTAACACCCCCCTCCCCATCTGAGATTATATCGGCTCATATTCACTTGAAGCTGCCAGTCACTGAAAACATGAGGTATTTCAGTGGGGATATCAGCGCCGACTGATATCCCGCCCCGTCCTCGTATTCAGAAACATCGGTTTGGTTGGCGACTGCTTATTTGCCCAGCAGTTTATTCGCAGTTGGCCTCTATAGAGGCTTTTCCACTATTTGCCACCTGTGGATGCACTTGGTAGGGGTCGGTAATCCCCCCCCCAATGCCCCCCCCCAATGTCCTTACTGATGTTTTTACCTTTCTCTTGTATATAGCAGCGGCTGCTTTGAGGGCTATATTGTTTTCTGTACTATGCTCTGTTTCTGTTAATTCTCTTGCCATACTCAGGTCTTTTTCAAGCTTTTGTACTTTTTTAGACCAGTACGGTTTGTAGATTTTCCTTGCCCTTCTAAGTATTGATTATTTTGCTGCTCTACGAATTACCTCAGTTAGCTTTTCTGTCATGTTCTTTATTTTCTTGTGATGGTTATCGATAGGCTCACATTATGCGTCTATTATTGTGCTCACATTATTAAGTACAAAACATGAGAAGCAAAAAGGACACGAACCAATATAAATAATCAACGATGAACACGGCAACATACTAAATAGGCCTCAAGAGATATGGACAGATGGAAAAGTTACTTCAATCAACTGTTAAACTTAAAGGAAGAAGAAGTGATTAAAACAATACATACAATAGAAGAAGACCTAGAACCAATCATCATGAAATCAGAAATTGAAGACGCAGTTAAACATGCACCAAATAACAAAGCACCAGGAATAGACGGCATACTTATAGAAATAATACAAATGCTAACAATGACAGGTATAAAGTGGCTACACAGACTGTTAATGTGATATGTAAGACACAAAAGACACTACAGGAGTGGAAGACAACTGTGATTGTTCCCATCTGGAAGACAAAAAGAAGTAATAGCACTTGATATAAAGGCATATCACTATTACGCCACATAGGAAAAATCTTTAGCAAGGTACTAGAGAGAAGGATTCGCGCATATACAGAACCACAGCTCAACAACACACAATTGGCTTTCGGAAAAATAAAAGCTGTACAGGTGCAATCTTCGCCCTCAAACAACTTTCAGAAAGAGCGATAGAACATAACCAAGACCTATATTTGGCATTTGTAGACCAAGAGAAAGCTTTTGACAGTGTGGATAAAGCACAACTATGGAACTACAGACAGATGGAGTTCCCCAACATCGGATAAGCCTATGTCAGAGCATATATGCAGATAGTCAGTGCGCAGTAAGAACGAACATAGGTACACCTGATAATTTCCAAATTCACTCCGGAGTGAGACAGTGATGCGTACTATCCCATCTACTGTTCTTGAGACTAACGAGAATTGAACCAGTCCGTTCAACGGCACCAAATCGCCTAGCAACTATTGAACACGCGTTCTTCAGTACTTGACTAACCGCATCTAAAAAAAAAGATGCGATTTCATCAAGCCATTCAAACCGTGCACACAAAGTCACCAGAACGGACCGATCGAGACAAGGACTATTACAACAACAACAACATCCCGTGCAGGTTAGTCGCCAACTACAATGCAGTCTGTAATATCCATCGCCTTCAATTTAAGGGTTCTTCCTACTGGGCTGTATATATTATAAATTCTGATTGGCTGGCTGTCTATGTGCACATCCGTTCCTATAATCTCTTATTCTTCTATTGTGTTTATTTCTATCTGCTTCGCTTGTATGGTGTTGCGAATCAGTGTAATTACCACTCCATTATACCTTTCTCTGTCCTGTCTGAATTCTTCTTCTTCTGCGTTCGTTCTCAAACTCCTGCAGATTAGCAGGATGTAGTCCGGAGAACGGAATACGTTGAGTCATGGTTTACATCATTGCTGCGATATCTGCGCCTTTCGGCCTGACACATCAGACTTCAGCATGACTTTGAGTCATTGACCATATATGGGATTGGACAACCAACTCCATCCCATAACCTCCTTAGTTGCCTTTTACGACTTGCGTGGAAGGTAAACAGTGTTGCTATTCTTTGCTCCCCTTTCGGGCCCCGGCAACACACGGGCGACCTGTCTGAATGTTCGGTAGTCTCTGATAGATAATCTGTGATATGAGTTAAGATAGGTTTCTTGTATGCAAGCCACATCTATCTTGTCGTTGTCTAGTCTAACCGTTAGTGCCAGTTTTTTTTTTTTTTTTTTTTTTTTTTTGGGTTGGGAAATGCCTTATGCATTCTAATGCAGCATATTTAGTCCTCTTGTCTGTCGTGTGGTTTGACCAGTCACATTGTCCCGCTGTTCCCATTTCCTGGAGTTCCTCCAAAGTGGGCCAGGATGTCCACCAGTAGCTTGGGGTGGACCCTGCGAGGCATGAGGCCCGGCACTCTACCTGCCTGGTGGAACTCCTCAGGTAGAACACCATATCCAGAATCCACTTTCTCAATCTGCATGAGTATATATATATATTTATATATATAAAGAAGGGAACGAGCGGTAGTAGAGACCTTTGAAAGATATATGAGAATGGACACCACAGAAGAAAATAGAAAATGATAGATTAATGAATGGAAAAAACACAGGATACTCAAGACATCGTTCCTCAATAACACAAGAGAAGCAAGCAAAAAACACCATCTGTCAACAGAGAACAACAGGAAAAGATAGACTTTGAACCACCCTGCAGACAAGCAATAACTCCTACCATAAACCGAACTCTCTTACACCTAGGTAGATAAGAACACTGTAATTCCATTCTTGACAACCATAGCCCTAGAAACAATCCATACATACCAACGGCATATAATCCTTGTATACACAGATTGATCCGCACAGAATACTACCACAAATGCTGGATATGGAGCTGTGATAAAATACCCGAACACAGACCCAGAAGACTGTCCAATAATCTTTGGCCCATGCAGAGATATCTGCCCTAACTACACAGCAGAGATAATAGCAATCGAGAAAGCTCAGAATCGAATTATTGTGGAATTTGAGAACGGAACTACTTCAACTGAAGACAGTCATTTTCTCAAACTCAAAATCAGCACTCCCGGCCTGGAGTACAACAACAACAGCAACAAAAACACCCCCTGGTTGTAATATCAATAGACAAATAGACCAGTTATCCACATCGGCGCAGAAGTCACCCTCCAATGGATACCTGGCCATGCCGGATCCCTGGAAACGAAACAGCTGAAAGAGAGATATAGAGATATCTAAGAGATGTGGATATTAGGGATAGTTTTACAAGTAGTCTCTGTAATATACATCTACAAAATTAATGGACTATTGATGTCGTCTGTAATAATGTATCTGACTAGTGTACAGGTGCATGGTCGTCACCAATAGAAGACCTCTGAACATAATTACTTAGGCCTTCATTCGTTACGTTTCTTGATTATTGTTGTACATTCCGTTGGTCATTATTTATATACTTGGAGTCGCCTTGGCTATTTTTGGCATGCGACTTTAAGTACATAAACAGTGACCAATGAAAAACTCGACAATTAATGTTATAAATGTTATATGTTTGCTTTTATAACGTTTTTCAATAAATATTTTGAGGTTAAAAATGTTATATTTTAACAAAAGCCAGCCCAATCGAGATCAGCTCCTCGTCTTGAAGGTTGATCTTAGTGCAGCCACCAGATGCTGGAAACTTAGACTGTCCATGCCCTTCTACCAACATACGGAAGGTCAGGTGGCAACAACTAGTGATCATCAGCCCAACCAAAATTATATTTCACGGAGGTTATATGGATGTATATCGAGATTTGAAAACCCCACCAGTATTCTATCTTTTTCATGTCGTGATTTCCTGTTGTTTATCACCCCCCCCCCCCCGGGAGCAGAGGACACTCCAACTTGTGGCATTGAATTCCATCACAGAACATAGGTCATGTGGCCCGGACCATTAACATCTCATTGGCTTGATGCTGCATGTCGAAATACACCCAGAAACCAAGTGGAGGAAGGGGAAACCAGATGTGAAACCATTGAATTCAGGACGTGACGATCCTATATGTTTTTCCAAATTTGGCAGAAATGGCATACGTCTTATGTGCCGGCAGACTGTAGGTGGAGGAGAATAGATAGTGATGAAGCACGCTTCAGAACCACTACCCATAAATGGAAGTCTGGGAAGAGCCAAGTCAGAGCAGCATCTTACCAGTTGGAAAATAGTTTTCCTAGTATCAGGCCCTACTTAGTTAAATAAGTAATCTGGGTTTGAATGTAAAATCTAGAAAAATGTCATCAATCTTAAAGTACACAAACACAACATATTATACAAGCTTTGACATCACATCATGAAAGGTCCACACCGACAGCTAGACCCCCCCCCCCCCGCACGCCCGCCTTAAGCGAAAAATCAGTCACGGGTTGGGACACACAAAACATTATAACTTAACATATTTGGATTTAAAAATAAGACAATGGAGCTGAGTATAACACTACACAAACATGATACCCATATCGCACCTCTACAGGTAACACTATCAGCAAATAAATAATACGCAAGTATATAGGTTAAACCGGCATCTTTATGCTATTGAACACAGCAAATCTACTCCTGTCGTCATACATTTCAATAGTGTTGGTTTTCGTGGTACCCGTGATATCCAGGGCAGATTGTGCACCACTTATGATAGACCTAGATCGTCTTTATTTTTTCGCTTTATACCCCTTTATACATGGCCGCTTAAAACATTCGATAAAACAGAGATGGTCAGAATATATCAAAGAACTGTATGATGACAATGCACCAGAAATAAACATACAAGATAACGGCGAGGGTCAATCAATACTCGCAGCAGAAGTAAGGAGGCACTAAGACACATGAAATATGGCAAAGCCCCAGGTCCAGACAATATCACATTTGAAGAATTAGCAGCTTTAGGTGACTTTGGAGTTGACATAATCACAAAATTGCTGAATGACATATATAACAGTGGAAACATACCCGATGACTTAATGAGGTCCATATTTATAGCCTTACCTAAGAAACCAGGGACCACCGAATGTGAAGAACACCGTACAATCAGCATCATGAGCCAAATAACCCAATACTTCTCAGAATCATCATAAAGAGAGTGAGAAACAAATTAAAATCAGAAATAAGTCCAGAACAATGTGACTTTGTAGAATGGAAAGGTACCAACAATGCTATTTATATATTGAGAACACTAATAGAGAGGTATATAGAGGTAAAAACAGATATGTACCTCTGTTTTAAAGACTACACGAAAGCTTTTGATAAAGTTAAATATAGCGAAATTATACACATGCTCGAGAATTTGAACATTGACAGCAAAAATTTAAGAATAATCAAGAACACGTACTTGCAACATACAGCAGCAATAAGAATAGGAAATCAATTTGGCCCTTTTCAACAAATAAAACAAGGAGTCAGACAGGGATGCGTGCTTTCACCAGACCTGTTCTCTCTATACAGTGAAAACATATTGCGTGCAATAGTAGATATCCCAGGAATATCAGTGGGAGGACATAACATAAATAATTTGAGATATGCGGATGACACTGTTCTGATTGCAAAAAGTTAGGAAGACCTTCAAGATTTAATTAATGTAGTAGCCACAGAGAGTAAAGAGGAAGGCCTCTTCCTAAATATCAAGAAAACAGAATTAATGGTTATTTCCAAGAAACAAAATAACACACCTTACAAGATCAAAGTGAATGACATAGTATTAAAACAGATCCTCCAATTCAAATATTTAGGTACAATGATTACAGCAGATGGAAGAAGTTCAACAGAAATAAGAAGCAGCATAGGACAGGCAAAAACAACATTCAGAAAAATGTAAAATATACTGTGTAATATGACCTTGTCATTAGAGGTGAGAAAGAGAGTTCTGCAGTGCTATATAACCCCTACACTAACATATGGGTGCGAGTCTTGGACAATAAACAAACTGGAAAGTGGGAAATTAGAGGCAACAGAGATGTGGTTTTACAGAAGAATGATGAGAATACTATGAATTTCCAGAAAAACGAGTGTAGATGTGTTGAAAGAGTCAAATGTGAAACGGACCTTAATCAACAATATAAGAAAAGGACAATCTTCTTTTTTTGGCCACTTCATGAAACAAGCAGGTTTGGAGAACATAGTCACAACAGGCAAAATTGAAGACAACAGAGACAGAGGGCGTCAATGGGAGAAAATATTAGACAGTTTGACAACCTGGCACGGCAAGGAAACAACAACGACCTTGATACATAATACTGTGGACAGAGAGCTGTGGAGAGTCATAACCGCCTACACCAGCCGCCATGGCACCTGATGACGATACCTGGCAGGAATAAAAGAGTTATCTGGAAATTGCTGTTCTGTGTGCCTCATATAAATTTGTTTTCGTTGACTCTCTTATTTATGTAATCCATCATTTGCAAGCTTACAAACAGCACACAAGAAGGTCATCTCCAGAGAACTCTTCTACCCCTGATGAAGCAAGGCAAACAAGGGCCACAGCGTATAGATAGATCGTTTGCAAGGTCTGTCTCTTGTTTTGTATCCACCGTATATATATAGTAATGCTTTCTGAGGGGCACTGTCTGATGGTAATCTGGAAGCATGCGAGAACCACTTAATCTGTTGTCTTCTGATGTACTTCAGGATTGGTAGTGTTTGTTAGTCTTCTGTTGTTTTTGTTTCAGATTCCGTCTCTTATTGTAACTTCCAGGATTCTACGTGGACAAGAAATTTATGTTGTAACACGTTTTCTTTTGGATTCTATTGTTAGTGTTCACGGTTTGACGTTAGTAGCATAGTGATGGCATGATGATCATTTTATATAGTGCAGTTTTGATGTTCATGCTCACAAATTTTTTTGGAAATAGGCTTTTTTTTTTGTCTCGAGAGTATGACCATTTTTACAGAAGGAGTTGGCAACGACTCAGACACAACGGAAATAGGAAGCGAAGGTAAAACTATCAGTTGTAGGTTTGCCCATGCGCATACACTTATTGTGATTCTTCCTTTTCCTCTATAAATTTCACAATGGTGAGTACGAGTGAAAAAAGTAATCTTAATATCATTGACATCTTTAATATAACATAAGTTGTTGATAGTTAATTTTGGTATGTTTATTATTTCTATGGTACCATGTTTACTTTAAATAATATTTTACGACATATAAAAGCGTATGTTACAAACTTTACATAATTTATATTCGTGAAGTCGAATCAATTCAAACTTGTGTATAAGTAATGTATAGGTCCGTACTCTTATGTGCACACTTTATGGAATATAAGTTGATAATATCGACAATTTACGTGGACCATGCTTTTCTGTTTATATAGGGGGATCGCTTCATCAAATATTTAGACCTAGATAGATATGTTCTTATCAACATTCGAATTTGAGGCATTGAGTAATGACTGACAGACGGTCATGTTAGAACAGAGGAACTAGCGACAACCGTGATCATATAGTCAACTATTATAGTTCTAAACGCCTGTTGATTAAGCAATTTTCCAGAATATCAGTCTCACCTAGGCAAACTTCCTGACATGGCCATGGGGCGTAGTCGTCAACAGAGGTTGGAAGACTGGTCGGAACATCAACTACAATGTTTATTGTTACAGCTACGTGTAATTTAAATCGAGCACGACTATTGGCCTGAACAAAAAAGCTAGTCAGAGATGCCAGCTTAAGAGGTTGTTTGCACATCAAAATTTTAAAATCGATGCTCACCCTGTGAAGACCCCCAAGGTAAGTAAGAGCAGTGGTGGATTCTGAACCTCAACAGCAGATACTTGGACAAGCGCAATTATGGAAAATATTGCGTTAACTTTAGGTTTTTGGCTATAAATATCCACCATATCCTGTAACAAGAGTTCTCTAATCCATGCTCAGTTTGTTAGGGGAGATTTTGAGAATGTCTGCCCATATATATATATGCTCAGTATTCTGTGACTAGAAATAACTTAATATTCTGTTTCTGTAAAACTAAAGTAGTCTTCACTGATGCTATAAATAGCACACTGTTTACACTTTTTATTAGCCGTCACAGATTTTAATACAACTTATGCGCATCAGCTATGCATGTCGTCAGCTACTTACGCAACACACGTTCATCAGAGACAAGATTTTACATTTTTTTCTTTTCCAATGATTGGTAAATTTCTCGTTCAAGTAACCACCGTGCTATAAATAGCGCAATGTTTATATTCCGGACGACCAGACGTCATGGATTTCAACGCACTGCCAATGAAATTAATGGATGCAGTGACGCCACACAGCGGAAGCAAAAAGGAGAGTTTTTGCGCACGACGTGACTTTGTGAATGGCAGATCTCCATTTCATTTGCTTTGCGCGGAATACGGCAAAATCCATATTCGGCTAGTCCAAAATATAAACATTGTTAATTAGATTAAATACGTACCTCATTCATCTAACCATAACCTAACCCTAATCGCTAACCCTACCCCCCCCCCGTTTTTTTTCCACATAACCACGACCTTACCCAACTACCCGCCCAACACTTCACCTCGAGATCACATTCCACAACCGACTTCCGTCAAAGGTTAAGAAACCCCATGAATCCAGGCCAAAGGTCACAACAGTTACTTCAATGCGGAATGCGGCGTAAATTTTTCTTTCAGGTATACACTGCGCTATAAATCTGCTGTTTAGGTAGTTGCTATGACTTTTGACCTAGTTTTGTGGTGTTTCCAACAGTCGTCTGACCTAGGTAGTATGACCCGACGGCCGTCGGGGTTTGTCTTGTCACAATTCACATATGTTGGAAGCATCGAGAATGTAAGAGTAGTTGTGACGTCAGGGTTTGGCGCGGAAATTGCATATTTCTTTAAAAAAGGAATTAAATAAATGGTGGGCGGCAAAAGTTGGGTTGTGGACGGTAAAAGTTGGGTTGTGGACGGTTAGGTAAGAAAAAAAAAAGGGAGTGATATGGGGCACCCTATATTACATTTAACCAAATAATTAATTTCTTTAACAATTATAAAAACCAAAAAAATGGGGGCTGTCCTTCCGAAAAAGAGGGGACTATATCATCCACACAAAAAAACGGTGACTCCTTCTAGAAAAAAGTGGGGGCCTTTTAGAAAATAGCCTGCACGTTCATTAGTAAAATACTGTAGTGCACATAGAACAGCGTAAATGACGAGTTACGATCGGAAATATTTCATAAATTTACGGGTATACTTTTCTTATCTACGGTCACTGCACTAAAAATAGCACACTGTTGACATTTTTAAACAAGCGACGTCATTGAGTTCTGCTAGAGAACCCGGGAACCAATGGCATGTCGCGAGCAGTGACGTATCACCCCTGCCGTATTCACGCGGCAGCCATTTTTTAGCTTAGACTCGACTAGCGTTACTAGTGGAAATCCATGGAAATCGCCCAATTAAAAATGCAAACAGTGTACAATACCGTTCTAAAAGGAAACACTGGTAAAACACTTACCTTATTCATCAGAATGTGGCGTATAAACCTGTTTTATCCCGCACAGAAAATTCAGGAATGCCAAGGTCTTATGTTGCTGCCGCCACATGTACTCTGATAAATATGACGGGAATTGACCATCACATCTCCCCCCTTGATTGCGAAACTGTCTTTTCACTAGGCCCCACAAACCTTCGATAGTGTTTGTGTGTGATGTACATAGCTTTCATTGGCCAAACAGCTGTATGCTCTCCAGCAATCGGAAATCACTGTTGTACCCGGTAGCACACATTCTTTGATGATATTTAACACCTCTTTAGTCCGTTCAGCGACTACTTTCAATACGCACCATATTGGTGCCTCTCTGTACTAATCCAAACAGCCAAGCAACCTGCACACGCTTCCCCCTTTTATATTTACGTTTGCCAAACATGCTTTCATCGATCTCCATGACCACCCCTCTCCCCCTAGTTTAATCATATCACCAGCACACATTTCCACACAGATCTCCCTGCAAAAGCTCTTCCAGTCAGTTACAGCTTTGGCTCCTACCGTCACTTTTTTCACAATGAACTCGCTCCTAGCCTTCACCCACAGATAAGTGATGAGTATCTCACCCAACCCATACTTAGGCGACTCTCGGCAAACCAGGAGTTGTGCCTAACGCTCCTAATTATTTTATGGCGATTAGTACCAAATTGCAGACAGATCCATATGTAGCCGTCCTGTTTGCGGGCCTCCTGTACTAACTTCATATTGCCGCCACACGTAGGACACACATAATTGTTACTTATTAAACCTTGATTCATACACCAATCTAACACATTTGCTACCACTATTGCGCAACTTCATAAAAAAAAGAAAAATCGAACTCCACGGGTGCGGCCATCTTCACAAAATTTGGAAATGAAATGACCAACTGACCATGCGCGCCCAAAAATGACCGGAAATCCCTTTTGTTTAAAATAATTTTAATTTTTTTCCATTCCTCTGTAGTCAGATAAGGTGTATAAATTAACCTCAATTACCCCCCCCCCCCCCCACCTTTTTCCCCTTTGTTTTATATTGTATTATTAGCATTGTCCACTGGACTACTCTACTGGTCATGTGATCCCACGAACATTTACAAGGAAAATTTACATGGGCTCAAACACGTGACCATGCGAACCGTGACATAATCTCTTGCAAGCTGCGTGAACAGCGGATCAGCTTTGGGGAATACCTCAAAACTAGGTCAAATTCCTCAGTGGCCGTAGATACGACGAATGCTCCAATTTACGTAGTAGTGATATAAGAGCATATTAGTATTGCTTTATTTGTGAAGGTTTGATATGTAACTATTATGTGTGCCCGTCGGGTGGCAGATATATAGAAATTGATAGCAGAATTGACGGATTCAATGGTTAGAACGGATTTGACAGAAGTCGTCATATTTTCGAGGAGTTCTTGTGTGAAATAAAGCTGGTTATATATCTGATATAACACAACCGTACTCTTAAGTACTTAACCGTAAGTTTGCAAAAATCACCAGAAAAAGATTTCACAACACTGAAATCAAGTGGTTCCCGCAGTATCAAATTAAAAAATTTCAACGTTTGCTCTCGTATAACCACAACAACAATCACATGATTTACGCAGGGAAGCATGAAGTATGCTGTGCCGCAAGTTCCACTGTTGAACTGTTATTTGCACCTTGGTTGGCTCACTTTGTGGTCTGGACAACTGAGGCTCAGTGCATTCTCTTTTATCATGCCTTTCTTCTTCTGCGTTCATTCTCAAACTCCTGCAGATTAGCAGGATGTAGTCCGGAGAACGGAATGCGTGGTGTCATGGTTTACAGCATTGCTGCGATACCTGCACCTTTCAGCCTGACACATCCGACTTCAGCATGGCTTTGGGTCACACCCTATATAGGATGGGACAGCCAACTCCATCCCATAACCTCCTTAGTCGCCTTTTACGACATGCGTGGAAGGTAAATAGTGTTGCTATTATTTGCTCCCCTTTTTGGGCCCAGTCAACACACGGGCGATCATGCCTTTAATTCGGGTAGTAGGCTTCCCTATCCTGCTTATCTATTGACCAGCACTCGTGTGTGTAATGACTCTTCGCAGAGACGATTGTGTTCACGTCTATCTCGCACGAGGTTGTCACGTCTGTGAACTGGCCTCATGTAATTATACTACCTTCTGCTCATCGGGTACAGAACCTTTTTTCTTCCGTGAGTCTGGTTCTGGTTAAGGAAAAACTCAACACAAAAGTTGGACCCGTGCTTTTTTGCTTTGTAAGTCGATGTGTTCATCAACATAATGAACCCCTCGTCCAAGTCTGAGTCTCACCACGCGTTCGGGAGCCAGGTGTATTCTCAGGCTGAGCGACCGTGTCCCATTTGTGCGGTACTGAACTCTTCCAGGAGCATGTTTCCAGTATAGGAAAGCTTGATGTTAGAGTTGGGCTAGGGCTGCTTTCTTTGTGAGACGTCCATGTTTGGGTCTGGGTCTCTACCCATATGGAGCATGTTCAGAATCCTAATGTTATGACTTATATGTACTGTGGATGTTTTGGATTGTGGTTGTACATTTGATGCTAATTGTATTTTAGAAACGCTAGTGTTGATTTATACATTTTGCACCATCATTTATTATTACTAGGCAGTAAATATCTAGACTATTCATGGACACGTTTGTTTTTCTTAATATTTAATAATCCTATCCTTGATTTAGGTTAACGTTCCAAAACAGCGGCGAACATTTTGCAAAGGCAAAAAATGCAAAAAACACACAGTCCACAAAGTAACCCAGTACAAGGCAGGCAAAGCCTCACTGTATGCACAAGGTATGTTGATATTTAGATTGTGCTCATGCAGCAAGGAAAACGTCTTTGGAAGTCAAAAATAGTTACTGTAACCTACCATGCATAAGAGACAGCTAAGAATGTTTAGTGGTGGATTAATGTTAATCATCAGGTGACATATTCTTTCCAGAACGTAGTCTTTCCTATGGATCTCTTGAATTCTCTGCGGTCTTGAGCAAGTTGTCCTGCCTCTTCCAGTGACATATGCAGGCATTTCGGAATGTCTTTAATGAATTAATGTTAGAGACCAAAAATCTACACTGAAGTTGTATGTGTAAGCTCGAGAGGCAGTCATTGCACATGTTCAGATCCTTGGACTACTGTTTGCGAATAATGATGATACGTGCATGTCCGTGGATTCAACTCTAGGTCTTCTTCTTCTTCAGCGTTCATTCTCAAACTCCCGCCAGATCTCTCTTGTAGCAGAACAATGGCCGTACTAGATTTCCAGCAGGATGTAGTCCAGAGAATGGAAATGCGTTGTGTCGCCGTTTTATTTGCGCCAATGGCCCGACACATCCGTCTTCGGCGGAAACTCTAGATCTAAAACAACATACAACGTATGCCAAGTGGACCCCCTGATACATTTTGTGTTATTCAATAAATAAACGAGCATTCTTATATAACAACTAAAAATAAAAACATGTAGATATTACTTTCCATGACGATCATATACTATTACACGTAGTACATCATTTGATGGTATATGACGCTGAAAATGGACAGTCGTTTCAGAAATTCGCTGACAAAAAACAGCCAGCTTTTTCCTTACAATCATAATGTGTAAAGGAATTTGACTTGTGTCTGGCTGTGTTGTATACCAAACTTCATGTAGTGGGAATTCTATGTCATATGAGCTCTAATTCGTGCAATTGTATACTGATGAATTAGGACGTAGTTGACAGGAGACACATGTGGGCCTTAGTTACGTAATGATATCAGCTAGTATAAATGCTTAAGTCCATAAAGAGTAGTAGCGCACTGGCTTCACATAATAGTGGTCCTGAGTTCATTCCCCAGTTGAGGTGGAAATGTTTTTTAGACCACAACAGCTCCTGGGAAGTAAAGGACTGCAAGGGAGAAGAGATGTCTACCACCCTCATAGCAGATCTACTGAAATGCGAGATTAACATCTCACACCCCTACTACATTATTAAATGCTATTGTTGAACTTTACTTAAAAAATCTTTATGTAATGGAACTCTAAGAAAATAAGTTTTTTATGTAGTTCCAAAAATGAGATTTTGTGTACTTGATTTTCTACGTTGTACGTAAAATCATTTACAGCAGAGCATTTTCAGAAATATGAAATACTGAGGAAAATACACTGGCCCAGAGAAACAACAGTGGAAGAAACTATGAACCTCTATACGAGTTGCAGAACATGTTCACAGAGGAAACAACTTCAGATATAAGCAAGTTTCAGGCGAACAAAAGAAGACACAATTTCAGTGTCTTCTATCAAAGGATCTCCATTGATGATAGAGATGCTGGTCTGCAGGCATTGCCCCATTGTTCTTGTACTCTCCAATGTGACAGAATGCTGGATGCCACAGTGGATGGTTTAACATATCTGACAGAATGATAGATAAATTATCCTAGTATATTGTTGTACTGAAGTTGTCTACCTTTAGGGACTAAACATGCACCCATTGCACAACCATGTCTTTGAAAAATTAACCTTGTGCAAGTCTGGGTGATACATTGGTTATTTGAAGTCTGCTTGTCAGAAAGGCTATCTGCTCACAGCTAATTGGATTATATCATTACCGTAATCACCATAGTCAGGTGAATTTTGTTCCATTTTTTAAAACCACAAAACGTCTCAAAAAATATATTTAAAAAGGTTGAAATGTGAATGTAGCATTGTGCTGTCTGTCTGAGAAATGTGGACCTAATGTATTCCATAAATGCAGTATCATGTCACAGAAACTGTACTGTGTCTTAACCTGATTGTGTATGTTGTTGCAGGTGTTCTCTGTGATCAGGATATCGTAGAAATTTGTGTATAAACCAAGAATGTTTGGACATTTATCTGAAATTGATTTAGGGGGACTCAGCCTATAAACGAGTACAACACAATTTAAAAAATATTACGTCAAATTCCGGTAACAGCTTGCTTGTTTAATAAAACTAATGACTTGCATGGTTTTGTCAATATATTCAGCCAGGATAAAATGCTGTGGGCTATAATATACCAGTATCTGATATTTATTGACCAAAATGCGGTAACTGTCTGCAAAAAAAACCACAAATTAAATAGCCTATACTGATCTACCAGTAACTCGAGTTTATTATCTAGGCCTAGTCACTAGGTAGTGTTTTGGTAGACACTTCTATAGGAACAGACAAAATTAAAGTGTTTGACTTGCGTACAACAAAATTTGCTGTCAAAACGTAACAGGACAAAAACTGACCTGTAACCAGTAGGCATACAGGCATTCAAATTTATCCAAGTTGGAATTCTACTGGAAAAGCAAAATGTGTGATGTTTCAATTAGTAGGCTTATCACAAATTTCCTCTTCGTCCAAAACAAGTGGTAAAGTCAAGCAAGAGATACAAGTGGGAGAGTAACATCATGAGATGGACAGGTTATAATCTAACAGTGCACCGCCAAGACGGGACAAGATGTTGGTCTGTTGCAGCCATCCTTTGTTGCAGAGACGAAACTTAATGATGTCCGAAGCACTACCTAGGCAAAACAAAGGAACTTCTATTCCTCACACTTTCCACTTCTCGATCGCAGTAACGGTTCTACCGTTGTGGCAAACACAAATAGGAAACATGTTTTGCAAATGTTATAGTATCACAGTTAACTGTGCTATAAGACCTCTGTAAAAAAAATATGTAAATGTGACCCCCAAAGGCCAATTTTATTTCTGTGCATGTCACTTTTCTGCCTTGTCTATTTTTGCGACTCCGAAGTATATAAATAGTCATCAACATTAATAATAAAAAATGTAATTTAAAAAATCCTAATTCTGTACAGAGGTCTTACACACATCACGGTCTCGCAAAAACGTGTCACTTCTGGAATTTCACACCCTTAGACAGTCTTGCTGTTTCTTTTAAACTACCTGTATTGGAGGGAGGGGAAGAAACCGAAATCAGTAGTGAGTCGTCTTTGTGCTTTTCGCTTATGGGTGAATCTTTTTCAGAGGTTCGGTGGGATGTTATAGTAGAATACATATTGAGAAGTATGTTGTTGATATTCAGAGCTTTTTCATGTTAACCAAATGTTACTTTCCACGTTCCAATTCTCCAATCATAGGAGATCTAGTTCAAGAAAGTATAGTTTATGCTTCTAGCCATAGGCTCCCTTCTGTCCTGTTGTGTAAACATTTCACATTTGTAGGATATTATCACCTAAATTTTCTCATAATTCATTTCTTTGTCCTTCACTTTCCCATGGAGAGTGGGCAAACATTTTCTTTCACACCACAAAGACTGGTGTCTCTTCAACTTCAGGGGAACTTGGGCTGCTTTCTTCTTGTGTGTCTATACATAGATAAGATTATTTTACTGTGACCTAAGGTGCACTCAACCATTTGTCATCCAATTATGCCTGGTTTGCTGCTTTCATCCATATATCTGCACTGTAGGGCCCACTTGTGGACAATCCTACCAAATACTTGTAGATGGTGTGTGTTGGCTCATTGCTGCGGCAGTGATTTAGATTTTTGCACCATAGTATGTAGTGTGGTCTCTGTTGTTATGGCAGTTGCTGAAGATACTTGGTATTTTTCCCACACTGTGCATGTTTATCTAAATTTTAAATTGATATAACTATCCTTTTTTAGTGAGTTAAAAATGTTTTTCATGATTCACCTATTTTGCTAAATATTTGTTATTTTCATTCAGGAAAAAGACGTTACGATAGAAAACAGAGTGGTTATGGTGGTCAGTCTAAGCCTGTCTTTAGGAAGAAGGTAAATTAAAACTATCATTGTAAAACAGTATCAATGTCTGATTGAATGTATTATAGGTTACATTATTTGTTGCTTTAGGTAAATATGTATATAAAATTAGTTATGAAATCTTTGTTAATAATTTGTTTCTCAAGTGGATTGATCAAGAACATATCTGTATTTCATACAACACTATTTTTGAAGCATATAGTAGCCATTAAATATACATATTGCATATACTCACTCACTCAAAATCAGACCCTTTCTGGAAAAAGAAATCAAGGGGAAAAGAGGGGAAGTCAGCTTATGGACAGATGAGCTTATTGTCTGATAATCGTGTGTACTGCTAATTTTGAATGCGTACAACAGCTGATTGTTATATTCTGACATATAGGTATTGCCAAGTCACTTAATCCCTGCTTCTGTTCAGATACAATGCGACTCATTCACCAAATGTTTACCACAATTGTTGATGCAAGGAGGGAGGAGAGGAAATGGTCAGTTTATGAACAAATGGGTTTTATAACATGTGCCTCAGTTGTTTAAGCTTAGTTTTCTTCTAAAATTTTAGTGGAGGCTACTTATTTTACCTTCATTGACTGATTAATTAGAAATTTATGAACTTAATTAGTAAACTAAATTTTGTACTAATTTCAGGCAAAAACCACAAGAAAAATTGTTCTGCGTATGGAGTGCACAGAGTGCAAATACCGGAAACAGTTGCCCATCAAGAGATGCAAACACTTCGAGTTGGGAGGTGACAAGAAGAGAAAGGTAAGTCTATTTAAATTAATTTCATATTACTGGGGTGTGTATGCATATTCTCATTGTGTGACAGTAACAGTGTCATGTTGATATATGCTACTCTCCGTAGACGGATGTGTCATGGCATTGACACATAAAAGTGCAACAACATATTTCGACTCTGGACTACTTCCTACTGGAAATCTAGCAGGATCATTATGCTGCTACAAGAGAAATCCAGTGGGAGTTTGAGAATGAACATAGAAGATATATGCAAAATTTCCTATATGGCAGCTATATTGTTAATAACTTTAGATGGCTGTTTCATGTAGACGATATAGGTATGGGAAACAAATGGCAGGAACCATTCAGATAAGTACCAAATGTATTTTTTAATGAGTTGGCATCCTCAAGAGAATTGCTGGAAAAATAAATACATAGAAGACTGACTCCATTGTACCCAGGTTTCCCACATGCATTCTGAGTGGTAGGCTGCCTTCTGAATCACTCAAAGCGTGTCACTGTAGATTCTAGCAATATTCCCCAAAGATCAGGGAAAAACAAATGTACACAATTAATCTATTCAGATTTGAGCCCACAGATTATTCCAAGAATAATTTGAAAGACTGAATTTGTCCATGATCTGGGAAGACTTGCTATGGAACAAATCCAACCAGGTTTTTTTTACTCGTAATGCCAGACTATACAACTTTCCGATACTTCTATGTTTCTTCAGCGATCATTCTCAAACTCCCGCAGAATCTCTCTTGTAGCAGGACAATGGTCATACTAGATTTCTAGCAGAATGTAGTCCAGAGAATGGAAATGTGTGGTGTTGTGTTGCCATTTTATTTGCGCCAATGGACTGACATCCGTCTTTGGCGGGACTTTTATGTTGGTGTCCAAAAAGGTGTCCAGAACTCGCTCCTGTGCATGTATATACTAGAAGCATTGTCCAGTTCTGTATCTGATCACTATTAGTTAAGATAATGAACGAAATAATATCTAGACATAAAGCCAAAGGTAGACCAAAAAACAGTGGATAGAATGGAAAAACTTTAACAATCATGTACTCAAAAGTAATCATGGTGCCATATCTGGCCATAGAATGACATCTGAGGCGTCCACTCCTATGCTTAACAGCAAGTGTTATTACCTGGTGTGAAAGTGGAGACTGCAATCCTTCTTGTTTTTGGACACCCAGTTTAAAACTAATTTCTCTGGCTTTTTTTTGGTTCATCTTTTCTAGCATATCTGCTGTTTCATTTCCTGGTATGCCATAGTAGGGATGGTATCAACTGTAGCAGTACCCTTTTTTATATGCTATCTTCTCTCATGGCTTCCTTCAGGAAGTTTCATCTGTACAAGGTGACAAAAAGACAGACCAATATGATGAATCACTTCAGATAAAACATAAATATTCTCAATATCAGCAGCTCTGAAAGTCTGTGATGATTGCTACATCCTGTTTAGGATACGATACCCGATAGAAAATGTAAAAATATGTTTTGCTTCACATTTTAAGAAGTTTCAAATACAATCAGTATAAGTGGTGTAAAAAATGCACAGAAAAATAAGTTCATTCAGTTTTCGAAGAAACACACAATTAGGTATTGGAATAATACAGATAACAGTATACAAAGTTTTAACCATAAGGTACAAGATAATGAACAAACAGTAAAAATAAAGGCACAGATGGATTAGACAACAGATATTAAATGTGGATTGTAGGTAACATTGGCAAATATATAATTAAAAAATGGGGAATGAGAATGAAATACATAGCTGACTAATAAAATGGAATGACAAAACAAAGGTTCTACCACCCTATCTAAAGAAATAAATGATCTGTGTAAAATAGTAGTGTTGATGTTGACTTTTGTTAACCCTCCTAATTGTTCACATAATTTATGACTAATTTTTAGTGTTGTCCTTAAAATTCTGTGAAAATTGCTTCGCTTTACATCAATCTTTCATATTTTTCTAATTACAGGGCCAGATGATCATGTTTTAGATACATCAAATGGATACAACAGAAAATATGGATTTCAGTGCCATTGTTTGCAAGCAGTAAATAAAATGGTGTTGAAGAGCTTTTATCTGGAACAATTATTATTGTGATCTGCTTTGACTTGTTTTACTTTTATGTATGAGTGACGCATTATGAGTTGATATAAAATATAGCATTGAACAAGAAAACCATGAAATTAATCCTTTCAATTCTAACAGTTTATGAAAAACTCCAGGCGTAATTCCCAGGGCAAGGGGAATAACTCAGCACTGCTACATTTTTAGGTATAATTAGAGGCCGACCTAGAAAACGATGAACCACCGAAATAAGAGACTAAAAATTCCACAATATACTCAGCACACACGAGGCTATCTCCAGATAACTCTTCTACTCCTGATGCTGAAAGGCAAAAGGTTTAGCAAATAGATTGGTTTGGTTGGCTTGCCCACATGTACACTGCTGATGTGCCAATTAAAAATTATATGCACATAATAAATATTTAATCTATTGTGTCGAGGTCTGAACTGTAATATGACCTGTCTGTTTAGTAGATGTTGGTCATCCCGCGACTAATTTAGGCTTTCGCTGTGCATAATAGATCTCTTGGTGATAGCTCATTGGTACATTGAATTGTTGCATTTTAGAACCTTCCTTGACAAGTTGATCCGCTCTCATTTCCAGCTATTACACAGTGTAATGAAATCCATTGCAGTATGGACTTTTATAATACCACATTTCACTCTAGTAGTTTATTGAATCCCGGCTCTGTGGCGAAGTGGCACAGAGCCGTCTGTGACGGCAAAGGTACCGAGTTCAATCCTCACCACAGGCAATTGTGCATCCGGACCGTTCAGAAAGCAATGACAACCTACTGAATGTATTTATATTGCCTAGAAAATCACCACAACTAACAAATGCTGGGTTGATAGCTACGTCCTGGATAGGATATGCTACCAAAAAGGTTTATTGAATTATAGTGCTTCTAGTACTGAAAAGATAATCACAAACAAGATTTCTATTATAGAGGAAGGAAATGGTAATAATGAATATTAAAAAAGATATCTTCTTCTGCATTCGTTCTCAAACTCCTGCAGATTAGCAGGGAGTAGTTCAGAGAACGGAATGTGTTGTGTCATGATGGTTTACAGCATTTCTGCGATATCTGCACCTTTCAGCCTGACATCTGACTTCAGCATGGCTTTGGGTCACTGACCCTATATGGGATGGGACAGCCAGCTCCATCCTATAACCTCCTTAGTCACCTTTTATGACATGCGTGGAAGGTAAACAGTGTTGCTGATCTTTGGGCACAGGCAAACACTGGTGAAAAACCATGAGGTGGAGTAAGAATATTGTAGATTCTTATATAATGACGAAAATGTACAATATAATCAGTTCTGGTGCCTAGTTCCTTGGTATTTATAATTTTGCACTTCCCCACATTCACTGTTAGATGGTCAAATCCTGCTCTCCCGATATCGGTAGTTTTAATCTTTTCGGAGTTGGAATCTATTATTGATCCAGGCTCAATATTGTCAACAATCGCCTTCATTAAGGTAGCAGAAGCTCTATCTTCCACTTGCAGCATGAAAATGTCTTTTGTCTCACGACATATGCCACCAAATACCCATGGTTGAGGCAACACTGTATTGGCAATACACAATAGAATTTTGTCTACCTCTTTGATCATTCCTTCTCCAATGTGTCTGCAAGGCAGCTGTCATGCTGTAGACACTTCACGCATAAATGCGTTCCATTCAACAGCTGTTGTCTTGCTGGTCACTAGTCAGCGTTCTCGAAAGCCCATCCTTAAATGAAACTGCATGTTTTTAGATATGAATTACAATTATGCACTGGCAGTGCCTCCTTACATTTCATTTCCATTTGAATCCGTCCATCATTGTTGTATAATTATCATCGGGTGACCCAGACTGCACATATTGTCCTGTTGTAGCGCTCCTCGTGTTTGTAACAAACGTGAGCCTACAGTATGCCGAACTTCTCTTGCTCTAGGCATGCAACCAAATGTTCAAGTCAAAAGGATTGTCACTGTTCCTCTATGATGGGCCTCAGCCATAGGAAAAAATAGTGCTGTCAGTTTCCTCCTTCCCAGTGCTGCACAGTACATCTCTGGCTGCCTCCCTACCACAGAGGCATACATAAATTGAAGGAATCATGAAACACATTTCAACAAGAAAATAAAAGCGTAATTTTATAGATGACGTGCCATGAAGCTTCTACAGGAATATAACCTCAATATCACGGCATGTCATCTAATAAGGTTTTCTGTTGCATGGGTGGTATGTCTAGTGGGCCATTGGTGAGACACAGATGCAACCACATGCGTCCCAGATTAGGGACATGCTATCTGTTAGTAGTCTGAAAACTACTTGATTTGTTGTCTTTTGATGTGTTCCAATACTGATATAGTTTTGGTTTTTGTCAGATATCATTTATAATTCTATCTCTTAATAACACTCAGGTATTCTTCATAGACATGTAATTTCTGCAGTCACTGTTCAGGTTTGTCACTGGTAGCACAGTGATGGAATAATAATGGCCATGTATAATGTAACTTTAGTGTCTATGTTTACATTTTTGTTCTTGGAAATAGTGTTATCAGTCCTAGGATCTGGTATGTTTTGATGTTATCTACTGGTTCCCCCTCACTCGATATAATTCTTCCTAAGTCGGTGAATTATTTTACCTGTTTATGGTATTTATCGATGGAGATAGTGATATTTTTTTGCTATTCTATTATTTCGGTCGTTTCAATATAATTTTTGTGTGGAGTCTGTTTATATGTTCTTGTAATTATTCTTCTGATGTCACTATTAGTACTTGGTCGTCTGCAAAGAGTAGTTCATTCAATTTGTCTTTCATGTTATCTTCTTCGTTGGTACTTGTTAGTTTACAGACGTGATCGATATATATTACAAAAGTAGGGGGGAATACAGAGGCTCATGCTGCGTTTCTGGCCAACACTTTTAGGGATCATGTCCGTGTATATGAAGGGTGTAGTTGGAATGAGAATTTATTGCAAAAGTCAAGCAATACATACAGCGGCATTGTGAGTCAACAGTGACACAATATATTCTGGCTAGGTCTGCAGAAGAGAAGTGCATCAGAGGTACGGCCATTACAAATGTCATAATATGGATAGATGTAACGAATATTAAGTACAAAAGTCATTGTAAAGCTAACATTGAATACGAGAGGGCATAACAGCGCCATGTGTAAATAGAAGGGAAAAAATGTTACAACTCTAGAACAAGCTTCCAGTCCCCTCTCTAAATATATGTACAGACAAATATATGTTGAGGGGTTTGATGTGGAATGACACCTTGGATATGAAACCCGTTCTCAACTTTGGTGTCGAGTTTTTCCTATATTGAAATCATGATCACAGATGAAATAAGGTTTGGTACTCTATGGGAACATGGATAATACACTTAATTACGCAAGACAAGTTCACTAACAGAGGAGCACCTCATATGAGACAGACATTAACGACCCAAGCCTAAATATGTGATTACCTCCTCCTCTGACATGTTTTGACCTATAGAGTTCAAGGGCACAGTCGGCGATGAACCGGTTTTGCGCAGTTGATACACATTCGTTGCCCGGCAATATATATATAAAGGCTATCACAGGATAGGGAAGCCCACTCAAATTAAAGGCATGTAGAAATTGGATGTTCTGGACCAAAGGTGCAAAATAAAGTAACCCTGCAGTGAAACTGGCAACACAACGGCTTCTTGGCGGAAATCACTTTCACATGAAGCAATGGTGCACACACTATAAGTTTACAAAAATTAAGACAAAGAGTTAAATAATCCGTGATTTTGAAGTGTCGTTCAAGTGGAAAACTATTTTTTTTAATGGATTCGTTATAATGGGATTCCACTGTATTTGTAATGGTTGTTGTTGTCCCAGAATGTTCTATGTGATGACCATGCAAGTTATTTCAACTAACAACAAGAAGCTGCAAGGAATTATTATAACAATAAGATGATTGGCAAACAACATTCAATTCCAGTTTGTTCAACTGATGACTGGTTGTTGATCCAATGGCCCATACGCTTTGACATTGACACTGTCCTTTTGTGTTTTATGCACGTTTGTGAGCTGTTATTTTGCTCCATAATAGGGTATATCATTTATCTGCCATGGAGGAATTTTCAAATATCCAGTAATGGACATTCAAAAAGGTGCTGGTCAGTAGCTCTGTAAGCATAGCCTTGATGTGTGCTTAGCCTGCTCTATGTTGTGGCTGTATTCCAGAGGTGGATAACATTTTTGGTTGGCCAACTTTTCTCATTTCAAGCCAAAGATCTTTCTTTCACTCCACTGGAATTCTGTTTTCCGAGGTCAGTGAATATAGTATTTTTAAATCAACCTGGTCAGTCAATCAATGAATATGGCTGAAGGGTGGGGCATTGATTTGACCCATAGGCCATATTTTGTTCATCCCTGCTGATAGATGAATTGGTGTTGACTGGATAAAAAGAAATTGTGATGTTTTGATTTTTTTTACATATCTCTGGCAATCATATGTTGGACACTTTATATGCTTGTTCCTTTTCTCTTCTCAATTTCACAAAGAAACAGTAGAATTCCTCTATAGCGCATTCTTTTTTTAAACAAATTTCTTCTTATAACTACAATTTTCAAAATCTCCAATTATATTAATTCTATATTATTTGTACCGTATAGAGTGAATTTCTGTTACTACATAGTCACCCCGGACTAAATTGTTATGACAGGATTCCACTGTACTATTTATACTCTAATTATTCATTGAAACCACGTGTTATATCTACCTACTTGACCATCAGGTTGGTTATCAAACCCCATAAAAAATAGAAGACAAATCATGGCTATAATGAGAATGTAAAAAAACTCTAAACTGTCTGAAATAGATCATCATCCATTAAGGTATATGATATAAGAGGAAGACGCTTGGTGAAAATAGTTAGAGGCACATAGCCTTAAAGACAACCATTAAGACAAATGTGTGCTTGGTGACAATAGTTAGACAGAGGCACATGGCTTTGAAGACAACCATTAAGACAAATGTGTGCTTGGTAAAAATAGTTAGACAGAGGCACATAGCCTTGAAGACAACCATTAAGACAAATGTGTGCTTGGTGAAAATAGTTAGAGGCACATAGCTTTGAAGACAACCATTAAGACATATGTGTGCTTGGTGACAGTTAGACAGAGGCACATGGCTTTGAAGACAACCATTAAGACAAATGTGTGCTTGGTAAAAATAGTTAGACAGAGGCACATGGCTTTGAAGACAACCATTAAGACAAATGTGTGCTTGGTAAAAATAGTTAGACAGATGCACATAGCCTTGAAGACAACCATTAAGACAAATGTGTGCTTGGTGAAAATAGTTAGACAGAGGCACATGGCTTTGAAGACAACAATTAAGACAAATGTGTGCTTGGTGACAATAGTTAGACAGAGGCACATGGCTTTGAAGACAACAATTAAGACAAATGTGTATGTAAAAAATAAAATAGATGTGCATGTAGATCAACAAAAACCTTTACTTTCATTAGTAAAATAACAAAAACTTGCATGATTTAGACAAAAACCGACAGTTTTTTAGTGGCAAACTTTTTTGTGGGTTACAGCAGGGAACAATATTAATACCCGAAGGCAGAGTTAATGGCGACCAGAGCCAACTATGTTGCAGTGATATATCAGAATTCTCAAAAATGTCTATAGACTGCCTTAGAAATGCCCAGAATCGCAGAGTGTTTCATTCAGAGAATGCCTTTAAATTCCCTGAATACCCAGCAGGAGTTTGAGAACAAATATGGAAGATGGACATTCAGTGATTTCTGACATTTTAACAATTAACCATGGTTACCACAATCTGCGTACAAGATGGCAGCTTGATCTGTGTGTAAGATTGGTGGCTTAAACATTAACCACTGAATAAAAGTAGTAATGTCTGAATTCATCTAAAAATAGTCATATATCACTATAACAACTTTGTGGACAGTCAAAATATTTATGTAATAACAGAAATTCTCTATATACTATACACAGTATAAACAACAAAGAATAAATATAATTAGGGATTTTGAAAAGTGTTGTTAAATAGGGAAATTTATTATATTACGATGCGCTAAAGAGGGTTTCCATTGTATTTGCAGCATTATTGAGACAAAGGTGATCAAATTGTGAATCACATTGTTGGATTTCCTATACAAAACGGCTAGTTTAAGCAATGGTGCATTGAAAGTTTAACACTCTTGCTACAGACTTCAACACTGGAATAAGGTGCCAGGACAACAAAAATATGTAGTAGCCAATGGTGGTTATAATGAGAAATGTGTCAATCTCTTTTGATAGAAATAAATCATCTTTATCTTTAAAGTAGTTTTTAAAAAAAAACCATACTTCAAATCTTTGAAAACAACAAGATATCAAACTAATGTGGACAAAAGTGGGGAAAATAACTGTGATCATTTGTTTTGAGATGTGCTCTGCTGATGTAATCGAGAGTGATTTCAGAGAATTTTTAGGATAAGGATGAGTTCAATTTTCAATGTGTATATGCAATATTTTGAGCAGGAAACCTACTACTGTACTCAGAGTGAGTCTACAGTAACAGAAATATTATACACTTTGTGTTCATCCTACATGCTTGCCCAAGATCTTTATAACTAGAGTATCACCTTAGCCATTGGAACTCAGGCAACTGGAATATACATTAAAAAAATTCAGCGTTCAAAGTGGATGCATAAAAGATATCCCAGACTGCTTTAAGTCAACAACACAATTCTCCAAACACCCCATTATCATCATTTTCCTCTTTTGCCAAGCTTGGCACATAGGGCAGATGTCATAGCTCTCCATGCTTGTCGATCAACAGTCAGTTATTCCAGATCTTTCATTTTTATACCAACTGTTGTGATTTCTTTTTCGATATTTCTTTTCAGTGTTGTTTTTAGTCTTCCCCTCTTTCTCTTACCACTCGGTGACCATTTAAAGACTTGGCGTGGTATTCTGTCATCATTCATTCTGAGTGCGTGACCTATGTGTGCCCAACGCCTTTTTCTAATAACGTCTGTGATGTATTCTTGTTTTGCCTCTTCACCCCAAACAGAGTGCTAAATAGGTAAATGATCACAAGGTGTAAAGGGTTGACTTCAATATACTCAGGTATGTGCTCAGTCACTCTCAACAAATTAGCAAACCACTATACAGTGATGACAAAGAAACGCTAAAAAATATGCACTATATGTCATATACAGGTCTTTCTTCACGTTTTGGGCAAGATGGAAGCATGCAACACTTTCTTTTTCTTGTACAGTTTTAGAAGCACCTTATTGGTCTTGGATTGTCTGTCCATACAAGAAATGTGTTTCTGAAAAGGAAAGCATATAGATTAATAAATGTCATCTAGCACAGAATCTGCACATTTAAAAACATGGTTAATTTAGGAATTGCAAACTGGAAAAATAGAATGCACGTCGCCCCACCTCCAACTTAACAAGCAGCTCTGACAACTTATAACATTCCCTTAACTCAGAGGGTACCCTTTGTTAGATGGATAGCAGAGGTGGATGGTTCGACTCAATATTATAATATTAGCAATTGAATTTTTTTCGCAGACCCTTGGGGATTATTACTTTAGACTATAGAGTTATATGCTATCAGTGGCACTCTTGGCAGATAGTTGCTTCACTGAGAGGAGTAGAGTGTGTGTGTATATATATATTTCCACTAATAATATATATCTGGCAAAACAGCACAATGAAGTCAGTCCTCTATACTTTTTGAAACGTGTATGATTTTTTTGTTGGACTGCGGATCCAATTGATTGGATGCTGCTGGATTTCATGTCACAATTATTTGTAGCAGAGAATATAGAGATTGGGGTAACAGTAAACTATGAAATTGATTTGCTGATATCAGGGATGATGATGTCATTGTGTTTGGCTCGATAGGAAGAAGTCTGTCTGGGGTTTTGTAATTAGTGCCAAAGGTAGTCATCGCAGTAGAGTAAACAGAATTACTTCAAGTATAAATCAATCAAGTGTCATGCCGAGTGGTGTAGATGATCGTGTTTCTCCACAACTCTCTGTGTCTTGTGTTAAGTTCAATTGGTGACATTCTCTTGTGATACAGTAATAACCCATCCAGCAATTGCTCTGTCTTCCTCTCTCTTCTCTTCATGACATTCCAGGTGGATACTAAATGTTCAAGTTTTGCTTTTCTCATCACATGCCTAAAAATCTTGCCTGTTTCAGTCTGCTTCTAAATTTTGCTATAATTTGTCTTTTTACTTCAGCATCTCTGAGGACTTCTACATTAGTTTTCTCGACTGTTCATGGAATTTTCATCATTCTTCTCAAAAACCACATCTCAGTTGCATTCAGTTCATCATGAAAGAGAAATAATAACACTGTGACCTACCATGCATGTTGTAGGTGGCTGGCTAAGGAGGTTTGTGAGGGTAGAGTTGGCTGTCATATTCCATAGTGATTCAATGGTATAAACTGGTACTGACGTTGATTGTGTCAGGCTGAAAGTTGTAGATATAACAGCCAAGAAATAATCAGAGATATACCAGAGCACCGAGGCTGCACTGTGGCAGCGGCATCACAGTTAGCCAAAGAAAGAAAACTTCGGCTCCCCATGATGCCTAGCATCACACATGGAAAGGACAAGACATCCTGATAACAAGCAGGTGTTTGAGAATAAATGCAGAAGAATCTGCAAGCTAGAATCTGCTTGCTTGCCATTTAACATCTGCTGGGGGTAACTGAGCACCTATGAGTCTGTCTGGAGTGCAAAGTAGTTGGTTAATTTTTCTAGAATTTTGTGTGGGTATGTTTTCTTCTGCATTCAGGATTCTTCTGGTTTTGCTAGATCTTCAGGCCAGTCACCTGGATGAAACTTCCAGTCTTCTCCAGCCCAAAGTTTTTGCCGTAGTTCAGTCCAGTTCGCCCGTGTATTGTCGTGCTCGAATGGGGAGCAAAGAATAGCAACAGTTTACCTTCCAAGCATGTCGTAAAAGGCGACTAAGGAGGTTATGGAATGGAGTTGGCTGTCCCATCCCATATAGGGTCAGTGACCCAAAGCCATGCTGAAGTCGGATGTGTCAGGCTGAAAGGTGCAGATATCGAAGCAATGCTGTAAACCACGACACAGCGTATTCCGTTCTCCGGACTACATCCTGCGAATCTGCAGGAGTTTGAGAACAAATGCAGAAGTCCAGTGTGGCCATGTCTGGCTCTCAGTTTAAAAAAAAATTTGGACAGTCTTGGAGTATGTGTTCAGGGTTCCGTATGCCTGTTCCTCATGGACAGTCATTTGTGTTGACTACCCTGATCCGGTACAGGTGGCCCTGTAGTCTGCAATGTCCAGTTCTAAGTCGAAAGATGATGGTCTGTTGTTGCCTATGAAATTGGTGTACGGAGTCTAGTTTCTGATCAATGTCCATATCTTTGTGCTGTATGTATAATGGTTGCAGATTTGTGTTTTGGCTGTATGGAGGAGGATAGCTGAATTGTTCCAGTTTGCCTCCTACTTTTGCCAGGGCATCTGCTATCTCATTTTCAGTGATACCACAATGGGGACAGACAATTAAAGAATGATGTTTCAGCTTTTTTTTGTTTTCCAGTTCTAATCTAATTTGTGGGTATATCTATCTATCTATTCCTTGTTTTCTGCTTTTGCTGTAAGGCAACTCAGAATGAATGACGATTAGTTTTCACGCTATGACACGTTTAGTGGCTTGATATGCAGTAATATTGTGGCGTCTCAGAATGTTGGTGACCTCCTTCAATCTATCTTCTTCTTTGTCTTCCTCTACATCTTGATGTTTCTATTTTCATGTTGTATGCTGGCCAATAAAGGTTTATTCTCACTAAGTGGCTGACCCATTTCATTTTCTGTTTTTTTCCAATATATTTTACCACAGACATTGTTCCAACAGTTCTTGTAATCCCTTCATTCCTCACATGATCTCTTCTACTACTGCTTTATGCTTTTCTTAGACATCTAATTTCACATGTAGTAAGCCTTCTCTCTCATTCTTTAGTAACTGTCCATGTCTGACATTGATAACACAATGTTGGTACAAAGACTAAATTTTTGATTTGATTTTTGGTTTCCATCAGGTTTGTGTTTGAAAATTGGTGCAAGTTCATAATTGACGTAGCTTTTTGAATTTGTGTTTCCATCTCTGTAATTCTTCATCCGTCTGTAAAAAATGCTCCCAAGATATTTACATTTCTGCACTTGTTTCAGCCGTTATGGATATGTAACATATGGAATGGTCAAAAGGAGGACAAGCCATCAGATAATGCTATACAAGTATATCTAACAAAACAATAAAGATATTAAAAGAATAAGATATACAACTGTATCAATGAAAATGTGTAGAATGAAAACAACAGCAAAGATACAATTCATTCCATAAGATATGAAGAAGAAATAAAACAAGATTAATTAACATCAAACTAGTAACAATGTGGAATTAAATGAGTTTTGATGAACATGGATTGTACACTTACTTGGTCTGTAGATGCAGGTAAACATTGTACATCAGGTGAAGAAGATCCAATAATCAGCTTGTCATTTGTAAGATTGCTGCCTTCATGTACAGAAGTATTCTGTTTACAGACAATAACTGGTGATGGAACTGAAGGTGATTTTTGTTGATGTAAATGCAAGAACACATGACTGGGTGATGGCAGCTGTTCCACAGTGGATATCTCAGGTATTGAATTATGCGTTGAAGAATGACCAGTTGATGGCAGCTGTTTCAAGGTGGATATCTCAGGTAGTGAGTTATGTGTTGAAGAATGACCAGTTGATGGCAGCTGTTCCAAGGTGGATATCTCAGGTAGTGAGTTATGTGTTGAAGAATGACCAGTTGATGGCAGCTGTTCCACAGTGGATATCTCAGGTATTGAATTATGCGTTGAAGAATGACCAGTTGATGGCAGCTGTTGCAAGGTGGATATCTCAGGTAGTGAGTTATGTGTTGAAGAATGACCAGTTGATGGCAGCTGTTCCACAGTGGATATCTCAGGTAGTGAGTTATGTGTTGAAGAATGACCAGTTGATGAGTTTTTAAATGATTGAACAGATGGTGTCTCCGATACTGATGATGAAAGTTTCCCCTTATCAAGCAATTGTTCTGAATTATTTCTAGCTGTTGTGGTTTGTAACAATGGGTTAATCACATACGAAGGTTCACTTGAAGATGGTGAACAATGAAAAATTGTCTGTCTATTACCTTGACTTAATGGCGTATATAACCCAGTATCCAACTGCACAGCAGAAGAAGAAGCCCTAAATTGTTTATCCAGAAATACAGGATCACTTTCAGATATTGATGAAATATCCTCCACCTGGCCAGTGCAAGCTTTGCCACTCACAACAAAATCTGAGGAAAGGCGCTTTTTTGGAGGCAGGTGCAATTTTGCTGGCGATACATTCGTTGAAGAGCAAGACTGCTTCGTAGATAAACATACAATAGGTGACTGTTGTAAAGGCAGAATATCTTTTTCCGGTAAATCGAAAGTATTGTCAAAATTATTTATAGGTGATTTTTTATTTAAATAATGACTATTCTTATTATGGCATTGCAAACGTTCACTGTTTTCTTCATTCATGTAAAATTCTAGAGATGCCACAGCCATTTCTGTTTCATTATCACGACTCTTTGAGGATGAACAGTCCATGCTTGCACTGATAATATTTGTCATAGCATTGGCCGTTTTCAAATTGTTCTTTCTGCTTTTCTTAACTCTCATTCGTTTTTTGGTGTCACATGGTTCTTCTCTCTGATGCACACCACTCAAGGATTGCGTATCTTGAATTTTTTCATTGTCCATTGTAGAATCACCTGGAAATTTACCTGTTATGGAATGTTGAATGTGCTCATGATTGTCAGTTCTGATTTTGATGGTTTGTACACAGGAGGGTTGGCCAGCCTGTTCATTTCCTTCTGAACTTGCAGATTTAAAAATGGACTGAAATGAATGGATTGGCATGGATCCAACATACTGACATACTTTATCAATCATTTGTGATGGACTTGTAGTATTAGTTTTTAACTTCAAAACTGAAGACTGTGAGCTCTCTACATTTTTTGAACTTTTAGAATTTTCTTTGTTTACTTCTGGACACACTTTTGCTTCATCTGTTCTTGGTGTTATAACTGCATCCAAGCTGTTGCATTTTCCAATTTCAATGATCTTTCCATTGCTGTAATCGACAACTATTCGAACACTTTTCTTAGTTGCAGACGTGTGGCTTTCTACCTCATCTGGCAGATTTAACTTTCTAATTTTGGAAGAATCTACATGATTTGCATCATGATCATGCCTTTGTTTCCTCTTTCTATTTTTGGAGGAAATGGAATACATATTCATATTAGAGTTGTTTTGCTGTTTTTTTGATGGCGACAAAACTATAATTCTTGTTGCGAATGTTTGAGAGTCATCTGCTGGTGATGACTGTCTTTTTTTGTTCACTTTGTTTATTTTGGGATCGAGTTTAGAGGAGTTTGTGAAATTACTTTGCAATCTGTATTCACTTTCATTAAATAACAAAGTGTTACTATCCTCAGATGTGGACTCCAACGCATTCCAGATATTTCTTTCATCAATATTCTTAATTTTGTTCCATTTGTTTTGACACTTCTTGGGTGGGGTTTTGATTTTCGATACATCAGACAATGATTTAGCTTTTTTACATCTAGAACCATGCCCCTTTACACTTAGAATTATTTCTGCATCTTTGCTATCTATATCATTATTCGTCTTGCTGGATTCGTCTAAATATTCTTGAATTGAGACCTCATTACTCTCTTGTTTCTTTCTTCTCTGGTTTGAGCCTGAGATCTTAAGCTTTCGTTTTCTTATTCTCTCTTTCTTTTCATCTGTTAAATTATTTTGTAAATTATGATGTTCTGTGCTCTTCTGGCAAAGTTTGATGCTTAGAGATTGCGTACATATATGTATTTGTTTGCCCTCATTACTAGTACTAGGTTCAACAGTTACGCAATCTTTGGATGATTTCACATGCTTTCTAGCACTAGGTGCAACAGCTCCACAATCTTTAGAAGATTTTGTGTGTTTGTCTTCCTTATTAGTACAAGGTGTAGTAGTTACACAATCTTTAGAAGATTTTGTGTGTTTGTCTTCCTTATTAGTACAAGGTGCAGTAGTTACACAATCTTTGGATGGTTTTGTGTGTTTGCTCTCATTATTAGTACTAGGTGTAGTTGTTACACAATCTTTGGATGGTTTTGTGTGTTTGCTCTCATTATTAGTACTAGGTGTAGTTGTTACACAATCTTTGGATGGTTTTGTGTGTTTGCTCTCATTATTAGTACTAGGTGTAGTTGTTACACAATCTTTGGATGGTTTTGTGTGTTTGCTCTCATTATTAGTACTAGGTGTAGTTGTTACACAATCTTTGGATGGTTTTGTGTGTTTGCTCTCATTAGTACAAGGTGTAGTTGTTACACAGTCTTTGGATGGTTTTGTGTGTTTGCTCTCATTAGTACAAGGTGTAGTTGTTACACAATCTTTGGATGGTTTTGTGTGTTTGCTCTCATTATTAGTACTAGGTGTAGTTGTTACACAATCTTTGGATGGTTTTGTGTGTTTGCTCTCATTAGTACAAGGTGTAGTTGTTACACAATCTTTGGATGGTTTTCTGTGTTTGCTCTCATTATTAGTACTAGGTGTAGTTGTTACACAATCTTTGGATGGTTTTGTGTGTTTGCTCTCATTATTAGTACTAGGTGTAGTTGTTACACAATCTTTGGATGGTTTTGTGTGTTTGCTCTCATTATTAGTACTAGGTGTAGTTGTTACACAATCTTTGGATGGTTTTGTGTGTTTGCTCTCATTAGTACAAGGTGTAGTTGTTACACAATCTTTGGATGGTTTTCTGTGTTTGCTCTCATTATTAGTACTAGGTGTAGTTGTTACACAATCTTTGGATGGTTTTGTGTGTTTGCTCTCATTATTAGTACTAGGTGTAGTTGTTACACAATCTTTGGATGGTTTTGTGTGTTTCCCTTCATTACTAATGGTAGGTGCAACAGTTACACAATCTTTGGATGGTTTTGCGAGTTTGCTCTCCATATTAGTATTATGTGCATCTGTCATGCAATCAATAAGTTTAACTGAGTCGACAATTCTACTGTTTCTTTTTGGTATCATTTTTCTGTTAATTGTTTTACATTGTGTAAAGTCAACTCTTCTCCGAACTGCTATTTTTTGTACACATTTAGTTTTAGAAGCTCTTGGAAACCTGCTCTCTTCAAGCCGGGGTAAGCTAGACTTCTTGCCATCTTCATTCTGTGTAGGAAGATCTGAGGTGTTGACTCTAATCTCACAGGAACTTTCAGATGTCAGGGCAGTTAACTCCCGGGAGTCTACATTTCCTTGAGACTTAATTTCAGATGTTATTGTGTGTGATGGACATTCCTGTAACCGTGGTATTGCATGTAATGCTTGCTGCAAGCTTGATAGACTTGTGTTGGAAGAAATGGAAAATGTCTCAGAAGCACATTCCTGTGAGGCTACAATATTATCATCATGTGGTACAAACTGGTTATTGCTGGGTAACTTGTTATCAGCAGATAAATGTGGAAGATTCACTTGCTGAAGTGTTTCTTGACTTTGATCAAGCAGTTTTTGAAAGGATTCTTCATGGCCTGGTGGAATAACTATAATAGGTCCATTTGTAGATGGAATCACCTGGATCTGGCACAACAAAGTATTTTTGTTTGAAGTGGTATCTCTAGCTTGAGTATGAAGAATTGTGTTCTGCGCAGGTGATGATTTGGGTAAAATGTTTGTGAAGCTATGAGATGGTGGCAACTTTTTAAAAGCCCTGTCTTCTACTGTGTTCCAGTTATGAGAACCAACACTTGGCACAATAGCTGCAACATCTCTGTAACTTGGTTTTTGTGCCTTTGATCGAGATTTTCGCCCCATTTTGCTATTGTAACTTTTATTAACAGAAACAGAACAATCAGATATTTTTGTGTGAGAAACAGATTTCTCTTGCCTTATACTATCAACATTCTCATTGTTTCGTTGAGGTGATCTAAAGTTGGAATCCTCAAATGGAATCCCACATTTCACCATTGCTGAACTCAGAAGGCTACGACTACACAGTAACTCTGGTTCAATATTACCATTATCTTTCTCATACAAATCTTTACCCAACTTTTGGGCATCTTGTCTGGTCCAGTTACTGCTGCAGTGCTTCATCTGACTTGACATAGAACTAGCTTCTACCTCATGTGGATGTTCAATGTTGTATGCTAACCTCAAAGAACCAGATATACACCCCGTAAGATTTATATCAGAATCAGTTACAGGTGTCTTTAGTAGGGTAGTGAAAGGACCATCAGGTTTGTAAATAGATGAAGCTGAACTTGTAATACATGGAATACTGTTGATCATAGATAGGTCTTCAAATGATGGAGCCAGATAGTTATGAACACTACGACTTACAGAGCTCTCATCAGGCAGAGGTACAAAATCTTTGGTAGCGATTTTATTTGAGGTGATCTCACCTGATACTACCTCCAATGCTACAGAGTTGGAACTTTTAACTGGTCCTGCCGCACCGTCGCTCGAAAGTTGGTTTCCTATATCAGTCAATATTGGGTTGCTACAACACTGACAATTTTCTGTGTTTGATGGGTGATGCAATGAGTGTGTGACATCATGTTTCGGCACGGGCACATTAACCCTTTTCTGTGTGCCTAATTTTAGTGCAGCAGTGTAATCTTTACTTGATAGTTGTCCAGATAACGGTGACGAACAAGAAGAATATCTCCTGGTTTGACAGGATGAACTACATGTGCATGCTGGATTCTTCGATCCATGTGTGGTAGGAAATGAAGATGGAATCTTCTGAGTGTCATCAATCTTGCGTGCTGTACATTCTGTCCCAATTCTTAATTTATCAGATGAATTAGCAGAGATGTCAGGGCGTACTTTAAAAACTATTGAGTTTTCCTCTTCAACAAATGTTTTTTGCCGTAAATTATCAAACTCCAGTATGTTATTCACCATAGTTTCTTTGAGTGACTCATTCAGAATAATGGCTTTTTCTCCTTGATCATTTGCGAGACTTTTCCGCTGACAAATTAATGGAGAACTTTGTACATTATCACTAACACGTATCTGAGTTGAAGGTGATGTACTCTTCACTGAATTATCTGGCACTTTGGGATAATATTCCATTACACCAACTACAGCAAATGATTTGCTGTTGTCAACTAAATCAGGAGATGCTGAAGGATGTGCACAGTTGTCAGAGCATATATCTTTGTTTAGACTATTCTCACTCAGTGCATCATTAATAGGATGACTCTTTTGATATCTGGAAGGTTCATTCATATTAACGCTTTCATCAGTTCGAAACTCTCTGTTGGCAGATAGCTCATGAGAGGCAATAGATGCTTCCTGACAATCAGTTTCCCTGACTGTATAACATTTACCGAGTTCACTATCATCTACTTTTCTCATCTGTGTTGTCTCACTAGTAATTTTATTACGATCTTCCGTACACAATCTGTTGTCTGAAACCGCATCTTTTGTTCCCTTCCCTTGATGATGTTTTAGCATAATTTTATTAGTAGCTGCTGCTTTCTGATCAGTAGATGTTATCTCCTGTCTAGGTTGTGGTTTGCTGTAGGATGAGGCTAGGAAAGACTTTAACATTCTGAATGCTTCTTCTTCTGTTGAACTGAAGACATCTGATGTACTTGAAACGATTTTGGCATCATCAATGAAAGGCGAGTTCCTATCTTGTGCAATAGAAGGACCTGGTCTTACAAGACGAGACCAACCTGGTTTAAAAAAAATAGAATGCACAATCATTAGACAGTATCAGAAAATGAGGTCAGTTATAAAAAGTATCCCACCTATTATTTTTTACAGTGAGAATAAATGAAGCAATGTAACAGTGGTGTTCTAACATGGAAAATTGTAAGGAGTTCTTTATACAAATTTTATCCTGCCTGCAGAAAATATCACTAAGACGTTTAGTGAGAAAGAGCAGTAACATATCTAATTTTTTTGTTAGGTGCAAAAATGATAAAACAACTTTGACTAGAGCTGTTGCATTATATTTAGAAAAAAAAAAAGAATCCACTGAAAATGTATTAAATTCAAAAGATTATTCAGGTTTTCAGAAAATATAGGATCCGGATGATATCCATATTCAGCAGATATGACCATAAATGGGACAGCCAACTCCATCTTCATGGCATGTCATCTATACAATTATGCCCCTCATACTTATAATTTTTTTCTTCTTCGTTACAATGTATTTTATGCCATGTTTCCTTTTTTTGTTTGTTTATGTACTTTGTGGTTGGGAGGGAGCCAGAGATTTGCTGCGCAGCAGTGGGGAGGAGGAAACTGACAGCACTGTTTTTTCCTATGGCCGAGGCCCATCATAGAGGCACAGTGACTCAGGATGTGACAATCCTTTTGACTTGAACATTTGATTGCATGCCTAGAGCAATAGAGAAGCTCGGCATAATCAGTAGTCACTTGGTGGCAGGGAATGAATACAGTGAACCCTATCTTGGCTACAGTGGCTAGGAGCAGTGCATAGGCTGAAACCTACCTTCCTGGAGGTGTGATAGTTGTTCTCTGGCTTTCCCGGAGTGGGCCGAAAATCCACAGACTTCAAAGCAATATAATGTCATTTAATGGCATTAGGTCAAAGGGCATGAGCCCATGGACAGCTGGATCAGCAACCAACCAAACACAATTGAACAAGAATAGAGAATATCGTCAAATACCGGTAACAGAGGAAAAAAGCTTACAAGTTAAAACAAAAACCACTGAAAACACTAGGACTAAACGATAATGTAAGTTAGAAGATACTCCTCGGCATGGGCATTTTCTAATTCATCGAGAACCTGATCATATATCTGACGGAACAGATGTCGTCTGCAGAGCAGGTACTCCGTCTCGAGTGCTGTCAATGGTGCTGTTAGCGAAAAGAAAAACCTATGAGAAGATGAGGAGGAGGTCGAATAAGACAATGTACATGTTCAGAGAATGGTAGAAAAGGGACTGACTACAGGTGAAGGAAAGTGCCCCCTCTCCTTTGGTTATATCAGAGCTTTACAACTATACAAAAATAAGTCACAGTTCTGGTAATCCAGCCACCACAACATTCAGAAAAAAATAGCGTATTCATTCTGAAACTTTTTGCTGTATTCTTATATACACTGTAGGCACAACCATATATATCAAGATGCTGCTTGGGGATACTACCATACCAGATTCACTTTAAACTAGAATGGTTAATCCATTATAATGGCTCTTCCCTGGTCAGTTTGGAAACATATTTTGAATGTAATGGCTGATACTATATGATATCTGCAGAGCTAAATGTTTGATCTGATCCATTCATTGACTAGGCTTTGAATGTACCTTTCCGCTAAAGACAGATGTGTCGGGCCATTGGTGCAAATAAAACAGCAACACAACGCATTTTCAATCTCCGGATTACATTCTGCTAGAAATCTAGTGGGACCATTGCCCTGCTACAAGAGATCCAGCAGAAGTTAGAGAAAGAACGCTGAAGAAGAATGTACATTAATGGCTGATGCTATCTGATATTTGCCAATCTAAAAGTTTGATCTGATCCATTTATTGACTAGTAGATTTGAACGTACAGTAATTGCTGATGCTATTGTGGCAGCCAACTTCTCTTACTGATAGTTTGGAACACTCTGCTGGTACCTTTCGGTCACAGGTTTTATGAGGCTGGCAATGCCTCCTGGTTACGGTTGTACTGTATAATCCTTGATGTATTTTATGTGAGTTACCAGTAGAGTGGGACAAAGAAGGCAATGAGTTTGCTTCTTACTGTTGCTAAAGTTTGTGTAATTTTCCTTTTAGTAAAAATTTCATTTCCCCCTTCATTATTCTTCTTCGTTCATTCTCAAATGCCTGCAGATTATCAGGATGTAGTCTGAAGAACGGATTACATTGTGTCATGGTTTACAGCACTGTTGCGATATCTGCGCCTTGTGGCATTACACAGGCGATTGGGACTTCTGATTGTGTATCTAGGATGGATGCTGGAATGGAGAGTAGAACACTTATAGGTTGTCTTATGTGCCACAATGCTGGTTTCTAATCAAGAATCAACTTTAAAAAAAATGAAAAAAAATATGTAGACAACAAGATTCAAACCTTTATCAACTGTAGAAGATAACTGTATTGGCTTCACTCTTTTAGGTTTTCGTCTGGAAGGACTTGGAGGAAGTTTTATTCCAAGCTTTGTTAATGGTGACGTCAGAATTTTGAAGCCTGTTTCTTTGAGCGGCTCCTTGATTGGTGGTGATTGTGTTTTGCCTAATGAGTTTGATGTGTCATGATGGCTAGGCAATCTCACTGTTGTGTGTCTGTTTGGTGAGGTCTGAGATTTCCCAAAACTTAACTGTCTTGAGAAGTTATCCTTTGGACTAAATGGAGAGTTTGGCTGAGATGGAAGGAGATCAATAACATAATTCTTGGGACTGGATGGAAAATCTTGTAGAGGTGATGGGGTTGAGTAGTCCACTTCTTTAGGCACAATTCGTCGACTAGGATTTTGTTTACAGTGATCAGGAATGAATGGAGCATGCTCACTATGAATTGCAATAACTCTTCTTTTAAGAGTCTTAGAAAGTTGCTGGCCCTCTTCTGAAGAACTCACTTCAAGCTTACTTCTGTTTGTATCTGGTTTCGGTTCTGTGTGTCTTAACAGGTAATTATCATTCAGGTTAAGTGATTTTGAAAAAAGAGGACTACCTGGGGCAGTATTCCCAAAAGTGGCAGGTAGACTGGAGCAGGAAGTCTGTGAATATTTACCAACTGACACCTTTGTAGGCGAGTTACTATGTATAACCTCAACAGGACAGCAAGACGATGAACCGACGTACTGCGCATCAATATGTGTTTTAACTGGTAAAGATTGATGCAGTTCATGATTTAATTTAAAAAATGAAATATCGTTCAAAGACTGTGACTTCTTAGCATGAGATTTCTTAGTCATATTAGAATGACAATTATCAAATCTTTTTTTCACTGGAGACTTCCTGAGACGTTCATTGGCACAACATTTCAAGTTTTTATGTGAAGTACTAACATTGTCTGCAGTATTTTCGTTTTGATCCTTGATTATGCCAACATCCCCCAGAGTTAACCCTGACATCTCTACCGTTTGAGAAGCATTTAGACCAGATGTGAAGATATCACCTTTTCCTGAATGTAAAGCTTTCCCTGTGCATGACGAATCAACTACAGAGTTACAATGATTATTTTCATTTTGAATATGTGAATAATTATATTCTTTTTCGGGAGGAAATATGACTTCTCTAATATCAGAAAGAATGTTAGAACTTTCAATAGCCGCACATGTTTGGTTCTGTTCGGCATTCTTTAGGTGCACAGGAAAAGCATGGTTCGTGCTCATGATAGTTTGTTCATCTTTTTTTTGACTATCACCTTTCTCATTAAGTATCACAGCATTGGTAGAACATACAGTAATTTGACTAGAGCCCACAAGTTTCTGTTGTTCTTGTTCCTCATTATTCAGCAATGTGCATCTAATCTCTGACTTATCATTAAAATGTTTATTACTAACAGGAAGTTCATGCTTATTTATTTCTCTCTGACTTTTGTGCACAGGTTCTTGATGGTGAACATCAAGAGATGATGAAGGCCTCAATGGAATTATTTGAATTAAATTTTGGTGGGGAGTTCTAACAATGCTATCAGAGGCAGGGTCAAAGTCATGAATATCTGTGATTTCTGTTTCTGGACAAGTATCTGCAGTCATATGTCTTTCTTTTAATATGTGTTCTGCAGTGACATCTGAATTGTTATCCGTATCAATTCCTTGACAGATGGCATCCTTTTCAGAAACACTAACACACACAGTAGCATTATTATCTGGAGACACCATTCCATCTGTTGCCAAGCAACGAGAAGACAGCTCTAAACATGTCTGGTTTTCACATTTACGATTTTTACTTCCAGATGCTGTTGCTGAGAAACTATCACTTTTATTTTGTGTGGTATCACAATCAGTTTCTGTAGTGCTGACTAATTGAGAAAAGGAAGAATTTCTCAATGAGCGGTGTACAAACTTTTCTCCATTCATCTCTGCCACACTTTTCTCAATTAATGAAAATACTGTCAAAGAGTTCTCATCTGACGCCATAGATGTAATTTGAGGAGTATCTTTCTCAGGGCAAGAAGGTATAGTTGATGAGTGTTGTGGTCCGCTGTTTTGTTGCACATGAGAGTTAGTGACCGATGACTCATTTACTATTGACATCTCTGGATTGTTCTGTAATGAAGCATAGTTGATGTTTGTATGTGCTTCTTCTGTAGACGGTGGCACAGAATAGTTAGAAGGAAGCACCTGGGGGACTGAATTCACAAAACTGGTCTGTTCTGCAGATAAGTCTTTATGAGAATGAAAAGAGCTATGTGATGTCACTTCCTTTCTAGAAGTGGAAACTGAAGTATTGCATGGCTGAATGGAGAGTTCACTTGAGAGAGTCACTACTGGAACATCAAAATGAGAAATTGGGATTGCAGTAGCTGTGGAATATATAAATCTCTTGATCATGACAACTACAATGTTACTGTTGAGTTTTATAGTATCTTATACACATAATCTTGTTCATTTATTTGGGATCTGACAAAAAGTGAAGGACCATTATGTTTAATGACATTTTACAATGCAAACAAGAGATTCTCAGAAAATTGTGTAGGCTGCAGCATTTTTGTTTGCTTCATAAAATGCTTTGTAATTGTTCTCAATCACACAGTTCTTTGAATAGTTGCTCCTTCATTTTCCCTCAGGTCTATCTAGACCGTCAAGGACGGTCACTAGACTTTGTCTGAGGATAGGATACAACAGACAATAAACACAGGATGCAACTAGTCTGCAAACCACTGAGCACCTGAGTACAGACGTCTGAACACAACCAGCAGAACTGTCCCTAGTATGAATGATTGAGAGAGAAACATTGACCCAACAACTCAACCTTACAACCAAAGATATATAGAACCAAATAAGAAATCCAGACAATGGTAGAATTAATCAAGACTTGTCTAATGGTGAAAGCATTAATAAGCAAACAAAATAAAGAATTTAAAGTTTAATATCACATTGAGAAGTCTAGAGGTGATACTCTTTCTTTTGTTTGATTTTTGATGGTCTTCTCAATGTTGGCATTCTTCTTCTTTATCTGCATCCATTCCCAAACTCCTGCTGGTTAACATGATGTAGTCCAGAGATCAGTAAGTGATGTGTAATGGTTCACAGATTTTGCATTTGGTTCAGTTTATGACCATTTAACCAGATATTTGTGGGACCTTGCTTGGTTTAATTGTCACCAATATCTTGCTTTTATCAATTCTAAGTAATCTTCTTCTTCTTCATCGTTCATTCTCAAACTCCCACTGGATATCTCTTGTGGCAGGACCATGGTCCTATTAAATTTCCAGAAGGATGTAGTCCAAAGAATGAAGCTGCACTGTTTCACCATTTTATTTGCGCCAATGGCCCGACAATCCATCTTCTGCGGAAATTGTAAGTAATTAAATGACTAATTCTTAAATATAGAGCTGCAAACATTAAATACTGACCCTGTTGAAATAACTGCAGAAAATTCTGAAATGATGGATCAGATTCTGTCATTTCTATGATCTGGTTAATGTTGAATTCCCTGTTGACCTGTAGCACACAAGAATATTGTTTCAAAACAAATTATCACATTCTGGAAAGTTATGATAATAAAAACTCAAAGTGAATAAATTCTAAATAAATATCTTTTATGAGTTATTACTGTACATTTTTGGAAATGTTACGTAATAATTGGTGGCTGTTTTGAAATCGTGATATCTTTTTTGTTGTTAGAGATATTTTAATAATTTTTGCACATATAAATGAATAATTCTGCATATATTGGTGTAGGTTTTGTTTGTGTGTGTGATACGGGACATGTAAGACAGTCTCAAAGAAGTTTTCCACAAAACCCCAGCAAATTTTGACCTTTAAGGCAACATAATTGTATGAAGTTTATTACATTATTTGTAAATATTCTGGAGTAGAAACAGTGTTAGATAGACTGAATTAACGAGCCATTCATGGAATAATCGTTATAATTTCAAGGATTAAACCTACAGGTAAGTCTTAAAATCCTTCTATAAACCTAGATCTAGTCTGTAAATGTATTGTTTGAACTTGGTTGATGTTTTAATATCAATTTAGATAAAGCAGCGTGGTGTAACTGATTATCGAGTATGGAAATAACTTATCTCTCCATAAATAATTATTTGAAACACAATCCATAATGATTTTAATGAAAATTCAATAAAATAAAAACCTATAAAACCCAAAACACCATCATGGCGATGCTTTTGTTTGAAAATGTCAATATATTACGAAAACATCAATATTTAAATAACATTTAACACATGGTTGCCACTAAAACTTTAGGAACCGGTAGTCAATTGAATAAAATACTAGATTTATTAAAATTGGTAAAAAATATATATTAAAAATTGGGGATTAGTGTACCTAGCAATGGCGGCAAGTATACTTGCTGCTCACTAACCAGAGAAAGGGAAATGTTGGTGAATAAAGTTGCCGCACGCGTCCTAAACGTTAAGCTATGTCAGAGCTCACCACAACTTGATTCTGTCAGCTACAGTGGGGGAACTCAAGGAGTAATCTCATTACCACACATGGTTTATCCTTGGAAAATCACAAGATGATACTGATGGCCTCACTCTGAGTCGTGTTGAGTCTGACAATCTGGTGCATTACCAAACGGAAATATGGCACAAGTATACTTTATATGTACGCTTGTAAAAAATATGTAAAAAATATATATGTATTAAATTATCTTTTGCCTGTGTGTTACCTGGGCCCGAGCGGGGAGCAAAGAATAACAACACTGTTTACCTTCCATTTATGTCATAAGAGATGCTAAGGAGGCTATAGAATGGAATTAGCTGTCCCATCCTATATAAGGTCAATGACCCAAATCCATGATGAAGTCAGATATGTCAGGCCAAAAGATTCAGATATAGCAGCAATGCTGTAAACCATGACACAGCGCATTCCGTTCTCCGGACTACATCCTGATAATCTGCAGGAGTTTGAGAATGATGAGGATGAAACATAAAAACTAGAGAAATTGATGAACACTCTAGACATGATATGAATCAACAAGCCCTGTGAAGATTATCATCACATACACCAACTATCAGTATTCTAATGATTTGTCATGCCATTCTGTATAGAAAAAACAAAAAGTCTCCTAGAAGAACAAAGTACAATGGAACAAGCAACATGCATCTGCTTACCACATTTGTTGGCTTCTTCTTATTGTGTATTTCTGCACATTTGTCATCAACCTGTCTTCCAATTGATGATACTGCCTCTGGAGCTGTATTAACAGCCTTTCTGTCTCTATCACACACAAGCAAAGCCTTGTTGATATTTTCTGCTAACTTCTCATGGAAATGTGTGTCTTCGAGCATCAAGTTGAGAAAATCATCCTGAAATAAATGTCAAGCATTATATCATATAACCATCATTATGTGCAGTGTAGAATGGAATAAGCTATCACTGATTCAAAAGGGTATTTCTGTGTATGAGAATCCACTGCTGACTCTCCACTATGCCAGGCAAATAGAAATATATTCTATGTCATCCTCTTCTTCAGCAATTGTTCTCAAATTCCTGCTAGTGTTCAGGATATAGCCCGTAGAACGGAACGTGTTGAGTCACAGTTTACAGATCAGCTGTGTCATCTGCACCCTTTGGCCTGACACAAGATTTGACAGATTTGGGATGGGACAGCTGGCAGGTGAATTATCCGCAGTTTTCTTTGCCTTTTATGGCAATTATTATAGGTGCTGAAAGTTTTTGTTCTATACATTTTGAGTATTCAAATAAAGAGACCTTTCGGCAACACAAAAACAAGATTAATGACAATGGTTATAAACTAATAGATACATGCATCCAGCACAACCTCTTTATAACGCACACCTTCTTTAAACATAGACAGTCACAAGTGTACACATGGTATAAATGGAACAGCTTAAAATGCAAGAGCCAGTTAGACTTCATACTCACAAAAAGAAACAATAAACAAAAAATAACACATGCATGAGTACCTAACACATGTACAGACACACCTAAGGCAGTAATAATAAGTCAAAACAAACAGAGCGAAAAATAACAAGCACAAAGGGTAACTAGATATACAGAAATTGGAAGAACTAAACATGCGCAAAAAATATATCCAGGAAGTTAACGAAGAATTCACAAAGCTACTAGAAAACACCTATCAGATAGAAGAATGGAAATATTTCAAAAATGCCATCATACAAACAGCAGGACACTTATGAGGTTATCTTCTTCTTCTTCATTCTCAAACTCCCGCTGGATCTCTCTTACAGCAAGACAATGGTCCTACTAGATTTCCAGCAGGATGTAGTCCAGAGAATGGAAATGCGTTGTTTCACTGTTTTATTTGCACTGATGGCCCAACACACCCGACTTCGGCAGAATATGCTGATATAAAAACCATAAAGGCACGAAACTAAAAATAACAACTTGAACAGAAGAGAAATAAAGAATGCAATGAAAGATAAATTAAAAAAATACCAGAAATGGGTAACAAGCAAAACACATGAAGATTATTTAGCATAAAAGACAGCAAAGAATAACACCAAAATCTTCAAATTTGCAAAAATTAAGTCATGGCAAGAATATGGAGAACTACTTAACAAGGACAGACAAAATGCACCAAAGATGTTCTACAAGAAAGTACAAAATGCACCAAAGATGTTCTACAAGAAAGTACAAAATGCGCCAAAGATGTTCTACAAGAAAGTACAAAACACGAGAAGTAAAAAAAGACACCAACAGAAATAATCAACGATAAACACTGCAACATACTAAATAGGCACTAAGAAGTGATTACAACAATAAATACAAGAGAAGAAGACCTAGAACCATACATCCTGAAATCCTAAATTGAAGACGCAGTTAAACATGCACCAAATAACATGGTGATATGGAAGACACAAAAGACACCACAGGAGTGGAATACAGCGGTGATTGTTCCAATCTGGAAGAAAAAAAAAGGAAGTAAGAGGGTAAGTTTAGAGGCATATCACACTTAAGCCACATAGGAAAAATCTTTAGCAAAATACTAGAGAGAAGGATGCGCGCATATATTGAACTAAGGCTCAACAATACACAATTGGGCTTTTGGAAAAATAAAAGCTGTACAGAATGCAATCTTCTGCATCAAACAACTTTCAGAAAGAGCGACAGAACATAACAAAGACTTATATTTGGCTTTCGTGGACCAAGAGAAAGCTTTTGGCAGAGTGGATAGAACACAACTATGGATAACAATACAGACATATGGAGTTCCCCAACATCTGATAAGCATATGTCAATAGTCAATGCACAGTAAGAATAAGCAAGAACTATCCTCTTTTGTTCATAACATACATAGATCACATCTGTAAAGAAGAAAAGACAACGGAAGAAAATAATTTGAAGGATAACTTGAATTGCTATTTGCAGACAACCAAGCACTAGTAGCATCATCAGAAGAGGAACTACAAAGACAAATAGATAGATTACATCAAATATGCCATACCTTTAACATAAAGATAAGTATAGAAAAGACAGAAGTAATAAAGATAGGAAGAACAGAAAGAAAAACTGATACATATATTGGAAACAACAGATGTAAACAAGGGACAGAATTCACATACCTAGGAATAAATATAACAACAGATGGCAAGAGCAGCAAAGAATTACACAACAGAAGTAGTAAAGCATTTCAAGCCCTAGGGCAAATGACACCAATCATCAGAAACAGAAATGTAGATTTAAACACCAAAATAATACTATTCAAAATAATTATTATGCCAACGCTGCGCCAAAACCTGAACAACGACAGCACAAGACTATCATAAACTTGTGATAGGTGACAACTGAAATAGCATGCTTACGCAGAATCCTAGGAATATCGCTAAGAGACAGGGTGAAGAATGAGAAATGACGAAAATAGACAAAAAACCGGCACCACCCCAATCTTGGAAGATATTAAGAGACAACAGATGAAATGGTTTGCACATCAGCAGACTACCATCAGACAGCAAGCTATGCCACACAGATACAGTGAAGGCGATGTAGAGTCCGACCACGAAAACGGTGGACCACCGAAATAAAATGTGATAATTTCCACAATATTCTCAGCACACCTCCAGAAAACTCTTCTACCCCTGACACTGAAAGGCAACAAAGGGTTTAGCGAATAGATAGATAGACATGACTGTTTAGAGAGACAAATTTTTGAGGCAGAGCACCTGGGAGGAAGAGAAAGGGCAGACCAAAAAGAAGATGGACTGACGACATTAAAGATAACATAAATACATCATTGGAAAATACAAGGCACATGAAAACAGAGAGAGGTTCAGGGAGTTCATTGGGAAGACATTATGAAGAGAATACGTCACATGACACAACATTCTGAGTATGTGTTGCACTCATCGCATCATAGATTTTAAGTATCATTTCCTCATGACAGTTTACTTCTTGCCTTCAATAGCTTGTGATGTGATATTTTGTGAGCTTAAGGACTAATATAGTAATTCAACCGGGCGGGCCAGTAAACATGTCTTGAAGGGTGAAATTTGATTAGCTGGCTATATTTTGCTTACCTTTGATCTACGACAATCTGCGTTATTTAATAATGGAATACTGGTATAAGCAATTTGTTTGAAGAGCTTGCCAATTGAAATAGCATTTGATTTTATGACATTCAGTTGACAGAAATGTTTACCAGGAATCTTTAGTGAAAAGTTAAAGAGGAAGAGAACTGGTCACTATCATCAAATGCTAAAGAACTTGGATCGCTACTAGAATCAAACTAGAACACTTGAAATGAAAGATTTCTGCACAACATTAGACAAGATTTCAAACATATCCAATAAATCCTCAGTTATTACCCGCTAATACATACCCTCACACTGTGGGATCATGGGAAATGAGAACACTGATGCTCTGTCCAGAACAATTTTGGTAAAATGAAACAACCCAGACATCTACTGTCTTACAGAGAAGCAAAAACCATAATCCACAACAGATACACACCAAATTGAAGAAACAAATGGAAGTAAAAGACAAACTTGATGCAATAAATTACCTATAACAGCATCAGCAGACAACACTATTTCTTCGTAGAACAAGCCATTGTAGACTTCTGCGTCACCTCTACCACATAAGTATCGTACAAATAAAACGGAAACATAACGCATTTCCATTCTCTGGACTACATCCTGCTGGAAATCTAGTAGGTCAATGGTCCTGCTACAAGATAGATCCAGTGGGAGTTTGAGAATTAATGCTGAAGAAGAAGGATCTAGAATTCAAAACCTTGAACACATACTTCATGATTGTTCAATATACAAAAGGTAAAGACAGCAGGATCTGGCCAGAGGATACAAAGATGAGGTAAAAACTACAGGGCAGCTGCTTTGATCTGGAGAAAACACATTTGCACCGGCTGCAGGATTGACAATCTATAATGACCACATAACTAAACAAAGAAGCTAAAAACTAACAGTTCTTTTACACTCATATGACACAATATGCTATGGGAATACACTGACATTTGTACAACAATAAAAGTTAGTGATAACATTTACAATCTTACATTTTCATCATCGTTTCTTCTCAAATTTGTTGCTGGTTCTTGAACTTGATCTTTCGCCCCAGCCTCTTCAATTGACCTTGTGCCAAGTTGAGTTTCTATTGCTTTATCTAAGGCACATTCATCTCTAGCCTTTTCTTTACAAACTGCGACAACTGGCACTTCGTCAACATAAGCAGCAGATTCAGCTGGAGTGACATGTATGGTATTAGTACTCTCAGGAAGAGCTTCATAATTTAGAGCTGCTGAGTCTGTACATTGAAGATGTGACACACCGTCAGATGCTGATATATATGTGCTGACATTAACTTGAACTTCACCTGCTGCAGGTCTTGTGTCATTTTTTCTATAAAATAGAGCATAATAATGTATGACATTTTCCTCACAATTTGCAGCTAATTATCATAAACCTTCTTCTTTTACATTCGTTCTCATACTTCTGCAGGTTTACAGCATGTAGTCCAGAGAGCGAAATGTGTTGTGTCATGGTTTATACCTTGACTGTGCCTTTCTGTTTTACAGAGCCAACTTCAGTATGGTTAGTGTCAGTTTGACCATCAATGGGATAGCCAATTCCACTCCAAAGTCTTCATTGTTGCCCTACCAGGCCCTGACAACACACATGCATTGAAAAATATGAAAAATTCACTCTTATAAATATAGTATGTATCTAATATTTTCTTTAATGAACTGCAGTTGCCAGAACAATAGAACTTGTCCCTCAGAGCTGTTTCCAATGTCCTTGTTGTGTTGTACAGTAAGCAATTATATAGAATATGCTCTGTGTTTTCAGTAGATTGTTCGGGGCCACATATTGGTATCACTAATTATAAAACTTTCTAAAACATAATTATTTGAATCTGTTGTGACCTGTTTTCAGTCTAAACCGATACGTTGCTTCTTTCTTCCCATCTTATGACATCATCACGCTTTCTATGGAAATATGTTGAGGTCACTAAAGGAAACTAACAAATTACATTTCCTCCTCTGTGAGAGGTCTAGAACAAGTATCTCTCCAATGCATAGGTTAACCACCAGACACAAATTATTCATTGGTCTCAACTAAGAAATGATTTATATTACAATATAGGTTAACCACATGACATTTTCACAGAAAATGGATGCCTTGATAGAGAGATAGAGCAGAGATGCCAAAAGGCAAATGCAGTAACATACCAACTGTCACCACTACTTCTTCATCCTGAGAGCGAGATGAAGTTGAAAGACAAATGATTTACAGTATACTTCTACCAACACACCAACACTGTGTTACCAGTGCCAAACCTAGCCTCTCTCCACACTACAGAAAGATAGTGACGTGAGATGAAATGCTTGAGAAAGGCCGCAGGTCACCAGTCTTGATAGATTACGAAATGAAGATATCAGGGAAAGAATAGGTATAACACCTTGCACAGAATACATAGAAAGGCAGCAGATCAAGTGGTGTGGCCACATTATGTGAATGCATCACGACAAGTTACCAGTGAAGGCATGTGACCAAATGAGATCAGGGGACAAAGCCAGAGGAAGACCACTGAAAAGATGGATAGAAAACATCGGGGACATCTTGAACAAATACTGGTCTCAACTAAGCAATGATTTCTATTACAATATAGGGTAACCACCAGAAATTTTCACAGAAAATGGAAGCCTTGATAGAGAGATAAGAAGAGATGTCAAAAGGCAAATGCTGTAACATACCAACTGTCACCACTACTTCTTCATCCTAAGATCAAGATGAAGTTAAAAAAGACAAATGATTTACAGTATATTCATACCAACACGAGTTACCAGTGCCAAAACTGGCCTCTCTCATCTTCACACTACAGAAAGATAGTGACATGTGAGATGAAATGCTTGAGGAATATTTAAACAGTGTTCAAGCTAAGGACACGAACTTGAACAAAGACATCAATAGAGCAGTGAGTGAATTTAATAGATGAATACTACATGCTGCTAGTAAAACCATTCCCAGGGGGGCACGCAAAAACTACAAACCCTACTGGAATGATGAACTGGAGAAGCTGCAAAATGAGATGGAAACATCTAGACAGCAGGTGGAGAACAAATCTAGCCAAGAGCACCACAACAAATATCAGCAAACAAAGGCTAAATTTCAAAGAGCCAAGTTACAAGTCAGACAGAGCAGCTGGAAAGAACAAAAAAAGAGACTCTGAACCTTGAAAGAGACACTAGGAAATTATGGAAACTGGTAAAACAACTAAATGATGAAGGTACAGGGAGAAATACAAGGATCACACTTTATAAAGATAGAAACATTTTAGAAACATTTTAACAGGTAAACATGCAGCTGATTACTTTGCAGATTCCTTTGTAAAAGACAATAATGTCAAAGTTAGCCCAGACAAACAACAGAAAGTTGGAGATAACCAGCAAAACAATGGACAATTTGAACCTATACCGGAAGTCATGGAGACACCAATCACAATGAAAGAACTGGAGCATGCAATATCCAAATTGAAAAAGTCCTCAGGAGCTGATGGAGTGTCCAATGAAATGATTAAAAACCAGGGAACTGCAGCAAGAGCAAAGCTACTACAGATCTTCAATACAAGCTGGAGCACAGGTAATGTTCCACAGGCATGGAGGGAAGCAATGATACCACTCCTCAAATCAGGAAAAGATGGCAACACAGGACTAACTACAGGTCCATCAGCATCACAAGCTGTTTATGCAAAACAATGGAGCACGTCACTCTTAGGGGTACCTTGAAAGTGAAAACCTTCTAGTATCACAGTAAGCAGGTTTTAGACAGTGCTACTCTACTGAAGATCTGGCAACCAAGAGATTGAGGATGCCTTCCAAGATAAGAAACTGGTACTAGCAGCATGGACAGACCTTAGGAAAGCATTTGATAAGGTTTGGAAAGAAGGACTATTAAAGAAATTGTGAAATTGCAGGGTTAGCTCAAGAATGTACAAATGGGTAAAAGCATACCTGCATAATAGAAGAGTCAGGGTACATTTGGATGGTCGCAAGAGCAAAAAAGTCCTACTGCGTCATGGAGTCCCCCAGGGAGGAGTCCTGTCACCCACACTTTTCATGGTTTACTTCAATGACCTAGTTGCCATACGGGATCAAAGCGGCAACGTATGCTCATGACCTGGTGTACAGAAGAACATGTGACAGTCGCCAAAGAGCTATTGAACAAATACAAAGAGCTATTGATGCCGTAACTTTATGGGCAAATAGATGGTGCATCAGCGTTAACACAGATAAGTGCAGCACTACACTCTTTACCCTCTCACCAAAATAAAAAGCCGGTGTTATCAAGATAGATGGAGAGCTTTTGAAAGTAGACAAACAACCAACATACCTCAGAGTTACTTTTGATAAGCTGACATGGAAGCCCACATTGAGATACGGCCTCCCACATTCGCAGGACCAGTCTTGCCTAGCAAGTAAAGGTGCTAAAGTCAGCAACATTTGGCCAGAAGGTGCACCGCAACAATCAGAATGTCAGCAATATCGCACATGAATGTCTAGATCTGCATTAACCCATTACGGTGCTAACCCTGTGACGGCTCACCAGGAGGCACAAGAGTAATATCACTGACCAACAAATATTACCAACCAATGAGACATCACTTACAATAATGCACTGGAATGCTGAGGGTGTAAATAGCAAAAACGATGGCTTTAGCAAGAAATTGGAATTAGAAAACACCCTTCTTAAGTAACAGGTCAGCATTTGGTGCATAAAAGAGACACACCTTAGCAAAGATGTAGCCTTTAAAATTACAGGTCATCAGTGTTTTAGAGCTGATCGAATAGACAGAAGAAAAGGAGGTATACTTACTCTAGTCAAAAATAATATCAGTGCACATCAAATTGAACTAAACTGAACTTTAAAAAGTTAAAGGAATTAAAGTGACAGAATTATCAACACTAGATTTCCTTCTGGCAACACTTTGGTCAACAACTGCTGGAAACATTCATGGAAACCATTCTTTGATACCTCTCTCAGCTCACGGTGCATGTGTAGCACATTGTGGAGAATTGTGGCAACTTCCAACTGATATTTCAACTTCTGAGACTCAGTCTTGACACTTAAATCCTCTAGTATTCTGTCAGCACAACAATGTTCTGAACATGCTCAATGTTGATTGAGGTTGATGGTTGTACACAATGCACATATTAATCAACACTAATACAACCTTCACAGAAACGCTTGTGCCACACAAATACTTATGATTTCTTCCTTGAGGTATCACCACATGCTTTATTAAGCAATGTTAGAGTCTCTGAGGGCGAATTCTCAAACAAAACACAGAATTTGATATTCGTGCATTGTTCAATCAAGGAAATTTTCAACTCCAATGATATAACTAGCACAACATGCAAACATCTGTATATTTTCTTTGAGAGTGTATGTAACCATGTCTGCCATTTACTTTTGTCAAGGTCATTACCAACTACTAAACATATAATCTCAAAAGCATGATCTTTCATTTCACTATTTCGGGAACATTTTGAAACTATGCTGTAGATGCAAAAAAACCCCATTCTTCTAAATAATAAAATAAACTAATAATATTGCATCTGTGGAAAATAAAGGTATTACTTACAAGAGTTAAACAATCATTGTTTATGTCCCAAATTAAGTTATAAAGTAGTAATCACAACATTAAGAGAAGTTACCAGTACCTTGCTTTCCTAATCTGTTCACGTGATCTTGCCTTGGATTCTAAAATTAGACCCAAATGTATAACAGTTTGTAATGGAAAAAATAATGTTTAGATATTTGAAAAGTGATGGCCGAGACATTGGATACAACTCTATTGCAAAGCAGGCTCTACCATGAAATAAACTGGGATAACAGGCAAGACCTAGAACAATGTATCTCAGCAATAAATGAACTAGTATGTCCATAGAATTATTATTGTGTCCATGGCACAACATAATGATATAGATCACTGATGGTTTATCAGCAGGATGAAAGTGCTGATATACTGGCAAAAAAAAAAAGCAGGTATGTCCCAAACAGGAATTTTCACCAACTTTAGAACAGCTCAACGCATTATCCACAACAACTGTAAACAACAATGGATGGACTGCTGGGCCATTGACTCAGAAGGAAGAGTGCTATATGTAGACATGTCCCAACCAAATCCACACAATAGCACAAATAAACCACACTACAAAAATCAAATCACAATATTTTGGCTGCGAACAACACATGTACAATTTAACATGACAATCAATACAAGGTAACTGCGTGAAACGTAACAACAATTAGACTTACGTAAAACACAGGTTTATATTTCGTCTCAATGGGACAGGACAGACTATATCTAAAACTAGTGGGTAATGATGGGCAATGATGAGCACACAAGAAATCATAAAAATTACAATACACAAATCACATTCAACGTTTCAACAAAAAGGTCTTTATCAAGACACAAACAACCGGGGGGGGGGGGGGGGGGGAGGCGCTACCGACCCCTACCAGGCGCGTCCACAGGTGGCAGATGGTGGAGGGAACTCCATATATGTAGTGCTTGCTGCAATTAAGCAGCCGCGGACCAAACCGGTGTTGCTGCCTACCAGGACGGGGCGGGATATCAGTCGATACTGATATCCCCACGTGTCCAGTGACGGGCAGCTTCAAGCGAGTATGAGCCACTATAAGCTCAAGCTGATGGCATGGAGTTATTAACTCCAAGCCAGGAGCGTGCTAGGGGAAGGGTTTTTAAAAAAAAATTGCTGCCTTGCAATCACCATCGGGAGATGGAAAGGCTAGAGGAGACAACCAAGACAGAAAAATCACAACCCAGCCTGCCGAAGACGGAGTGTGTTAGCCAGCGATGGCGCAGATACTGTGATAAATTAGGGCACACACGCTTTTACAGAAATGTGGTCATGCGACAATCAACCCTGTCATCATGGTGTCGCTCCTATCAGCGAAAACCGGGCCCCTTGCCTCGGAAGGATACAGACTTGAGGCAAAAGCTATGGGGCAGCCGCTCTGACCTGGAGAAGACTGGACTTCGTCTTGACGGTATAGCATGACCACATGCTGAACGCAGAAGAAGACACAAACAAAACATTAAAAGACGATGAATAGAAAAATTATCACAACGTCCAACGGAAATGATATTCCGGAAGGTCAGAAAGTACATAAAAACGGAAATATATGTGGAAACGAAACGAACGATGAGTAAATGACGGAACAAAAAGAATAAAGCCAAAGACCACACCAACCCAGTACTAGACATAAGAGTGGTCGGAATTGAGTCCAAAAGGCTTGAGTGTACCCAATTCGAAAATGAGACGATTTTCTAGAGCATACCTATATCTATCATCGGTGGTGCAAGATCTGATCGTGGTGACCTGAATATCCAACTCACCATGATGACCATCACCGTTGAAGTGTGTGTTCTGTGCTTGATGGCATGAAGATGGATACAAAAGCGATCGCTCAATTGTAGGCCGGTTTCCCCGATGTAGGGCCTACTGTTTGCCACAGCGTTTACATATGATCACGTAAATGACATTACGGGATTCACATGTAAAGGCCTCATCGATGGAAAAAGTGGCCTTGGGAAATGAAGCGCATCTGAACCACGTAAGGACATGTAAAGCAACGGACACGTGAGCAACAAACAGTGCCAAAATGGTCAGGAACAGAAGACTTAAGGTGGCTATGAACCAAGATGTCCCTCATTTTCTATCACGCCTATAAGCCACCAGAGGTAAGTCATGGAAAGCGTCACGGGTGTCAGGATCAGACTGGAGAAGAGAATAATGTTTGAGCATGATGCGTCGAACAGAAGAGTTATGGGGATGAAAGGTAAGAACAAGTTTAACCCTATCAGAGGAGGAGGAAGAACCCTGAGAGTTAGTCAAGGTATCGAGGCGAGACAAATGGCGCACACGGAGCCAAGCGGATGAAAGAATGCTGCCAGGGAACGATCGTCTACGGAAAAAAATCAATCATCTCAGAGGACTTGTCGAGAAAATTGCCGTAATCGCTACATAAGCGACGCAGAAGCTGGGAGTACGGTAGAGAGTTGCGACAAGCAGGAGGATGAGAAGAATTGTAGAGAAGAAAGCCATGTAATTCAGTAGGTTTATAATAAACGGATGTGCTAAGGTAAGGAGGATGAATGGTGACAATGATGTTAAGGAAGTTGACAGAAGCAATGGAGATATTAGATGTAAATTGAATAGCAGATAAAGTTGATGAAACGAGACAATTCCACTTTGGACATGTCGGTGATACCTATCCCATCGTTTATGTATCTATGGAAAAGAGATGGGAACGGGCCATCATAGGTAGACCAAACTAAATGTTCAAGATGTCCCATGAAGAGACACAAATAGCTAGGTCCCATTTTGGTTCCCATGGCAACGCCACTGATCTGATCGAAAAAGTGTCCATCACATTCAAAAGAGGAGCGTAAGCACAAGTTCAGCAAGGCGGATAAGAGTAGAAGTGGATACAGAGGGATGGGGACTCTTGTCAAGAAAGAACTGTAGAGCCCTGAGATCATCTGCATGGGGTATAGAAGTGTACAAAGAACAGACATCAAGCAAGAACAGGCGATAGGTACGGTCAGAAGACAACTGGACGGTAGAAAAAATGGTTAGGGCATGCTTAGTGTCTTTCAAGAATGAAGGCAGTTGTTCGACTAACAGCTGAAAAATGCTATCAAGGAAGTCGGAGATGCGCTCAGTGGGACAAGAGCAAGCAGAGACAATAGGTCTAACCGGATTCGATGCCTTAAGGATTTTAGGCAGCATATAGAAAACAGGTTTGCCTAAACAGCTTTGATCGATGCAAAGAGACTTGGCAGTGGAAGGAAGGTCGTTGTTAAGGATAAGGGTTTTCACAGTGTTGTTAACAACCTTCTGGTTAGTTACAATCGTATCAGATGTGCGTGCAGTGTCTTTTAATGTTTTGTTTGTGTCTTGATAAAGACCTTTTGGTTGAAACGTTGAATGTGATTTGTGTATTGTAATTTTTATGATTTCTTGTGTACTCATCATTGCCCATCATTACCCACTAGTTTTAGATATAGTCTGTCGTGTCCCATTGAAACGAAATATAAACCTGTGTTTTACGTAAGTACAATTTAACACACATATACAAAGAGTTACCGCATACAATACTGCAACTGACAAGAGGAGGTAACAATAAAACAGTTATTGAATTCCCTGCACCACAAGATATACGAAAACAACTGTTACCATCAAACCTCTCCATCACCAATACTATTTATACAGACACAAGATTGTGAAAAAGACACACACCTAACACCAGCAGGCACAGTGAAGAAAGCTAGCAACTCCTGGGATTCGGATAAGTAATTAATTGATGGCTATAGTGAAGGAAAAAGAAAAAAGTGACACTTTGGAGATAATGATAGAACTCCAATGGAGTATGAGTGTGTCACTCTTGTTCTTAATCAACAGAGCCCCTGGCATCTATATAGGCAATGGACAAAATCTCTCTAGACTATCATGTCCTTAGATTTCTGCTCCAGGTATTTCCATGTGATACCAATATAATTTAGAACATTCATTCTTTTTTCTAAATTGTTCTAGGTCATTGTTTCTCAATGGGGACACAGCAGCTCACAAGCGGGCATTTTGGAAACAGAAAAGAGAAGGATACGGATATTGATCAGAAACCAGACCCCATACACCAACAGACCTTCATCTTTCGACTTAGAACTGATCACTGCAGACTACAGGGCCACCTGTACCAGATAATCATCCTGGACTGTCTATGCAAGACACGCTCGACAGCTTAACTCTTTTCATCTTCGGTGCCTCATGGGAGTACGTTGGCAGAATTGTGTACCAGATACGGAAATTCTTCAGAAGTCCCGTTTGCAAAGCATCCATGCAATGCTGACTAGGTCCCAACTCTGCTGGACTGGCCACATCGTCCGTATGCCAGACAAGCGCCTTCCAAAGAGACTATTCTATGGGGAGCTGTACGAAGGTAAACGTTCAAGTGGAGGGCAGAAAAAGCGCTTCAAGGATCACCTAAAAAGCTCTCTCAAGAACTGCAGCATCGATCCTATCTCCTGGGAGACTACAGCATTTGATCGCTCAGCCTGGCATATCCAGATCACTGCTGGCATCACAAAATTTGAAAAAGAAAGAACACTGCGGGCAATCCACAAGCGCAAGGACAAATCAGAAAATTCTCCTACCCCGGAGCTTCAGCACTCCTACATGCACTGCAATAGAACTTTCCGTGCACGAATCGGACTCATCGGGCATCTATGAACTCAGAAACCAAATTAGTTAATTACCAATTTTTAATTATTATATATATATATATTTTTCCCCCATCACATTTAATGTTTTTTCATGCGATGCTCATCTTCGCTTGCGAAGGAGGAACATCATCATCACCAGATAAGGGTGGCCCTCACACATGAATGTCTGTGTGGAACAGAAATACAAACTCCTGAACACATAATCCAGGACTCCAGATTACAAAGAGCTACAAGGCAAGACATGACCACACTGGAATAAACTGAGGCAAAAACTTTTGGGCAACTGTTGTGACCTGGAGAAGACTGGGAGCTTCATTCTGGCGACTGGCCTGAAGATCTAGCAAGACTAAAAGTATCCTGAGCTCAGAAAATAATAAACAGAAGGAAGTATTTTAGTCTGGCACAGTTATAGGAGTACACATTTGTCTGTTTAGTGTCCAACTGTAGCTTGTGCAGACCATATATTGCATAAGATTGCATTATGTTATGAACAATTTTTTATATCACCTTTCATTGTAATATTTTAATACCATAAATTTGTTACTGGAACTATGAAAGGAATTACTATTTAAGTTTTAGGTAATGTTCTTGGAGGGGGGGGGGCGGTGGCGGGAAAAAGAGGAAGGAGAAAGATGGGGTATGTGTGTGGTTTTTATAGGAGGGATGTCCAAAAATTGTGTGTTAGTGTTGAAAAACACTGTTCTAGGTCTTGCCTATTTTCTCTTTCACTTTTTTCCATGCCAAGGCCTGTTTTACAATTGTCTGCCTTTCTTAAAGTGTGCTCAATCCATCTACATTTCTTAGACATGATTTGCAGGCAAATAGGATGATGTCCTGCTCTCACACAAACCTCTTTGATTATAATCTTATCTTGCCATTTAATATTTACAATTTTTCTCAAGCAGTTGGTCACAATTATCTGTAGTCTGATATTTTTTTAATGGGGAATTTTTTTTACAGCTGTTGCAAATAATGGAGGGGGCTTTGAACTGAATTTCTTGTGTTGTTAGTGTCAACGTTTACATTGGTAGGGAGCATAGTGATGGTATGCTAATTGTTTTGTATGGTGCAGTTTTAGTGTTCATGTTTGTTTTTTAAAATAGTAAACATCTGTTTTAAGATCTGGTATGCTAAGTTGCATCTATGTTGGATTTCTTTAGTGTTTTTCCACTGTGATGATTTGATGCTTCAAAGATAAGTGAATTCTTTCATCTGTTAAATTTGCTGATCATTGATGAAAATAGTGTATCTGATTTAGTGATAGACATCACCTCAGTTTTTTTCAGTGTTTTTCTTCATGTTAATGTCCCTACATGCTGTGTGCATTCTATTTATATGTTATAGTAGTAGTTCTTCTGATGTTGATATTGCTTATTAATCTGCACACAAAAAACGTTCACCTAGGGGGTTGTTTAGGGTGTCTTTTTCATTGGTGTTGACTATTTTACATATACAATCGATATATGTAATGAATAGCAAGAGAAATCTACTTCTTGTTCTCGAACCCCAGGAATTGCGAGCGATTAGTTCTTACTTCCTATGTGCAGTGGGGAGGTTTCTCAGAGCTTTCTGTCATACCCAGGAGGCTTCAGCTTTCGGATTAGTGTAATGCCTATTGAAGGAGTCTTCTTCTCAGAGGGGGTACGTGTAATGAGATGATAGTTTGCTTGGGTCACCCATTGTTTGTCTTTCCTCCAACAAGGCACTTCATAGCCAGCGAGCTGTTCCTCGCGTAGGAAGACCATTCCATTACCACCCTTTGTGTCCATAGGTCCCAGACCTAATTTCTTCTGTGTGAGGCGTGTTGGGTAATGGCGACACTCAAATTAGACTCAGAGTTGATACACATTGCTAGACAAGGTGCTGCTTTGCCAAACACGTCGGGAATTTGGTATTTGACCTGTGCATTCCTCATGCCCTCACCGCTTGAGATGGCCTTGCAATCCATCGCCATGCGGGGCTGTGTATTTGGACTCTTTGCCATTGTGTATATTTCCTAAAGATGCAGGTGAGATACGCCTATCTAGGACATTGAGCTTTGCAGTGGGCCCTTGGTACTGAACCCGATTCTCTCTGTGAAAGCTGCATTGGGCTAGGTTTTCAGTGTCATTAATGACTTGTTCCCCCTCTACGTTGCCCATAGTCCTCGTCTCAACACTGCTTCAGTCAGACATTTTAACAATACGATCCCCAACATTTGTCCAATGCTTGTGCTGTGTGCAATGTGGAGCTGTATTCAAGGCTTTTTTCCATACCCAGAAGTGCATGTTCAAGTTGGCGTATCCAATACCTTAGTCATGACTCCTACTTTGAATGGGGTCAATTGTGATGGGACATATGGGCTTCTGTTTGTTCGAGCATGAACAGCACTTCTGCCAGTTGGTCTCGTGCTGGACAATTGTATCTTCTTTGCCACTATATTGATTCACGTGCACCATGCTGCCATCTAGTGTGTGTTGCCTTTTCCAGATTCTGCATATACTTATATAATCACTGTTATGTTACCAGGACCTACCCGTACGGGGACAGCAAAAGTAGCTGTATTTCTGTTCCAACATGTACCACGAGGAGGTACTTTTAGGATCTTGGTTATCTGCTAACCCTGGGTCCGGACGAGAGTAATGCTTGACCCTTTGCACCCCTGGCAGTGAGATAGAACACATCCATGTCGCTCACAGTGTATTTGGAATGTGTCTGAAAGCCCTACACTCATTCCAACTGCACATTAACTACCTATGTAAACACTCCTGCACAAGTTGATTAGGTGGCATTGAAAACCATATTTTGATAGTGTTTTAATAGTTGTCTGCCTACTCTACCATAGGCTTTTTATTGGTCGAGAAACAATTCTTGGGTTGTTTTTTTCTGTCAGTTGTTTGAGTAATAGCACATGTAAAGCTCTTATTCTTATGGCATCTCATTTGAGTATTGCGAAGCTGTGGTTTGATGAACGCTCGTAATTTTCATCCCAGAAATCTTATGAAAATTTTCCCAGTGTGGTTTCGAAGTGAAACACCTCTGTATTTTTTACAATATCCTTTGCAGCACTCTTTGTAATCTGCAGTCTTGGATTATGTGTTCAGGAGTCTGTATTCCTGTTCTACGCAGACATTCATTTCTATGGGCCACTCTGATTGGTACAGGTTGCCCCGTCTTCGGTTGCCAGTTCTTAGTAGGAAATATGAGGAACATGTACAACGCGATAAGGAAACTTCCGGGAAAATGTAAAATATTAAGTGGTCTCATCAAAGACAAGAAAGTAAAGGTTATTAGTGACACCAAGAAACAGATGAAGAGACTGAAAGCTCATTTCAAAAAACTTTCAAGACCAAAATCACATGTCTCACTTGATATAATGCATGCAGACAAAGAACTGCAGGTAATGAGGAAAGCCAAGCAGAGCAGAAATAGCAAGTGCAATGACTTCTAAAAGATGAAAAGGCGGACAGCCCAGATAGATAGCATACCATAGCAAAAGCCTGCATATATATATATATATATGTGAAAACCGCCTACATTTACGAGAACACATACTGTGTTGTGTAACCAAATAAACCGTGTGTGTGTGTGTATATATATATATATATATATATATATATATATATATATATATATATATATATATATATATATATATATATATATATATATATATATATATATATATATATATATATATATATATATATAAGAAAAATATCTACATCTATGAGAATGAACACAAATGGTCATAATAGGTTACGCATTTCGAATCCGTGAGAATAAACTTTAAATAATGAAGAAAATTACCTTGCCAGGACAATCTTTGACGTTTAATAGACTCTTCTGCTTCTCGTCGAGCTTTAACAATAGCACCGGCTTCAGCACTATTACATTCGGATGCGGCTGTAGGTTGGACTGTCAACTGACCTGACCCTTAATCAGCAAGAATTTTAAAGTTGCTAAATATAACCACACTGTGCTTGAATTAATCTACAGTAATGTGTTGTTCTTCATTGTTGTTTATTGCAAATGTGTGGCACATACAATTTTGAGATACTTTCAATCAGGTGAGCTGCCCTAGCCTTTGTATCAGTTCTAAACCATGACAGCTTACACATGGCCTTTGCAGGCAAAAACACGCCACCAGGTGGCAGTTTCAGAGGCAACAAGGTAAATTTGGACTTTGATCGACTACACTTATCTCAAATGAGGAGTTTTACTGCCAGTGAACGTGTCTCATACACTTAAACAATACATTGCCCCCAGGTACTAAACATTTTCTCATCCGTGATCTTGGTTTCGGAATAAGAAACACCCTACAGTAGAATGGACTATGGTTAGTTAGCCTTCTTAGTTGTTCACCAAGAACGTGTTCAATTCTGAACATGTATATGCATTTTGCAGTTGTCTGGGGGACTATATGTTGCTATAACAATTTTTTTGCATAAAGGATGCGCTTCTGGACCAACTAAAAGTTTGTTCTTATGAACACTACTATAGTTAAGACTTCTGTATTTTGTTTGCTCTCTTGTGCTTGTACATGGCACCATCCTTTAGAATTGTGCTACCTTCATATTGTATTAATTAAACTAGCCTTAACTAAACTTAACTCTTCGCATAATGTTCTATGGGATTTATATCAGGACTGTTTGCAGGCCAATCCATTCTAGTGACACCTGTTTGCTAAGGAAAACATGTACTGCACAAGAATGGTGTGGTCTGGCATTTTCATCCTAAAGGACTATATGTTCCAAATAATTTACACAGCTGAGATGGGAAGAAGCAGTATAATCTCATCATGGTAGCGATCACCATTCAGATTTCCAATCACATGATAGAGGGGAGTTCTGTGAAGTAAACAAATATCTCCTCACATCAACACTAATCCACCCCCATATTGGTTATGTTCGAGGATGCACCATCTCTACTGAATTCACCACAATGCCTCCATTCATCAATTTGTAGGATCTGAGACAAATCGGGACTGATCTGTTCACATAACGCTAGTCCACTGTGCAGGTTGCCACTCCATGAGTTGCATACACCATGCTAATTGAGCTGCTCAGTGGGCAAGTCAAGTATAGTCAAATGGCTGGATGACAAGAACGAAAGTTGTCACCTAAGGTGATTCCAAATAGTCTGATCACTAGCTAGTGTTGGCCTGAGTAACTCAACATTTGCACTTGCAGTTATCCATTGCAGTGCTTTCCTCTCGAAGTATAGTGACTAGGATGACCTATGTGTTCCTGTTCCAATCTGGGCAAAGAACTGCTGCAGCCTGACAATAACTGAACAAGATACTGCAAGCCCCTGAGCCACATTTCTGACACTAACACTTTCCAACAACCATGTAATGGTTCTTTCTTTATCCGCAACACTCAGCTTTCGTTGTTGAGACGTACACTGGTTATGCAGCAGTTGCTTATAAAATTTTGTGAGTACAGATCAAGACAAACACTATAGTATCCCAAATGCATCACACATTTTTGGATTGGGATGCTTTTTTTTCAAGCTCATACATCACTAAAAACACCCACATTTTGCAATCTCGGCATCATTTCTTCTGCAAACTTGCTGAGTTTAACATTCGTCACATGCTCTGATGGTGGTCCATGCAGCATGTGTTGAAAAATAAATTTCAGATTAACTGGTTATGGAATATATTTAATTTTGTGATTAATTTCCAGCTACTGATCCTTAACTATAATGGAAGGGTAAAGAATCTCTCTCTCAATTAGTAGAGACAGAGAAGTTTTATCTGTTTACAACCTACTGGGATGTGCTGGAGATCGGACGTCCGAACCAGAAAGTGGCCATCCGGGGTGCAAATAACACAGTTTTACTTGTGGAACTTGCAGCACAGCGTACTTCACGCTTCCCGGTGGAAATCACACAATATATTCATTGTGGTTATATGAGAGTGAACAAACTGGTTTCCAGTTTTACTGTAGCCCCACCTATTATTATTCAATGATTGTGTTGCTAGATGCATTTTTTCAATCATTTTTGGGGGGAATAAAATGAGTTTAAACCCCAAAATAGACTCTGCTTGAGTTAACATACATCTCTATCTGCCAATGAAAGTATTGTTGTCATTTTTGTTGGCCTTTATTACTTCTGCACTCACATTTATAAGAATGAAATCATAAGTCATGATTTTAAAGGTTCAGGTCATGTTTATGGATTAAGTTGAGTGTGGAAAAACAGTTGCCATCCTATGGGGAGTGAGGGGGGGGGGGGGGAAAGAAGAAAGAAGTGGAGAGCTTAAAACCATCTTCCAGGAACAATTGACTAGCATTTGAATAAAAGATGATGTTATAGAGATTATATGTTTAGAATTTGGTAATGACCTACCACTAAGAAGAGGTGTGAGAAAGCTGTGAAGTTGAAAATTGGGGGAAAAAAGCATTAAAAATGATTAAAACATTTCTTGATGCAATACTTGAGCAATGTATGGCAACACCGATAACATCCTTCTACATACATATACCTATTGTATGTACGTTGTTTCATAACCAAACTAACATAATATGGACTGAACAAATATAACACATAGATAGCATTTACGGAGCCGGCCATTCACATTAGTTCTAAGCCGACATAATTACATCAATGCCGCTCTATTGAATGCCGCCCTGATAAATTATTCTACTTATCTAGACCTATTGTCTTTATGTTATTTCATTAAACTAATGCTCTCATAATATTTAAACAAATATAACCCTAGGAAAACAAATAAAACAAGTAGATGCCACTTACCTTGCCGGTCTGGTTCGCAAGACTAGGTCTAGAATAATTTATATTGGACACACTCCTAATTATTATTACATCCAATGTTGTAACCTAAATGTCTGGGTCCATTCTCCAAAACTAACGTATAAATAAAATATTAAAAAAAAACCAAATGTAAATCCCAAGAATTCCTCATCCTCTGAATAAGAAACCATAGACATTTCATGAAAATGGTGTCAAATTTTCAAGCGAACAGATGGAGTAGAAATTAAACTCCACTGCTTTGTCTTATACCATACTTGGAACATAACTGAGGGGGAAGAACATGATGTAGTTCTAGCTTAGACTAGCTCAAACTATTGTGATTACATACCAATAAATTAGTGCATAGCATCGGGCGACTAACATATTACATATGCACACATTAAAGAAAAAGCTAGGTTTATTTCGGTCACGTTAAGAGACATGACAGTATGAAGAGAGTGATATTGGAGGGTATGATAGAAGGTAACAGGGGTAAAGGCAGACCAAGATGCTGTTGGACAGAAGACATACAGGAATGCATGCACATGTCCGTAAAGGAGGCGGGACAGCTTGCTCAAGACGGAGGAGAATTCATTAGATCCATAAGTAGAACTACTTTCTAGAAAGAATACGCCACATGATGATGCCCGGGTGACAACCAGTCACCAGCAGAGCTATATGAAAAGATATCCTAAAGGTGACACTGTCGCCGGCAGGGTTTTAAAGATTAATCAAAACTGACGCTCACAGCTATTGTCCCATGTGTTGCCAGGGACTAAATGGGAAAGTCATCAATAGTAACTCTTAAATATGTTGTGCATGACAAGGTGACAGGACTGGGGGTTAGCTGTCATATATTGTAGGCCAAAGTGAACCATAAATGTCATGCTAAACTTGGATGTGTTGACTGAAAGGTACATATATCGCAACAAAGCTATAAAAAAATACAATGTATATTCTTCTCTAGACGAATACCCTACTCATTGGCAGGAGTTTGAGAACACATGTAAAAGAAATGTTAAGAATGCTCCATCCTCCCAAAGGAATTACGAGAAATAGAGCTCTTGTATCCTTATGCACAATGAGAAACTTTCTCCAGCGCTTTACTTTATACCCACAAGACCCTCAACATTTCATCAGTGTGCATTAAATAGAAGTCCCCTACACAAACGGGGTAAATCTTTATATCGATTTTGCTACTTTTCTACCTTTCTGCAATATGCAGAGTTGAAATCAAGAGCTTCAGCTCTCCTGTAAGACATCCATTTCTATATGTGCTCTTCCAAGGGAATTGACATATTCTGTACAGTTTCTTTTCACCACACCCCATATGCCACCTAATCAACACAGCTAGGACCATGATCAGAGCTGGATATCATGTGGTTTCCTCAGTATGATGTGTAATGCTAGGTTCTCTGAATGTTGTACCACAAAGGGAAACATAATTGTGCAAATGAAATGCTGTGGGGCTTTTACAAAAAGAAAGTATCACTATATTGACATATCACTCATTGAGAGTTTACTGTTGCATAATGGTTAATCTGATAGGCTAATAATGAGACCTTCAGAATGTTAAGTATAAAATTAATCTTAATACTTACGGACAGCTTTCAGCTTCAACTGAGCAAACTCATTTAAGATATCAACCAGACTTTGGCCTAAGACTGTGGTGGGCGGAACGTTTCCAGAATTCATTAACTGATAGAATTCTGTCAGATCTGAACATTCTTGCAAAAATGTTTTCAGTGTTCTCTGAAGTCCTCTCTCTATCAAATATCCTAGTGATACAATGAAGCAAAATATAAAATTAGTCTTTATACATTCCATTCAATTGGAATAAATTATGCAAGACTAGTGTGGTTGGTTGGTTTCTGATTCAGTGGCACACTGGATCCTGCTCTTTTTGGACCATTGTCATCTGTGTGAGGATAAATCACTAAGTCAGAAAACAATCCAATATACTTAAAATGTAGATGCTGTGGCAACACGATGTAATTGTAGATATAAACAGATATAGGTTCAAGTGTAATCAATTGTATGAATGTCATACTAGCAATGAAACTCATGGGACTATTTGACTAGAAAGCCATCCTTCAGACAATACAAGGAATAGCCAACAATCTTACATGAAAACAAAAATGTATAATGGAAATAAGGGGGGGGGGGGGGGAGAGCGAGAAGATAAGGAGATAGTCCCTTCTTTTCTTCCCTCTACTCTTCATTGCCATCCCATGTCTCCCTTCCCATTTTGTACAACACCATAGCACCTCTACAACCAATTATAAATATTATTCTTCTCCTTTTTCCTCCCTTCATCATTCCTCTATTCTTATATTATATGTTTGTCTTTATGCAGGAACATTGTTCCTTGTTTTTCACTTTGATGAAGACTTTCTATTTGAAATGTTTGTCCTTATGCAGCATTGCGAATATATTGTGCTCACGATAACACTTTTAAAACTATTTCTGTTTATACCCATCATCTGTGTGGTATCCATATGTTTGTGAGCTATTGTTTTATTCCATATAAAGTGTATCATTTACATGATGGCTGTGGAGGGAGGAAAAACACTCTTCTAACATAATTCAGCAATTTACATTTTAACCCTTAGAACACAAGATCATGAAGTTTCAGTATATATATATGTTTACAGATATGGAAGAAAGAAGAGAAAGACCCAAACAAAAATCTTCTGTAGCTTTGATATGATCACTTGAAAAGTCACTATTCCTGAGAAAATGCTAAATGGATAGCTTATTCTTTTTGCTAAATGATTGTCTACAGACGAAAAAAAACCATACAGATACAGATTGAAATTATGGAATTTTGATATCACAAAACAGCACCCCACACCAATAAAATCAAATGTTGAACGTACAAACATTGCTGATTCCAGAGTTTGCATTGTGGGAAGTGCTCTTTCTAAATATTGTGCACATTTGTTGATGGTATCTCAAAAGTATTAAATGTTTTTTAACCTTTAGCACCCGTCGGGCAACACATTTAGCCTGAATTGCGTCAATTTTTCAATCTTGAAGGTGAAATCCATCGCCCAGCATGTGGAACGCGATTTTTAAAAAAAGGCAGATTTGTAATTTTTTTGAGAAAATGTTATGGCAATTGCACAGATATATTATTTAACTTCCTGTTGCTGTTACTACAATGGTGACAGGAGATGTCATATGATTATGATTAGGAAATCCAAACAATCTATAGCCATTCGCATAGAGGCTTGACAGTGAATTGAGTTTTATACCATTTTATTTTATTGTATATTCAGTGAAGTCATTATTGATTGTGATTATAAAGTGGAGATCTTGAGAGGTAAGTTCTTCAAATATATTAAATAAAATGGACCACAAGGTTTTCATCATGTAAAATATATAATATTCCACAGATTTCGAGCAATCAAAAATTACAATAGGTCTAGATAGGTCTAAATCTGTCTTTATAACTTTCTCACATGTCTCGTATCACACACACAAAAACAAAACTTACACCAATATAAGCAGAATTAAATTTTTTATTTATATGTGCAAATATATGTCTAACAACAAAAAAGTTATCACAATTTCAAAACAGCCATCAATGATTACGTAATATTTCCAAAAACAAATTCAGCGGCAGTAAGAGGCAGGAGAGACATTATGTAATTGTAAAAAGAGTGTGTTAAAGGTTAAAATGTAACGATGCGCTGAAAATCAGGGATATTATGTTCTAAAATGCTAACACAGTAGAACAAGCTGTTGAACTTGCTAGGAAATTTAGAGAATGATTTATATACCGATAGCGTTGAAATCACTGCAATAATTCTGATTAATGATCAATAGATGTGGTCACATTCGGGATTGATCATGATACAATCAGAGAGATTGAAAACTGGTATGTCCTATATAGTATATCAAGTATATTTTATACAGATTGGTCTTCTGCTAATGTATTTAGACCCAAGTGAACAAGGTAAACAACTATGGTAGGCAACAATATATGTATTGTGTATACAATAAATTTAGCGACAGTTTAATTCTATACGTTTTGTGTGTGTATTATGCACAGGAGCACGTAGGAAAGGAGTTTTCGGGGCTAGGTTATCAGGGTTTAAAAAAATTGCTTCTGTCAACAGTTTTGTAGACAGGCACCTTAGAATGTATTGTGGTTGTACTCAACACAAGTGATTGTTTAGATGTATATGTTGGAAGCAAAGTTCATATTCTGGTCTTTAGTTCTCAAGATGCTGAAGCTACCCTCCATATTTAGAGGCAGTTCCAATATCTGCAACCTGTAGGGGAGGACCTATCACCAATGTTATTGCAATCTTTTTGAACTGGTCATTGGATTTCTGACTCAATGTTTCTATATGTAAACAAATTAATTATGATATGCAAATTAGACGACATAACTTACATGTGTGTTTTCCACCTCTTGAAGATCCTAGAAAGGTACTTAAAATATTATCTCCCAGAATTTATATAGACCTACTTTTTATACTAATGCCTAGTTTTTGTGTTTTAAACGAATTTTCAAAAATGGGATTCTTGTCATCTTTTCCCCCCTGGAAATGGCTCCGTCTTTTTTGCAGTAGAACCATTAGTTAGGTACTTGGATATCCGCTCTGTGTATGCAAGGTAAATATTAATTAGATTGTAAATATCCTGTGAGCAGTGTGTGTGGAAAACACCCTAAACCTGACCACGCTTAGTGTTTCTGAAATGTTGAGAATAAATAGACCTATGTCTATGCCTATATAAGTGTGTATAATTTGGAATCAGAAATCTATTTTGCACATGATGGTCATCGATTCGGATGAAAATATTACCTCCATTATCTATCCCTAGGTGGATGATGGTCAGAATATCCACACATGTCGTTAAGAGTAGGACTGGGAGCTTTAGTTGTCTATCCAAGGCCAGATGTGTCATCTTGGCTGCACTGAATCTGTATTTGTTCAGTGTTGTCTTCATGTTATCTATCCATCTTGTTCTAGGTCTTTCTCTGGTTGTGTATCCAGATCTTCTTATGTTATATGTTCTTGTCGGTAATGGTTCATTCTCATAAGGTGTCCAAACCATTTTATTTGTTGTTTCTCTATGTATTTTGTTCATGGTCTTATACCGATTCTTCTCCTGATTTCTTCATTTCTCATTTTGACTACCGTGGGCTGCTGTCAGCGCCTATGTCTGGCATTGATAGCAGAGTGCTGGCATAAAAGTACTGTTTATCATTTGTCTCTTGACTTCCATCTTGATATTTTGGTTGAGTAGTAATGGTGATTAAATTCTACATACTCTGGAGTGCGACACGACGAGGATGTGTTCTATCTCCCTTGTTATTCATCACACATATCGATTGCATATGTAAAATTGCCAACCCTAATGAAGAAAACCCAATGAGCAGATGTCTTTTTGCAGATGCTCAATCAACAATGAAAGAACAACTACAACAACATATAAATAGACTCACCACAACATGTAGGGAATAATTAAACGCCATTGTTAATTATTTATTAACTCTGGCCACGTCGGAAAATTAGCAGAATGTAATCAACATTTTTGTCTTGTCTTCCGGAACAAGAGAATGTATAATTTGTTATATTTTTTAATGCAAATAACTTTGATATTCATAAATTAGTGGCTCGGTTCTAAGGCAGGGCCATAACTTTTTGAAAACGGTCATTTTATATTTTCTTATATGTTCAATGTAATTATCTTGAGGCAAAAATTTATTAGAAAATAATTAATAACTTCCCTCAGAATTGACATAGAGACTTAGTTGAGATATCAAGGGCTTACTAACTGTGGTATTTATAATGCTGTAAACCCATTTTGAAATTTTTTTTCTAATGTCTAAACTATTAACTATACTACTATATTGAAATTTTGCTTAAGCTACACATTTCTTGTGACAGGGTTTAAAATAGTGTTAGCATCATTTGTTGTGTTTGAAACTAGATTTATTAAGTTCTGTAACCATTTTTCTTTTTATATATGAAACTTTCAAGAGGGTAAAACAATGCCCAAACCAACAGTTAATTATTTAAAACATCAACATTTGTTTAAATTATGCAAATTAGCCAACATTTTGAATATTCATTAGTTATACGTGTATCTGAGAATCACAGCAATGTGATCAACAGATGCGGTATGTCTTTGCGAATACAAAAATATAGTTTCTGTGATATTTTATTATGTTTAATAGATATATAATTTATTTTCATTTTAATTATGCAAATTAGCAGCCATTTTGAATATCAATTAGTTTTGTGTCCATCAGAAAATTCCAGAAATGTGATCAACATAAGCGTCTTGTCTCCGCAAACACAAAAATGTATAGTTTGTGTATTGTATTACCGGTATTGAAAATAAAGATAATTCAGAAATTATCAGCTGCATTTTGTAATTATATCAACTACATTTTGTAGTCACAAGTTTTATTTTTCTTTTTCTATATGTTCCATATAGAATATAATGATGAGTTCCGGTAGTGATGTCCGTTGATGGAGGGTCATTCTGTTGATCGTTGGATTAATCAACTAACATCGTAAAGTCCAGACCGATTTGTGTAACAGAAGTCAGTTCATTCCAATTCTTTATTCATTCAAACGAATTATTTTGTGTCAAACTGTGTTACATCAGATATTTAAAATAGCATGTGTGATTTCGTCATCATTGAGATTGTTGTACAGTCAGACCGAGTTACAATTCTTGTTCATTCAAACGAATCATTTTGTGACTCATCGGATATTTAGGAAGCATATTTGATTCTCTTCATCATCATTGTGAGACTGTCGTACAGTAAGATCTAGATCCAATTATTTTTCAATCAAATGAACTATTTTGTGACACTGTGTATTACAACATCAGATATTCATGATAGCACATGTGATTTCTCTTCATCATCATCGTGGGATTGTCGTACAGTCAGATCTAGTTAACAACACATTATAACCAAACTTACTTCTAAAGAAATTCCTTATAATATTAAACACGTCTACAACACCAAGTCAAAACCAGCCAAAACTGCTAAATGCAAAAGATTCATTTAAAATAGGTTACTGGAATGTACGATCGTTATATCAAATAGGTAAACAAGCACAGGTGTGTAGGGAAATGTCCAACTACGGCATAAATATTTTGGGAATTAGTGAGTGTCGCTGGACTTGGTCCGGGAAATTATACCTTCAAAATGACAACAAACACATTATTTACTCAGGCAGACCTAATCTCCACATGGAAGAAGTAGCAATAATAATGACATCTCAGGCTGAAAAAGCGTTATTAAGCTGGGAGGCAGTCAATGAAAGGATTATTACTGCACGTTTTCAAACAAGATTCTTCACATTATCAATAATCCAATGTTACACATCAACAAACGATGCTTCTGACTTGTCGAAGGACACATTCTACAACACTCTAGTTGATGTTTTAAATTTAGTACCCAAACACGACATCATTGTGATGGGTGACTTTAACGCCAAAATTGGTGATGATAACAGAGGAGCAGAAAAAACATGTTGGAACATATGGCATAGGTGAACTAAACCAAAATGTAGAAAGATTGAGTTTTGTGAAATAGGAAATTTCGAATATCTTCTTCCCGCACAAAAATATTCACAAGATTACTTGAACTCACCTGATAAAATAACCAAAAACCAGATAGACCATTTTTGTATTGGCAAAAAATTTAGTTCAGCTGTACAAGACGTAAGAGCTTTTAGAGGAGCAGATATTGGAAGTGATCACAATCTCTGCATAGCTAAGCTAAAAATCAAACTTAAAAAACATCAAAAGACCATCTACCACAGAAAAATCGATACAAAACGTCTACTAGAAAGTAATTTACAAGAAGAATACAACACCAAAATCAACAATCAATACACCGCCTTAGATAAGCCATCTGAATTAGTAAATCCCATAACATCCATAGAAACAAAATGGGAGAATTTTAGAAATACTGCAATAAATGCTGCTTTGGATACAGCCGGTCTCATACAAAACAATAAGAAATGGATAAGCGAGAACACTTGGTAAAAAATCCAAAACTGTAAAGAGATGAAGCAAAAAATACTTGCTGCAAAAACCACTCAAGACGAGAAACAAAACAGACTCACATACGCACTTTTAGACAAAGAAGTTAAAGCAAGTGCTAGAAAGGACAGACACAATTATATAAACAACTTAGCAATGGAAGCAGAATCAGCCTCAAAACACAACAAGATACTACACCACATAACCAAACAACTGTGCAATCAGCCACTTATCCCAAAAGCATCTATTACAGACAAAAATGGCAAAGTTCTAACAACTGAACAACAAAAGCAAAGATGGGTCGAACATTTCCAAGATCTTCTTAACAGACCACCACCCCAATCTACTCTAAATCTAGAGGGAGGAGACAATGCCACCATTAGAAGCTTTGATAGAAAATTTCACCCTTGAAGAGGTAAAACAAATCATTAAGACTCCATAATAACACAGGTTCCTGAAATAATTAATAAGGAATACCAAACTCCACCTCAACTAAAATCATTGACACTGGAGATGATAGAAATAAAATACAATCCCAAGGATTGGACACATGTCTACACAGATGGATCGGCAGAAGGAGCAGTAAGGAATGGAGGAGGTGGAATTTTTATAAGACTCAAAGATGGGAAGACAATATCAAAAGCTTTTCCAACCGGGAAATACTCCTCTAATTTTAGAGCAGAACCATGTCAAAGGCAGGAAGCGAAATGGAGCAACACAGACACCCACTGTCTTACGGAGAAGTAAAAACAATAATCTGCAACACATACACAGCAAAGTGGAAGAAACAAATGGAAGAGGAATACGAACATGATGCAATACATCTCCAAAGACAACAGACCACAATATTTCATCTTAGAACAGGCTACTGCAGACTGTTTGGTCACCGTTATCGATTAAGTATCTCATACACAGATTAATGTCCATGTGGATCCGGAACCCAGACTCCGGAACACATACTTCAGGACTGCCCAACATACAAAGAGCAGAGACAGCAGACCTGGCCAGAGAATACAGACTTGAGGCAAAAGCTATGGGGCAGCCACTCTGACCTGGAGAGGACAGTGGACTTTGTCCTGACGGTATAGCATGACCAAAGATGCTGAACGCAGAAGAAGAAACCATTAAGAAATTAAAAAACAATAAAGCAGCAGTTCAAGATGACATCACAAGTGAAATGTTAAAAGCAGCAAATGATAATACCTTGTCATTTTTACTGGATATTTTCAATATGATTTGGAAAAACGAATGCCTACCCCAACAATGGAAAAATGGCATCATTATCAAATTACCAAAAAAAAAGGAGACCTAACAAATTGTGATAACTGGAGGGGAATCACACTGCTATCCGCACCTGGCAAATTTCTTTGCAATATGATGCTTGCAAGATTAAAGTCATCCTTAGACAAAAGACTTAGAGAAGAGCAGTCAGGCTTTAGACCAGGTCGTTCCTGCCTCGACCATATATTCACTCTTAGAACAATAATAGAAGAATGTCTAGAATTTAGATCTAATCTCATAATAAACTTCGTTGATTTTCAAAAAGCCTTCGATAGCAACCATCGACCATCGCTTTGGGAAATTTTAAAATATACGGATTCCAAAACAAATATATAAATGTGATAAAATCATTCTATACCAACTCAAAATGCTGTGTTAGAACAGAAAGAGGCAATTCAGAATGGTTCCCTGTGATTACTGGTGTTAAACAAGGCTGCCCTATGTCACTATTACTATTCAATATCGCAATTGACTTGGCTATGAGAAAAAGCACATCCAACGCAAATTTAGGAATCAAATGGATAAATAAAACAACATTAGAAGACCTGGATTTTGCTGATGATCTTGCACTATTGAGTGAAAACCATCAAGATGCACAAACAAAAACTGATAGATTAAAACTCATTGCAGGACAAATAGGTCTCCAAATCCATTCATCAAAAACAAAAATTATGGACTTCACCAATTCACCTAACAAAATTACTTTAAATAGACAACAACTTGAAAAATTACACAAATTCTCCTATCTAGGAAGCAAATTAACACTTGACGGTGACAGAAATTACAACTCGCATTGCACTAGCATCAAGTGTATTTAACAGACTGTCTAATATCTGGAAGTCAAAGTCAATCAGCACACATACAAAAATGCGCTTATTTAACTCCTGCGTTATTCCGGTGCTATCATATGGTGCTATCATAAAAGCTCTTTATCTTCAGAAAAGAAATTACTAAGTTTCGAGAACAAATGTCTTCGTAGGATAACTATCATCAACTGGAGTGAATTCAAATCGAATGATAAAATCAGAGAAGAGACACATCAAAATTTAATCACAGATGTTATCAGAAAACGCCATTGGTCCTCCACAGAATTGGAGAGATCTGACCTCTGCGCTAACTTCAGCGCAAAAGAAAAATGAATGAATGAATATGTTCCATGTAAATTTAAATTATTTTGATGTCAAATTCATTAGAAAAAAATTCATAACATTTTTCAGCATTGACGTACATACTTGGTTGAGGTATAGTTGAATTGAAATTTTTAATTAAGGGCTATCTAACTATTAACTATATTATTTGTAATTATGTAGCACTATTTTGAAAATTTTGTCCAAGTACCTAATATTAGTAAATGCTAGGCCTACTACTCTACTTAACTCTACTACTAATTTATTTAGTTTCAGTTTACTTCAGGCTACTAAACTTGTTAAAGTAGGCCTAGGATAATATGTAAATATGACATCATTATTATTAACCGAATGAAAAAAAAATATCACATTAGAAGCTGCGTTAAAGACATTAAGTTCATGGGAACTCCAAGTCTATCCATAGACCACTCACCACCCATCCTCCCACCCCCTAACCTTTTTTCAGCTGTCAAGTATCTTATCCCATTTTCGAGAGGCCTGGCCTACCCTTCACCAAATTATTTGATTACGTTAAACTTTTAACCAGTTTCGAATTAGCATGGGTAAAGAGATATAACTATACTATATACTAAGACTTACCTAAGATTAACCGTGCCACCTCAGATGGCATAAAGTAATTCGCCATAATATAAATAAATTTAAACAAAATTATATAATAATACTATATACATCGTTTGTTGTTGATAATGGCGGCAAAATTTGCCTGACGGTTGTCGTAAATTCGTACTCCACTAAATCCACTAACAAGTGACTGACAATGTCGTAAATGATTAATAAAAAAATATGAACTGTTTGCCAGTTTGCACGCGTCTTATCTAAATTTCCTAATTCAGTGTTTCCCAACGTGTGACCCACGTCCCACGGTGGGGGGGGGGGGGGGGGGGGGAGAAAGAGGGGATGTGATAGTTCAGAAAAAAAAGGCAGGGGACTTCAAAAAAGTTATAATTATGCTTCATTTAGGAAATAATTTAATTTTGTAATATTAAAAAAATATGCTAATTGGGGAGCATCCGAATTTTAGAAAGACTTGTTATCATTATCATCAAGTGCCGTCTCCGCAACGAAGGTTGGCTGCAACGACATGTCTTTTAATGATATGTTTGTGTGTGTCTTTTTTAGAGATAAAGACATGTGGGGCACTGTAAACACACAAAATTGGGAAACTCTGACTTAATTCTTTTCGTAAAGAATACACAAGCAATGTTCATGGTACATTCATTCATTCATTTTCCTTTTGCGCTGAAGTTAGCGCATGGGGCAGAGGTCAGATCTCTCCAATTCTGTCTGTTTAAAGCTATTCTGTGCAGTTCTTAAATAGTAGGATATTGATTGTTTTACTTTATCTAAGTATTGTTCTTCTGAGTGTTTCTTTTGGTCTACCCCTTGCTCTTTTGTCTGTAGGTATCCATTCAAGAGATTGGTGGTGTATTTTGTTGATGTCTACACGTAGGACATGCCCGATGTTGGACCAACGGCGTTTTCTGACTTATGTTACACATATCGTTCTGGACTTTACAATGTTAGTTGATTAATCCAACGATCGACGGAATTAACCGGACTTGATTAGAGAAACACCCTCCATCAACGGACGTCACTACATGGTACTTGGAACATATTAAAATCAAACATTTATGATACTTGTATATTTGCATTTGGACGAAAAGAAAAAGCCTACAATGATTGGACTGAAGCAAACTTAGCAACGCTACTGTCACTAGAAAATATCCATACTACTTTGGCTCACTTCCTTCTTTCTACAAAACATGCGTTGACACCATCAAAGGACAAAAAAATTATTCTTATTAGTCAACATATCGTATATATAAACATATATTTAAATTACAAGCCCACCACTACACCTCATAATTATAAATACTGTATAACAAACCACACAATCACAAATGTCATTATCATCAAACTCATAATTTTCAGGGTCGTAGGGATGACACTCTGGGCACATAAATCCCACCATGCTATGCTTCTCAGTTCTTTGAGAATCTTAATCCTGCCTAGTCTTAAAATTAACAACAAACACATTTGATATCTTCTTCTTCCACTAATAAAAGTTAATACTGCTGTAAATCTGTATGAAAATAGTACTTACGTAGAACACAGGAGGTAATGTAGTCTTACTGCACGACTGCTAACACACTATCACTGTCGGATGCTAACATGAAATAATACACACAAAAGTACACAGGGCATAATGATACAAATAACAGTACACACTCGACGTTTTGATCAAAACGCCTTTATCTCTACCATCCTCAACTGTTCCTTACAGGTTAGCTTTGGAAAGGGAATCGTGCCATATCACATGGCCAAATCACACTATAGCACGTTTCAATAGCTGTAAAAAGTAAAGTTGTCCCCTTTTCACGCTATGGAGGCGTATTGAGGAATACGATATTGAGCCTGTATTATTAATTGACCCAGCATTCATGTGGATGAAGTGATCAGAATCAACCCGCTGTCTTTCCTTTCCCAGAAGGCATGGTGCCCATTTTCTTAGGCTGGATAGACCTAGGATCCGTTGGTGATTGAAAAATATTTCCACTTGAACTGGAAATCTTACCTTGGATCATCCGAACAGGAAGTCAGTTCGCTAACAGCTGAACTACTTTGGTGGTTGGTTGATTAGTTGCTGATTCAGCGGTCCATGGGTTCATTATATTGCTGGGAAGTCTGTGGATTTTCGGCCCACCCCGCGACAGAGCCAGATAATAACTATCACACCTCTAGGAAAGTAGGTTTCAACCTATGCACTGCTCCTAGCCACTGTAGCAAAGATAGGGTTCACTTTGCTCATTCCCCGTCACCAATTGACTACTGGTTATGCCGAATTTCTATATTGCTCCAGGCATGCAACCAAACATTCAAGTCAAAAATATTGTCACGCCCTGAGTCACTGTGCCTCTATGATGGGTTTCAGCCATAGGAAAAAAAACACTGCTGTCAATTTCCTCCTCCCCAGTGCTGCACAGTACATCTCTGACTCCCTCCCAACCACATAGGGTACATACATATATATTCAGGTAAACATGAAACACTTTTCAACAACAAAATAAAAGCATAATTGTATAGATGACGTGCATGAAGCTTCTCTAAGAAGACAACCTCAATATAACAGCATGCCATCCACTAAGGTTTTCTGTTGCATGGGTGGTATGTCTAGTGGGTCATTGGTGAGACCCACAGACGCAACCACATGCGTAAACTACTTCGGTCAAAATAATGTATCTCAGCAAATATATAGACCTTATGCATAGGGGGCCTACAACTGAAATTTTATGTGTGAATTTAAAAAGGTATAATCCCATAAGTTACATGATAATGCAGTGACTGGATTAAATTTTCGTTTATTTGCAATATATATCAAAAGTCTACATGTCAAAAAATATCTCGCACACATTTAAAGATGTTTACAGTCACATAAGACCTCATTCACATATGATTGATTCACACACATACAATTGGCATGATTTAATCGTGAAATTGCATTAATATGTAGACCTACTCGAACACAGAACAGACGGTGTTTAAGATTTAAATCTGTGTCACAATCACATTATCCGTCAGAAGTGCTTCTTTAGCAAGTGTGTAGTTTAGTAAGAAAAATGAGCCTACCAATAAAGTTTATAACAGAGCAGATCACAAATTCGAATTTTAATATTTTCTATAATTAACCTACTCGAGGGAAAACTATATCACTATATTTCAAACCCAGAAAAGAGGACTATGCATGCCTTGGACATAAGTAAACAACCGTTGAATAGCGAAATTTGAAATTTTTGATTCAAGTCGATTACCAAAAGAAAAAATAAATAAGCACGTCACAAATATGATTCAGAAGGCTAGAAGAGGGATCAGTGTTATCAAGGTTATGGCGACCTTCGACATGCAGCAATGGGTACTTTTTCTGCTCCTGCAAGTGGTGGTGCTATCTGTAATAGATTATGGCCTCAGCCTACTAACTTTGTCACAGACACAAGTCGATAGATTGGAAAAAGTTCAAAATGAGGCAATGAGAGCGGTACTGGGGTGTAATAGAGATACACCCATCTCTGCTATGAGATATCTGCTTGATCTTCCCGGCATTAGAGTGCGACATCAAGTAGCACAAGTTAAGTCGTACTTTAAAGTGACAGAATACAACCACCACCCATTACACCATCGTCTAGATGAGTCAAAGGGAAAACGTATTAAGCGTGGCAGATCATGGATGGCAGAGTCTGAAGACACACTGCGAATAGTATGTGAATTGGAAGAAATTGGAAAGGGCAGTGAATGGGTGGAGGTAGACACTGAGAAGAAATCACTGACTAAAGTAATAATACAACTAGATAAAGCGTGTCGAAAATGGACGGCAGTCAGGGCTCAGGATACAGTGCAAGAACTCGCCCAACTACACTCGAAACCACAAGACATAATTATATACACAGATGGATCTGTTAGCAAAAAACACAAATAAAAGCGGTTGGGGTTTGTTGCTTACAGAAATGGCGTAAAGTTGGTTGAGAAATCTTCAGCATATTCTACTGTCACATCGAGCATGAGGATGGAGATAGAGGGAGTTACAGTAGCTCTTAATTGGTTGATAACTGATACATCAACACACGCGGTAATACTCACAGACTCTCAAAGCATGTTGCGCAAGATAGAAAAGTTCATGCTAAGAAAAGAATGGTGGGACTTATTGAACAACTCAGTTGTCCAAAGCATTACATGGATATTCTGCTCTGGTCATGCTGGGGTCAGAGGAAACGAGAGAGCCGACTTACTGGCAGGCAATGCGGCGATAGACGGCACATTGCTGAGAAGAGATAAAGCAGATTTAATAAAGGCAGTAATAAATTCATTTCGAGATGCAGATGATGTCAATGAGGTTGAGAACGTACACATACAGAGAATGTTAGAAATGGGAGTACTCAGAGGTGAGGGGAGGAAAAGTAAATTTTTTGGAAAGTCCCGAAGATCACACAATCAACACCTGACCGGAACTATGAGTCTACATACACTGGGATGGCTGCTGGAGCGGAGGGCGGAGCACTTATGGGAGTGTCCCGCGTGCTGTGAGGCCAGTTTCTAATCAAGAATCAAGAAAAATAAATTATTATGCTAAGAGTGGTGGACAATTGATGATAGAGAATTGATCCGAAGATACATTTTCACTTTTTCACAATAATGAGGAAATGGAAAAAAAGTTGGTTAAGAAAGAAAAATAACATTGATATTCCAAATCTACACTACGGATAACTATTGGGAGTTTGGGATTCACTTATAGAAAATATACTGGTGGCAGAAACATTATTTTTGAGAAGCCTCATATAGTTGAAATGAGAAGCAAATATGTACGCGAAGTCAGAGAAATGATAATAGATTGTCAGGATATAGTGTATTCAGATGAAGCTCGGATCGATGCGCACCATACTGAATGAAAATGGCAATCATCTGATGGGATGTAAAAAGAGATTAGTACCAAGAGGTAAAGGGCAGTGCCTAATAATTTCACTTACAGAAAGCAGCCATCATGTTATTCTAAGTAACATTGAACACATAAAAAATTTCAAAATCCCCAGACAATTGGATTATCATACATAGAGAAATGGCAAGATATTTCAAGATTGGATTGCGTATCATGCACTGTCTTCATTTGATAGACCGCCATGGACAATGCTTCATCACAACGAGGTGGCAGGAGAAGATAAAGTTCCTAATGAATCAAGTATTAAAGATGTAATAGAGATTTGTCTGACCAAAATCAACATTCCATTGGATTAGTCTAGGCTAAAATTAAGGAACAGGTAACAACAGAAAATAGAACGTTCAAATTAAAAGATGTTGAAATACTTATAAATGTCGCCGTCCCTAAAACAACAAGGGATTATTTGAAAAACTGTGAGAACCATATGTTACAAGAGGAAGAGAAATATTAGAAGAATGATGTGTTGCCCTTCATTTAGCCGAAATTGGATATCAATTTCTCAGAGACATCTGATTATTATTCGGATGAAGTTTAATTTCTGTAAAGATGACCTAACCGTTATTGACAAGGACATTAGAGGAGTAACGTTCCATTAAGATATTTACGAACTGCAAATTGGTGATATCTATAGAAATAATTATATCAATGAAGACCATCCAGTATGGTAGCACATTAAATGTCAATGTCAAACAATGTCACGAGAATCTCGGATACTTACTTACTTATCCGATTCTCGGGATTGCGAGCTTTCACTCTTTCTTTCATGCTTTGGTTATGTTTCCGGAGCTTGTTTTCAAAACCAGAGGACCGATTCAACAAAGTAGTGCCTGGGACCAGGAACACCATTTTCTAACTGACATGATGCTGCTTTGACTTGGCTATTCACAGACTTTCATCTATGGGTAATGTATCTGATGTGTGTTTCATAACTCTCCATTCCCCGCCACCTACAGTCTGCCGTCATACAAGATGTGCATCAATAAGATGTGAAAACAGCTACTGACCATACATAGAAATAAAAAGAGGCGTAAGACAAGGATGTATTTTATCACCCAGCCTATTTAATATCTGCACAGAGAATATCTTTCAACATATACAAAGAATGTTAAGACCCAAGATCAGTGGGAAAATAATAAACAACCTTAGATATGCAAATGGCACTTCTCTTATCAGAAAGTGAACATGAACTACAAAGACTAATAGATCAAGTCGATAAATCAAATAAAGAATATGGACTTGATATAAACATCCAAAAAGCAGAAGCTATGATAATCAGCAAAGTCACAGAAGAACAAGTGCTAAGCATAAAAATGCATGGAGAGAAACTACAAAAAGTAGAACATTATCAATATTTCGGACACATAATCAGAAATGATGGCAGATGTGAAACAGAAGTTAAAAGGAGAATAGGAAGGGCTAATAGTACTTTCAATGAAAGGAAGAAAATATTAACATCTAAACAAATTACAAACAAGCTATAAATGAGAATTATAAAATGCTTGAGGGTAGTCAAGAGGAGGCGGGTAAAAGGTAGGCAGAGATACAAGTGGTAGGGTAATATCACGAGATGGACAATTTACAGTCTAGCAGAGTGCACCACTAAGATAAAAGACAGGGGGTGTTGGAGGTATGTTGCAGCCATCCTTCGTTTCGGAGACGGCACTTGATGATAAATCATATTTTTAGAATCGGAATCTAAAAACGAAAGATAAAGGGGAAAAAGCAAGTATACATTTTGCGCACCAGTCGAACATACTGTACATAAAAATGCTAGTAAACAGATAAAAATATACTGATGATACTAAAGACATCCATATTGAACGCTCTCGCTAGTGCGATATTTTTGAAGTGTTGTTAGATGGATTCGTATTTTAAAACACACTTAAATCCGTTTATATCGGTACAAACACATTCACATACTGTTATGATAAAAAGACGAGATAAACTTCTGAGGTGTGAGCATCTAATTGACTCATATTTATTGTGGTTTGCAGACAGTTTCTGTTGGTCAGTTAGTTTAAAAAAATAATTATAGATTTATGCTTTTGGTCAGTTACTCGTTAGATTTAATTATCTTCGTTAGGTACTATCGTCAATAACTGCGTCCATCTCTTATTTACTATGTTCATATAGCGAATAGCTTTTTCAGTTCTAGGTTGGCTGATAACACTTCTCTTTTTCCCTTCTGTGAAAGCTCAGGCGGGGTACATTCGGGAGCAGTGGCTGGATGCAGTGAAGATTTCATGTATGGGTAAAGAAAGTGACTTTTATTTTTGTGCCGTACATGTAATGCTGTAATCCCAAATCATAAATTCAATATTAATTCCAACATTATGTTTTCAATGTCAGACATGGACACAAACTAAACAACAAGAGAGAAAACTTACTACGTATGAAATGAGATGTCTGATAAACTAGACACCCAATACCCCAGCTCACAGTGGATCCATGTCTTCACAGATGGATCATCAAAGGGTACAGTAAAGAAAGGAGGAGCTGGGATGCTAATACTCATACCAAACACCCCAAAACTAGGACTCTCAATTGCTACTGGCAAATTATCAGCAAACTGCAGAGCTATAAGCAATCTTAGAGGCATCAAATGCTCTAGAGGAACAATGACTCAAGGAGCTAATATAGTCTTCTTGTGCAACTGCATGTGAGTACTCCAGACCATCCAAAATTAACTTTAAAAGATCTCATAGCAAAAAACTGTAGATTTTTTAAATCAATTGTCTGCTAGCAATAACGTTGTGCTGCAGTGGATCCCTGCATACTGTAAACTTTCAGGAAATGAGGCAGCTGACAGACTGGCACAATCATGTGCAAAAAAAGAATAATTCTAACACAGAATATCACTGACTGAACCAAAAAGTCTTATCAAAAGAAAATACAAACATGCATGGAGTCAGATAACAGGCATAAACTTTCCACAGGACCACATTCTAAAGCTAAGAAGATCCCAGCAAACCACAATTTTTAGGCTCGCACAGGAGATTGTAGACTACAAGCACATCTCCATAAAATGGAGGCTATCCAAACTGACCACTGCCCATGTCAAAAGGGTCCCCAGACCCCAGAAAACATTCTTCAGACATGCCCACTCTGCGATTAGTAAAATATAGCACAAGAGACAGATCTGAAGGTAAAGCTGTGGGGCAACTTTGAGGACCTCCTGTTGACGACTGAACTCATGGAGGACTGTATAGACTTTGAGCATGGGAAACTGATCGCAGAAGAAGAAGAAGAAATGAGTTGTCTGCGAAGAGCAGCAAATAGAGCAAGAAGAGAACAAGTGAGAAATTACAAGAGCTGTTGGAACAACATCAGTGGTCAAGTATATTGAAAAACAGAGATTGAAGTGGTTCGGCAATCTAATGAGAATGAACCATAATTGGGCAGCGACAAGAACGTTACAGCACGAAAATGGAAAGAACAAGATACAGAGAAGGATAAGAAGGAGGTGGATTTAAAGAGTTACCAACATTCTGACAAGCGCAGTGTTACTGTATACCAAGCGACCAAATGTGCAATAGCCCGACAACCGATCACCATTCAATACTGCGACGCCTCACAGCATAAGCAGAGAAAAGACAATAGATAGATCTATATCCCATACCCCGTGTGAGTCGTAGGAGTACCACATAGGATGTTTCAGCACACAGAGTCTTCAAGAGATTTATATCTTCAACGATGTGGATGAGTGAAAAAAAAATCTTGTCCTGTCCATTCCTTGATGTTGTCTGTCCATGTCTGTTTGCCCTCCTCTGCTTCTCCCCCTCCCCTTAGACGGCTCCATGTAGTATTGTTTTTGACACGGAATCATGTCTGCATACATGTCCAAACCAGCACTAGTTTTCGTGGTTTCACTATTGAAGGTAATGGTTCTTGTAAACTTGTATCCATCTCTATTTTATTACTTACGTACACATTTGTCGTATGCTCTCTATAGGAGATTAGTAGAATTCGTCTAATGAAAGATAGATAGATAGATATATGATAGACAGACAGACAGACGGACAGATAAGATAGATAGATAGACAGACAGACAGACAGACAGACAGACAGACAGACAGACAGACAGACAGACAGAGAGACAGACAGACAGACAGACAGGCAGACACACAGACAGATATATAATAATGTCACATCGTCCCTAGAGGATGTTGTTCAGTCAAGCCTAGAGCTTGATACCTAGAGATTAATGCGGGTATATGTAAAGTAGCTAATGGTTGCCTAAAATGTCAAGGAAATATAATATTCACTATTTATACTCAACATGCACCCATGTTTAGAATACTAATTACATTATGTCTATCTGATTAGATTTCTAATCACAACCTTACTACCAAAGAGGAAAAGGACAATCCTGCTGTTGATTGCTGTAGCCCTTGTCCTGATGGTACTTTCTAATGTCTTTCTGCCGTCAACAGATGTTTCAATGAACTTTCCGTCGTTACAATCATTTACACCCGAGATCCCAAGCACAAACTTCAGTAAAATCATATCTAATTTTATACGTTTACGAAAGGAAGTACGAGTTGACTGCGCTGCTATCATTGATGGAAACGTTGTAGAAATCGAGAAAGCAAATCGACTGTCGCAGTATCTTCAGATTACAGAAATAGAAATGTCTGCTAGTAAGTATGTTAAGTTAAGCAGGGATTGTAAATATTTCATTCAGTCACGAGGATACATCACAAATCCGTTGTCATGGGAGGAGTTGAGCTTTCCTATTGCTTTCTCCATCATAGTTTACACTGACATGGAAATGGCTGAAAGACTTTTGCGAGCCATATACCGACCTCAGAATTACTACTGCATTCACGTTGATGACATGTCAGGTGATATTTATAAGGCTTTTAACAGAATAGCGTCATGTCTACCGAATGTATTTCTAGCTAACAAACGACTGTCAGTGAAATGGGGGTCTTTCACTGTTCTGCAAGCTGACCTAATATGCATGGAGACACTATGGCCATACAAGCGTTGGAAATATTTCATTAATCTGACTGGGCAAGAATTTCCCCTCAAATCAAACTCGGATCTTGTCAAAATTCTGATGTCTTTTGATGGTGCCAATGATGTACATGCTACACTTTCAGAGTAAGTTAACATTGCATTGCTACAAAGAAACAATAGTTGTCATTTAGTATTGATGTGAGGTGTGGTAGATATGATTTGTAGTAGTTGATGTAGTGGCTTAGAGTGTGTTGTAGAGGCTTATGTGATTTGTAGTTAATGATGTGATTTGTAATGACTGATATGTTTCTGTGACTGATATGCTTTCTATTGGATCATTTGTAATAATTGATTTGAGTTGTAGAGACTGATGTGATTTTTAGTGACTACTGTGATTTGCAGTGGTTTATGTAAGTTTCAGTGACTGGTGGGATTTCTAGTGACTGATGTGATTTGTGGAGACTGCGTGATTTATAGTGGTTAATGTTGTTTTTCTGGACTGATGTGTAGTGATTGAGATTGATTTTATCATCAACTGATGTGAGTTGTAATGACGATATAAGATGCAATTCCACCGAAGACGAATGTGTCGGGCCATTGGCGCAATTAAAACGGCGACACAACGCATTTCCATTCTCTGGACTACATCCTTCTGGAAATCTAGTAGGACCATGGTCCTGCTACAAGAGAATTCAGCAGCAGTTTGAGAATGAACGCTGAAGAAGAAGAAGAAGAAGAAGCAATTATTTGTAATGAGTGGCACACTGGATATAGTTGTATTGATTGATGTGGATTTTACCTACAGACGTGAATCATGTTGATTAACGTGGGCTAGAAGTACTCCTACGTGGTCGTAGGGGTACTACACTGAAATTTAAACAGAAATATTTTGCAAGGAACAGTCGATGATGGAAGGAGAAGAGGCGGACAAAGTAAATCCTAGATTGATAACATCTCTTCTTCTTCAGCGTTCATTCTCAAACTCCTGCTGGATCTCTCTTGTAGCAGGACCATGATAGATAGATAAGACCATGATCTATCGACCATTCTAGATTTCCAGCAGGATGTAGTCCAGAGAACGGAAATGCGTTGTGTCGCCGTTTTATTTGCACCAATGGCCCGCCACATCCGTCTTCGGCGGGAGATTGATAACATCAAGGAATGGTCTAAACATGATTTTTCTACACCCCTCCAAATGGCTGGGGTGTATATACTCGTATATGCTTGGAGGGATTTTTAGTGCTGATGTCGCAAGTGTGGCAGAACCTGAGACCCTAATGGGTTTGGGTAATTATTATTATTATTATTATTGTTATTATTATTATTATTATTATTATTATTATTATTATTATACAACACTGATTACGTCAGCACATAGCGCCCTCCAGTCATTTATATCTTCAGCAATGCGAAAAAGTTGGGGAAATCTTGACGTGTCCAGGATTTGATATTGTCTGCCCATGACTTTTTTTTTCCTCTCTGCTTCTTTCACCTTCAACTGTATACTGGAAGATCGTTTTACTAAGAAATCATGTCAGCCATGTCCAAACCATGCAAGTTTTCCTCAATTCACTATTGAAAACATTTTCATTACATGCCAACGTTTCCAACCTCATTTGTTGTGAATACGTAGGATAATTGAATCTTCCACTATATGAATCTTTAGTGTTAAGTTATAGCTATGAGTTCTTATTCATCAAACGAATAATATCAATTTCTTAAGTATGAGTAATGATATAAATTGTTATATATCACAGTAAAGGTATTAGTTGTTATATAACACATTGATGGTATCAGTTGTTATGTATCATAGTAATGGTTTTATTTAAAATGTTACATTATTTTTTTGTTAGTAATTATATATTGCAGTAATGTTATAAGTCGTTATAGCTACAATGATGGTATTATAGTAAATCAAAGCAATTTCACTCATCTATATATAATATATAAGCTTGATTCATGAATGCAGAGTACCAGGTAGGGAAGAAGAAGAGCAAATTTAAAGGTCAGTAGACGAGAGAGTGATGCATTGTGTGGGCAACATCAAAAGATGGGGACAAGTTACTTATTGTCACAGAGTGATATGAAGTCAAGATATAGAAGATTTTGGAGATCAATTACAGCCAATTTGCGATGTTGAGATCATTAGAAGATTAGAGGAATATATAAACATATATAGTTATTATTATTATAGTCTGCGACACGAACTTTGTTTCTTATACATTTCATCAGAATATAGATATATGTCTGTGTATAATATTATCTATATGTTGCTACATCAGACTGCAGCTTTCATGACTATACCGATTTGTATACTGTTAGGACTTATGATCAACGATGGAGGTATCGCTACCGTATACTCCCAACGTGGTTCAGGCCAGTCAAGGGGTCAGTCCACATCACCGCGAGTCGGGCCTTTGTGGATTACATTCTCCACAACGATACTTCCTTGGAGGTTTTGAAATGGGTGAAAACGTTGGGTCATTTTCACGACGAAGCTTTCTTTTCCACACTCAACCACAATCCACATTTAAAAGCGCCAGGATCATATCAAGGTATGTGAAATACTAGGTAATGTTATCTTATCAGCATCGTCATGTTCAAATGATCTGGTTTTCACATTATAGTCCAGGGGATGACTAAGAAGCTTTGGTGATCTACAGAGAAGTTCTCACATTGGGAAAATGTGTACATATTTTGAAATAATCACAATGGCCCATATTTGTACTTCTGACAGAAATTACTGGAAAATAAGGGGCTCAAGATACGTCTTCGGTAAGGTTCATCTAAAAAATAAGGTCATCAGCCTCTTTTCTTCGTTGATGTTCTGAGATGATGGATAAAACTAATAATTACAGTTTAAAAATCTTTCTAAATAATACTGGCGATCTATTACATCGATTCTCAAGATCTAGAGATAGATCGCGATAGAAGTGTTTCCGATAGGCGTAAGCCCCACTTTGGGAAACACTGATCTAGAGCATATATGAACTATCGCGAAAGCCACATTATTATTACCATTCATTTCTCCATTGCTCAAACTCAGATTAACATTATGAAACGTTATGTCCACTAGGGTTAAATAAAGCCGTTGTTAGTCTTCTTCAGAAATGATAAACAAGATTTTATCAAGGTCCAACCACCTGACACCGTATTCCTTCCTACAAAGGACCACATGTTTACTAATTCAATCATTATCTAAAACATGCTGCCTCTATGTCGTCTGAGCACGTCTCCAGCAACTGCGGACTGTAGTCAGTCGATCTAAGCGCAGATATAACAGCACACACATTTTATTTAGGTATATTCCTCGTGTAACACACTCAATACGTTATAAACATAAGGAAATTGATATTGTTAAGTAACAGACCTATACGATATCAACGTTTGATATCTTGCTTAACGTTATCATCTGAACAGACCTAAATGGAATCTTTTTCTTCCGTATCGGACCTAAACAATAAACCATACGACATTCTTATTAATTTCCTTATCATTTCAGTATCTTCTATGTAAACTCGCATACACTAACGTGAATATGCTTAAAGAAAATAGTGAACAATATTGCTTTTTACCCACACATTTTGTCCTATATGGCATCGGCAACTGTCACACAAGTTTCATCTATTTTTCTGTTATCTTGAACAACTGACTGACACTGAAGCCTCACATTGATAAAATAGAACAAAAGGCATGAAACTTGCCTTCCTGAGGAAATTGACAGGAACAAACTGGGATGGGGCGGGGAGGGATGATCCAACCTTAAAGAAGGTATATACAGGTGCAATTAGACCAGTACTAGAATATGGACTTAAGCAGCCAACTCCCATCTACAAGCCCCGAACAAGGTAAAAAATCAAGCACTTCGCCTTATCACAGGTGCCATGAAGACCCATCAATAAAATGGACACAATTACAGGCATCACCCCCTTACCATGCAGGAAAGTCACTAAAACCATCGTCCATGCAGAAAAGTTCAAGAGCATGCCAGCACACCCAATGAGGGCCAGATACGGTGACCTAGCCAGTTGAATACTAAAGAGTGAAGAGGAACAATTTTATACACCGATCCAAAAAAACTAAACAGAGAATATAACGAAGAACTACCAGACATAACAAAAGAGATAACACCAACAATTTGTCCAGTTATGTGGGGGCAATACCTAAATCTCACTATCAGAACCACCTTAATCAATTACCACAATATGATAAAGCTGAATAATCTCCAAAAGAAAACAATAGTATTCAACATGATTGAAGATATGTACCCCAGAGAAGCATGGATACAAAAATATATTGACGGATTAGTAACCAGAGCAGTGAAGAATGGAGGTGCTGGCATGTGCATAAAATATATAGAAAAAGAAAATAAATCCACATGTTCACCAACTGGAATATTCTGCTCCAACTACTCTGCAGAAGTACATGCTTTAAACATTGCTGCAGAAATAATTAAAAACACAACAAGTCAATGTCAGCAGGTGGTATTTCTTACTGATGTTATGTCTATCCTACAATCCCTTGACAGCGATAAACTCCCAGACCTGAAGGAAGCCATACGAGAAGTGAGTATCCAAAGAAGGGTATTACTACAGTGGATACCATCCCACTTTGGCATGCCAGGAAATGAAGAGGCAGACAGACTGGCAAAGGATGGAGCAACACCACAGGAACAAAAAGACCAAGAAATCTCCTACCAAGAAAAGAGGACCCTCATCAAAACCATCAGGAAAGTCGACCACCCAAAAGACAATTACTGAGCCATCTGTGTATATAATTATGTCTTGAAGTTTCGAGTGTAGTCGGGCGAGTTTGTGCACTGTATCCTGAGCCCTGAAGTCCGTCCATTTTCGAAACGCTTTATCTAGTTGTATTATTACTTTAGTGAGTGATTTCTTATCATGTCTATATATCAGTTTAATGTTCACCGTTATATCTAGGTAACTATTGGATCGATTCTACTAAAGTCTCATGACTAGGTACCAGAATAGGAGAGGGAGAAGATGTTAAGAAGATCAATCTCGTTTAAAAAAAAATAAGAAGTTAATATTACTATTATATTGGATGTTACTATTATATTGGATGTTACTATTATATTGAATGTTACTATTATATTGAATGTTACTATTATATTGAATGTTACTATTATATTGGATGTTACTATTTTATTGAATGTTACTATTATATTGAATGTTACTATTATATTGGATGTTACTATTATACTTGGATGTTACTATTATATTGAATGTTACTATTATATTGGATGTTACTATTATATTGGATGTTACTATTATATTGGATGTTACTATTATATTGGATGTTACTATTATATTGGATGTTACTATTATATTGGATGTTACTATTATATTGGATGTTACTATTATATTGGATGTTACTATTATAATTGGATGTTACTATTATAATTGGATGTTACTATTATAATTGGATGTTACTATTATAATTGGATGTTACTTATATTTAATGTCACTATTATATTGCTGACATCTGCAAAAAATGTCGGTTATTAATTTCCTTCTCTCTCACTAACAGTTCGTCACATGTATGGTTATTACTTACACTGCTCATATGTGTTTTGCTATTTTTGCAGGAATACCAGAAGAACACGCATTCACCAAACCGTTTCTCAGTCGCTATAAAATTTGGAATACAACAGAAGACCATTTCTGTTACTCTGAAAGATGGGTTAGATACATTTGTATTTTAACAACGGGTACGAGCTCTGTGATGCTTTATTGATGTTTAACTGTATCACTGTCTGTGATGTTTAATTGTATGCACTGTTTAACTATATGTGCTGTTTATTCTTCTTTTTCTTCTCGAACTCCAGGAATTGCGAACGATTAGCTAGTACTTCCTATGTGCAGGGGGTATGTTTATGCGAGCTTTTTTTCATACCCAGGAGGCTTCAGCTTTCAGCTTAATGCAATGCCTATTGAAGGATCCTTATAGTTTGTTTAGATGTTAATATTTACCTCATGTCATTGAAAGTACTTTTAATCATTCCTATTCTCTTTATAACGTTTTTAATGTTTCACATCTTTCATCGTTTGTGATTATGTGTCCAAGATATATATATATATGTATATATATATATATATATATATATATATATATATATATATATGTGTATATATATATATATATATATATATATATATATATATATATATATATATATATATATATATATATATATATATATATATATATATATATATATATATATATATATATATAAATTTAATTATATATATATATATATATATATATAAATTTAATAATATATATATATATATATATATATATATATATATATAAATTTAATAATATAAATAGTAAAGGTAGATCAAGTAAACTGGATAGAAAGCATCAAGGTGACTTTAAACAAACATGGACTAAACGCAACTGAGGAGACAATCCCTAAGCTTAACGGCAAGTGTGAATACGACAATCCATCACTTACCTTGGAAAAGTCAATAGAAAATACATAGTAATTTATAGACGTAATTACACTTTAAAACAATATATTTAAAATTAAAAATAAAATAAAACGTTTTTGTAGTGAAACACGTCCCCACCCCCTCCCCCTTTCGCAGCCGCCAATACATTCTGGTTATATCAGGGCTATGAACAAATAATCGAGATTCGGGTAATCTTTCCATTTCCACCATGACTTCTGAATTAAGAAAATCCATAATTATTGAAATATATTCCATACGACCATTGAGCCTCATTGTTTGTTTCTCAACATGGGTGCTAGTCTGTGTGATTTTAAAACGAAATGAGGCTTTTAAAGACTTTTATGTTTATTGGGGCGCGGATGGGAAGGCGGGGCGAGCACTTTTCGCCAATATGGCGTGCAACGCTAGCTTGTGTCAGACTTTATCTGTAAGACAGTTACAGAATACATTCCTCAAATGCATTGGGGAAAAAATGGTAGCATGTCAGGTGATTTTCATATGATTGTATGTATAATAGTACCATACATTGGTAGCTTTGATTAGAGTTATGACTAAGTTCTCGGCGATGTGCTTATAAGCGATACCATATGTTGTGGATGATGGTAAGAGTTTACAATTGTGCTATTATCTAGAATCTAGAAGGCTGTAACCCTGGATCCGCCTAGAAAAACATTGCCATAGGCTTGGGTATTGATTGAATGTGTACCTGGTAGCTAATGCGTTTGCCTTTCTTTTGGAGAGGCGTGCCTCTTTCAACCAGCAGACAACAAAGTCCAATTAGGTTATATCAGGACACACTACCATAAAATATTAGAGGTAACAAAGACCCCAATGTATAATAGTAATTCAATATTGGTAGGTTAATGAGTTTGCCTCTCTTTTGGAGAGGCGTGCCCCTTTCAACCAGCGGACAAAGTCCAATTAGGCTATGTCAGGACACACTACCATAAAATATTAGAGGTAACAAAGACCCAAGGAAGTAAGAATCTTAATTCAAGGTAAGTAATTCAATATTTTGGGGTTTGGTAAACAATTTCCAACCATGTTCGTGAGTCCAGTGTGGGTATATCGTAGTTTATGACCCCATAACCAATGGAGATTACGGTTCAGATAATCCTGCTACCACAATTCCCGAATTACGTCATAGTTCGAAACGAACCAATAAACCTGGTTTAATTTTTATTCTTATTTATAACGTTTAATTTGATTATGAACAGTTGAAATGTAATAGGCTGGCATTCTTTCTTCAGGTGACCTCCCTTTGATGACCAGAAGTGTACAGCTGTTCGCAAACAAGTTTTTTCTAAAAGAGGACAGGATTGTTATAAACTGTTTGGAAGAATGGCTGTATAACAGTACTCGAGACAACTTTCTTAACATTAGACATTTGAATGTGAATTACTATAACAAACTAGACTTTGTAACAAATCAGATCAAAGCAGACAGAAGCTAATCGAATGAAATGGGAGACAATGCAGCAATGCAAATTAAAATTGCTTTGAACTGGGTAGTCTGTGATATACGTCTTTTTCACTCAGACACTGTTTATAGTGTTATTTAGCCATCAAGACACTGTCTCAGTAGGTGGTTTCACATCTTAGTATTATTTAGCCACCAAGAAACGGATTGCTCCATATGAAATTCTACCCCAAAATGAAAGGGGGAAAACCCAATATTACCTAATTCATCAAGAATAAGAAAATCTTCATATCCACGATGTTATTAATTATTGCTGTTGTATGACGTAATGTTAAATTGCACATAGTGTATATTTGCATTCTTATGTCGGTTTTAATATTAAAGTTGTGTGTGAACTGTAAAAGTTGTTCTTTATATTTATAAAACCGAATGCCCTAAGATCAGATTGATATTTTACGTATGTATGTTATTTGTTGTCCATGATTCACCTCCATATGATCATAATCACATCTATATCAGAACAAGGAAAAAAAAACACCATTTCTAAATTGTATTAGGAAGAAGTGATTGTCTTAAGAAACAAATTTGTTGTCTTTATAAGAGACACTTAAGCGTGGTACTTCCTTATCTTCTTCTTCTTCTGCGTTCGTTCTCAAACTTCTGCAGATTAGCAGGATGTAGTCCGGAGAACGGAATGCGTTGTGTCATGGTTTACAGCATTGCTGCGATATCTGCGCCTTTCGGCCTGGCATATCCGACTTCAGCATGGCTTTGGGACACTGACCCTATATGGGATGTGACATCAAACTCCATCCCATAACCTCCTTAGTCACCTTTTACGACATGCGTGGAAGGTAAACAGTTTTGCTATTCTTTGCTCCCCTTTCGGGCCCTGGCATCACACGGGCGTACTTTCTTATAATCAACAGTATGTGGTAGCTGACACAAACCATTTGAACGTCTAGCTGTTGTCCCCTACAGTGTTTACAGTCCTTCTTAATGGAGAATTCTTTAATCGCATCTTTATATGGATGCCGGGAGGTCGAAGTGTTGACTCAAGCTGCGAGACGAGCGGGCGCCATCTGGTCGGATTTGGTTCATATTCCGTTTTCTGCAAAATAATATTCCTAACAATGCAGGTAACAACAATTCATCAGAAACATAATAATTTCCTTAATATAAATAAATGCATGATCATTGCGGTACACTAAAGTCCCTATATCTGTTCCTACACATGCTATTAAGTAAGACAACACATCTAGAAGTTTCTCTGTTCAGTACGACATGGCGAAACCGATAAAGCCATGCCCATCTTCGCTTGCCAAGGAGTAATATCAGTTTGGTTTCGTGATGTGGGACGAGCTAATGATTTTCAATACGCAAATGCCATTGAGATCTGAACATTCTTCATAATCCTCAAGTAAACACCTACAGATTAGAAGGATTATGTCCATAGAGCGAAATCTGTAGCGCTTGGGTTTAAAGCTTGGCTACGATATTTGCGCATTTCTACATGACACATCCGACTTCAGATTGCTTCTTCGTCTCTTTTAATCTCCATCCAGAATTGACAACCAACTTCATCCCCATGAACCTCCTTAGTAGCCTCCTCCAACATGCAGGGAAGGTAACATTGTGTTATTTATTTCCATCCTTTCTTACAACGTACAGGGAAGGTAGCAGTGTGTCTGTTATTTGCTTCCCTTTATTAAAACATACAGGGAAGGTAGCATTGTGTCTACCATTTGCTTACCTTTCGTCTCCAGTAAATAAATAATGATGCAGAGAAAGTGCTAAAAGTAATCTTTTTTTACCTTGTCACAATCTGTTTTTAATTTTTGTTATGTGACTTTTTTACATGTGCCTTTTTTCTGTTGTGCCATTTTTACCATGACTTTTAACCTGTGCCTTTTTTTTTTTACCTGGATCCAGATAAAGAGAAATTGTCAATATTTGATAGTGTAGGCGTTAATTAGATACAGATAGCCTATTATAATAGTAGTGAATGTAATAGTAGATTAGATAGACAATCGTATACATGGACGAGAAATCGATTGTAGTTGATAATAGATTGTCAGTGCTCTATAGCCCCTTCAAATCACCCCTATAAGTAAATACGTGCATACTACTAGGAATTAGGCACTCATCATAGGCAAGATATTAGGTTTCATCAATAACACCACTTAACATAATAACAATTGAAGAAATTACTAGCACAAAACAAAATCTTACTAACACTCAGTCTTGACTCTTTCTAAATCGAAGCTGAAAGAGTTTCGAAGCTAATTGAGGTTATCTTCATATATAAGCTTCATGGCACGTCATCTATACAATCCTGTAGTCGTAACCTTCGATAACAGTTACCATGTTGTTCCAACAAGTCGATGTTGTGCTTGAACTAGTTGCGGGCACGGCGTAGGTGGGCGGAACAACAAAGAAACTTGTCGCAAGGGCCAGAGTTGTGCCCTGATGGCGACGTTAGTTTCAGCGGCATTAGACTCGAAACATCATCGAGTCGGGCGGCTGCTTGAACAAAGGGCGGAGCATTTATGGGAATGTCCCACGTGCTGTGAGGCCAGTTTCTAATCAAGAATCAAGTAAATCGACGCTGACAATATTGATAAATCTTTTGAGATATACATCCCGGATAGTTTAATTCGACTCATCTACCCAAGGTTCTGGTTACTACGAACTTAGTTGACTACTTTGGACTTACTTCTGATGCTATTTAAGTAGAATGCACTACTAAGTCTTGGTGCTGGCTAAACTCAAACTAGCACTGTTGAACGTTTCTTCTATCCCCTCTACAATATTTGCACACCAGTCTATTATAGTTGACCACTTTCCTAGAATCTATATCACTTATACTTCTTTAATCTCTCCTCTCTTCTCTGAGCATACTTCTCCTCTTCCTTCTCTCCTTTTTTACAAAATGTAGTTGATCCTGGTTTTGTGTCCACTTCCTGGTCCAATGTTTCTGAGTTTTTCTCAAGTTCCTGGATTCGATATCTGCTATTGCACAACAACTATTGCACACTTGAGACTAACGGGAATTGAACCAGTCCGTTCAACGGCACCAAATCGCATAGCAACTATTTAACACGCGTTCTTCCGTACTTGACTAACCGCATATCCAAAAAAAGATGTGATTTCATCAAGCCTTTCAATACGTGCACACAAAGTCACCCGAACGTACCAATCGAGACAAGGACTATTACAACAACAACGTACAAGTATTGAAATATCCTCAGTAACAACAAACATATAATATAATATCCGTATTGTCTATATATGTTATCCATGTTTACAAGAAGACCTATCAGCCCTTGTATAACTAATAACTTGATCATATAATCGCATCATTATATAACATATAATATCCGTATTAGTTATACAAGGGCCGATAGGTTTTCTTGTAAATTCTGTTAAACAATTCTTCCTAGATAGGATAATTTATGTACCTTTGTGATATTGAGCATGTGTTTCATTAAGACTAAGCACAAATAATATGGACATTCCAATTCTACCATTCTATTTCGATTAGAGATGTCTTCAATTCAACCACGGATTGAGAATCTTGTAATGAAGAAGAGATCTCAGCTGGTACATTAAATCATCAATGTTCGCAATCCTGAATGTTCGTCTATAACAAAGTAGATTCTGCCTAAAATTGATATCTAATATCGTAGTTTTTCCTAAGGAGGGCATAAGACAAATGTGTACGTAAGAAATAATGTGGGGAATCAACAGGTTCTTTACTATCAATAGTAAAAATACGAAAACTTACATGGTTTGGACACGCTTGCCGACATACTTTCCTGTGAAAAAAAATGATCTTCCAGGATACAACTGAGGGTAGAAGAAGCAGAAGAGGTAAATGAAAATGACGGAAAGACGATATTAAAGACTGGACAGGTTATTTTGGTTATTTATACTGGACAGGTCAAGATTTTCCACACTCATCTGACGACAGAAATGTCTGGAAGGTGTGTCACATACAGATCGCTGTGCGTTGCCTCATCCAATGTAGTACTCGTACGACACTGATGGGTTATGGGTTTATGGATGGATGGATAGTAATTTATTATAGAACGTATGCCATTTGTGATTGAACTCTTGAGATTCTGCATCGGCGCTGCTAGTATCTTAATTTTTTTTAACAATAGTTAACATTTTGCATATCACGGAACTGTACTGGTAAGCCTTTTATATGCCGTCTCGTGGGGTCGTTATATGCCACATTTAGAACCACTGCTAAGATGACCGATGATTTGGAAGACAGAAGAAGAAAAATGAATCAATTGCCAACTTGAAAATTTGACCTTAGTTAGGGTTATAACATCTGCAAGATTGAAGACCATAGCCACAAACTTGAACAGCCAATCTAATTAACTGGATCAATATTCAACTTGTCTGAGGGGCATCTTGACATCATAAGTGGATACTGATTGTAAGAATGTGCTAACACAATGTGTAGTTAATGCACAACTGTGTGGAAACTATGTGCACAGTGTTGTCATATTGGCTATTTAAAAGCAAAATTTCGAAAATTTACCTTTTTTTCAAGATTGGTTGGCTTCTGAAATTGGTTTGGCTTGTTTTTATATTGACTTTTTAAAAAGTAGTTGTATAAAAGTAACATGTAACCTGCTATTTAAATAAGGAAAAAAAGTATTTCTGTTAGACACGTCCTAGTTTTTGTTAAATAAAGCTGCACTTACTTTTACCAGCTTAATTATCGTGGTACAAACTGGGAGAAAAATCACTGTCTAAGGTTTAAAAGTGATTTTGCAGTCATTACTTACCATTTCCCCATGATTTACACCCCCCCTCCTTTTCCATTTCCCCATATTTATCAGGATAGTGTCAAAACAAGATTATCATTTAGGTTTGTCTATTCTGGCAACAAGTATTAGAAATCGTATAATCATGGGAGGGGTTTTTTTTTTGTGGTTGTAGATTTCTGTTATACATGTACAAATAATGCAGTTTAGTTTTCTAAGGTAGCATCATTGTTATGAGAAATATATTCCTACAGGATCGTACATAATACTTTGCTAAGGACTTAGGGAGGGGGGGGGGGGTAATTATGTTAAAAAAAATATAGCCACTCGCTTTTAATTATATCTGTCATGATGTAATTCCTTGATGGATGTGAGGAGGGATGGTTAAACTCTTCCAGGTGGGAGGAATGGTTAAACTCTTGCAAGTGGGAGTGATGGTTAAACTCTTCCAAGTGAGAGTGATGGTTAAACTCTTCCAGGTGGGAGGAATGGTTAAACTCTTGCAAGTAAGAGTGATGGTTAAACTCTTCCAAGCGAGAGTGATGGTTAAACTCTTCCAGGTGGGAGGAATTGTTAAACTCTTGCAAGTGGGAGTGATGGTTAAACTATTCCAGGTGGGAGGAATGGTTAAACTCTTGCAAGTGGGACTGATGGTTAAACTCTTCCAAGTGAGAGTGATGGTTAAACTCTTCCAGGTGGGAGGAATGGTTAAACTCTTGCAAGTGGGAGTGATGGTTAAACTCTTCCAGGTGGGAGGAATGGTTAAACTCTTGCAAGTAGGAGTGATGGTTAAACTCTTCCAGGTGGGAGGGATGGTTAAACTCTTCCAGGTGTGAGAGGTTTACTATCAATTATATATCTTTTCTAGTATTCATTATCATGTTGTATTTCCCTATGTGGGGAGGGATGGTTAAACTCTTCCAGGTGTGAGAGGTTTACTATCAATTATATATCTTTTCTAGTATTCATTATCATGTTGTATTTCCCTATGTGGGGAGGGATGGTTAAACTCTTCCAGGTGTGAGAGGTTTACTATCAATTATATATCTTTTCTAGTATTCATTATCATGTTGTATTTCCCTATGTGGGGAGGGATGGTTAAACTCTTCCAAATGCCCCCCTCCCATAACTATGGGCTTGTATTTCTAATTAAACCCACTTATACTGATTATTGGAGTATAGATAAGGAGTGGTTGTACAAAGCTAATGTATAAATAATAATTGTAATAGCGATAAAGACATAGAAAATAATATCTCTGTTAAACTAGGATGATAAAATGTGCGTCTCTAATGTTTTGGTTAATTTGTCTTCATATTACATTTTCTCTGAGGACCCATACATTCATTTTCTTATCTGCACCATTATCCTCAAAGCTTTTTTTTTTGTACCTTCTTATAAATAAATTGGTTTGATATATAACACACCAGAACTCCAGTTCGCATAATGATGTGATAGTATTTGATTGCAATTATAAGTAGCCACATCTAACATAGAAAATTCAAAAAGAACACAGGATGACAACTCCTTAATAATATAAATGAATTTAATGTAGCATGTGTCGTATACATATAATTATCAAATAAAGGATGTAAAACTAGAAACTGCCGCACACATGTCATTCTTATGGTTGGTTGGTTGCTTATCCAGCGGTCCATGAGCTCAAACCTTTTGACTTAATGTCACTTTACTGGCAGTATATTGATGGGGAATCTGTGAACTTTCCCCCCACCAGGGCCAGAGCAAGAGAATAACTATCACACCACGAATAAGGTAGGTTTCAACCTATGCACTGCTCCTAGCCACTGTAGTCAAAATAAAGTTCACTGTGCTCATTCATCGCCACAAATTGACTACTGGTTATGCCGAACTTCTCTATTGCTCTAGGCATGCAACCAAATAATCAAGTCAAAAATATTGTCTTATTCGGAGTCACTGTGCTTCTATGATGGGCAATAGGAAAAAACAGTGATGTCAGTTTCTCCTCCCTGGTGCTGCGCAGTACATCTCTGGCTCCCTCTCAACCACAGAGGGTGCATGTATATATAAAAATAAAGCATAAAATAAATTGCAACAAAAAAAAATAAAAACATGAAAAGCATAAGTGTGTAGATGGCGTGCCATGAAGCTTCCATAAGAAGATAACATCATTATAACGGCATATCATCTGCTAAGGTTTTCTGTTGTATGTGTGGTTTGTCAAGTGGGCCATTGGTGAGACCCATAGACACAAACCATGCGTAACTATTCTTATAAGAAAAACAGTGTTGAATTTTGTTTGGATTTTTTGGGGCTCTTTTCTTTTTGCTTTTTTTTATGAGAAATTAAATCTGGCAACCCTGAATGCATATTGTACGAAGAATGATTGTGATAAAGTCACTGATCGATTTTAGTTTTGTAAATGATTAAAGCTGTAAAAAGACAGTCAAATATATTTTCTGTGAAGTATGTTTGTTATAATTAACTCCGGTGGTAGAGTGGATAGTGCGCCCACATCACAAACCCAACTCTCAAATTAGCTGTGGTTTGAAATCTGATTGCTCACATTATTCTTAGTGAATATTTAACGTATTAGTGGCGTTTAAATATACACCTATATACGGCTATCACGTTAAAGAAGCTGATACAAATGAAAAACATGGCTGAGTTGCTGTAAATCAGCAAAACTAACATTCCTAAGAGTTTGCATATTCCCAATGACAATATATGGAAGTGAATCCTGGACAATCCCCTACAAAGTGAAAGATTCAGTCGCAGCATTTGAAACAAATTGTTACAGAAAATTCCTCAGAATACTATGGACCAAAAAATCACCAATGTAGCCATTCTAAGAGAAAAATATGTACAAGAAAACTGGCTAAACAGCATGGTTCTTTCCAGAAAACTACGCTATTTGTCATATCAAACGCCATAACAGCCTAGAGAAGACCATAACTGAGAGGATGATACCAGGGAGATGAACATGAGGCAGACCAAGAAACCAAGAAAAAGATGGATGCAAGACATCAAAGACCAACTAAACATGACAGTAAAAAATCTGTGAAGACTGATACCTCCTGTTTCAGGATATGCTACCTGATGATGATGATATACACACCTTCCTGCACATCGTCTATCCAGGAGACAGTATCCAGTGTAACAGTATTGCGGGTGCATATACCATACTCTCTTTCTTGACGTAATGTGGCTGGTATATAGATATACCAGTATTATATCTACCATATGGCGATGATGAGTGATGAGGAGCAATATATACGTTACGTAGTGTAGCAGGTTAAGAAGTATATCTGTTATCGCTCTCTCACTTAACTCCAGGTGATATCATAGCATAAAACAATATCTTGACTCCAACGTTTACATATGCATTGAAACTTTATTTTACACATTTGGACTTTTCCAATATAAAAGATACACATAAAGCATAAACATCAACGCTTCAGCACAGTAGGACTTATCCAATATTTCGGGATCTACCCTGTAGAAATACTGAGTCCACTTCGGACCCCCAGTTCCGAGCTAGACCTTCTTCTCCCGAATCCAAAAATTGACTGCCTAAAAATCTCTAAACTCATTCCCTCACAATCCCACTAACTATCCCGCTACCTACTTCAAAGACTTCCCATCTCGTCCGGCGATTTCTCTGCGTAGTTTGGCCCCTTTGTAATACATGGGCCATTAACATTCCTGGTCAGGCGGGTCAAGATACAGTGTCTGATAGCAATTCCCGTTAATTGCTACGGTCTGCTTTTTCAGTAGTCTTAATGTTTGCCGGTCTGTCCACTTTCCTATTCCTCAAAAGAATCTATGAGACGCTCTGGTCTCAAATTACGGTAGGACTCAAGAGGGGGGGGGGGGATTTCCGACACAGGTGACCTGTCACAGATGAACATGAGGCAGACCAAGAAACCAAGAAAAAGATGGATGCAAGACATCAAAGACCAACTAAACATGACAGTAAAAAATCTGTGAAGACTGATACCTCCTGTTTCAGGTATTGCTACCTGATGATGATATACACACCTTCCTACACATCGTCTATCCAGGAGACAGTATTATTATTGTGATATCAGAAATAGAATCACCTATGTACATACATTGTTGATGTTCGTCCATCACGAGTGATGATGACCATTTGTTACATTGACTTTTATATTCCTAGAGTATCGTACATATCAAGTCGATAAATCAAGTAAAGAATATAAACTGGATATAAATATTTTAAAAAAAATGATAATCAACAGCCACAGAAGAACAGGTACTAAATATAAAAATAAATGGAGAGAAACTACAACAAGTAGAACATTATCAATATCTTGAACACATAATCACAAATGATGGCAGATGTGAAACAGAAGTTAAAAGAAGAATAGGAATGGTTAAAAGTACTTTCATTGACAGGAGGAAATATTAACATCTAAACAAATTATAAACAAGTTGAAAATGAGACTTATAAAGTGCTACATATATCCCATATTAATGCATGGCTCAGAAACACGACAGAATGGATGCCTTTGAGAAGTCATTATATAGATGAATAGAGAGAAAGAGAAGAAGACAGAATTATTTAAAAAAAAACATTTAACAAATAAAATATTCTGGACATATTAATAGACCTTGTTGAAGACCTTATTTGAGGATAAAGTTGAAGGGAGACGAGCACGAGATAGACAGAGACGCAAGTGGGAGAGAAACATCACACGATAGACGGGTTACAGTTTAGCTTAGTGCACCACCAAGACAAGAGACAGGGGATGTTGGACGCCTATTGCAGTCAAACGTTGTTGTGGAGACTGTACTTGATGATAATGATCGTGCATGGTACTTCGCTAAAGGCTTGGGGGAGTTGGTATGTAAGAAAATGTTAACCACTGTGTATGCTTTGGTAACAATATACGGTCCAAGTTCTGCAGGATCACCGATCTTACTTAACGCAGAGGAGTCAGCTCTTCTTACAGAAAAACAAGTCCAGATCCTAAACCGATGGTCACAACATTTCGAAGAAATTTTAAATAAACCAGCAGTCTATAGCGAAGAATCGATAGATCGCATGCCACATCATAACATTACAGAAGCGATTAACAACCACGAACAAATCATGAAGTAAAGACTGCCGTCTGACAAATGTCACATGGGAAATCTCCCGGTATGAATGTTATCCCAATTAACATCTACAAGATATAAGGGGACATCTACAAGATATACGCTCTTATGAACATCAGATGGCAAGACAAGATTCCAGATACCACTGCCCTTGACAGAGCTGGTATCCCCAGCATTGACACTATCCTGATGCAAACACAGATTCGTGGGGGGCTGTTTGAAACGTATGCCAGACTATAGCATGTCAAAGATACTTCTCTATGGTAAACTGGAGAAGTGTGAACGATCTCAAGGTGGCTAAAAAAAGCTCTACAATGACTCTTTTAAAGACCTCACTGAAATCCTTTGAAATAGACCACGATACATGGGAAGAACTTACACAAAATAGATCTACATGACGATCTATAGTCAAAAATAGCGCATCATCTTGTGAAAAGAGGAGAAATGCAGCAGCTCAATCGCGGAGAGCAGCTAGAAAGTCACGGATAGGCCGAAATCCGTCTACAGTGGTCATTGCATGCCCGAGTTGTCCGAGGACATTTACAGCTCGAATAGGTCTTATTAGCCATCTACGAACTATTAGGCATGGACATAATTCAAACTGAATTTTCAAAAGTGGATGTAAAAAAATTGGTTTCAAGGACTACAATTCCCCTACATTAATTACGACACAATGTTTACCCTTTTTTATGGGGCCCTTGCAACAAAAGCCACAACAGAAAAAGGAAATTTTAAAAATCGACATTATATATTTCAAGTTCCAACGTATGTCTAATGGGATGTGTGCTTTCATATGCAAAAATGCCCTGGTTTTTACTTTTGCACTTTAATGATAGTTTTCCTTATTCATATTATAAATGAAGGATATAAAAATGATCAACAGAAAATGATGATTCAAAAGTATTTGACGTAATATTTAGGGTATGTTTCAATGTTGCACTTGTCCAGTTATTCTTAACATAAAAGATTTCTCTTATTTTAATTAGATGACACTTGATGTAATTTAATTGGAAGTACACACGTACCACATCGACGTGATGCATAATCTTTTTCAAAATTACTGATTAATATTGGAGTTCCAATTGATTATAATAAGGGTTTCCATCAAATTAGTAGTTTAAAAATATTCGTGCAAGCGTATAAGAATGATAAAGAGTTTATTAAATGGTTGTCATATCAAACGTCGACAAAATACTTTGAAATATATTGATTCCTGATTAGGAACAAGCGTCACAACACTGGTGGCATTCTCATATATGCGCTACTTGCCGTTATGTCAGCCATCTAAATGTGTATAAGCTCAGTGTCGCAGTCAGTTGCTGATTACGCGTTCTTCTGATCTATCCGGAGAGGGAGCACTTTCTCCAACCGCCTCTAGTCCCCTCCCAATTCCACCATTTTCTGAATATGTATATTACCTCGTTCGACCGCCTGCTCGTCTTCTCGTAGGGTATCCATGACTGCTCTAATCAATTCAATCCAATACATTTGAAAGATCTAAATGTATGGATTTGATTCAGAATTATTAAGAGTTGCTCATTTATTCTTTTCTAATTCTCCTCACAATATAAATGTGAAGCGAATTTTCTCCTTTATGCTGAATCAATAAGCACATAAGAGAAGCAAGTATTATATCTGTCAGAGAATTCTTATTTTTATGCAATTTCATAAACATATCTTGTCAAAATTTTCGTAGCTACTTACAAAGTAATAAAACATTCCAAAAACAAATTTAATCTTCAGATAAGTATAAGAATAAGGTGGCGCAAGAATAGAAATAATGAGAGCTAAATGTATTTCTGTCGAAGTACAGTAATATAGTGGATATGTGTTTTTAATTTGATGAAATTAAGAAGATTAAATCTTCAGCTTTTGTTATTGATTGTTTAGAAACGTTTAAGACAACAATTCATTCGAAATTTATGTATTTTCGTATGAATTGTGTAGTATTTATGTTATTTCCTTTTATAATGTATGTAATGTAAACATTTTCTTTACATAGACAACTGTATCGTCTTTTTCTCTGCAAAAATGCATTTTAGTCCTCTTTATCGCGTAGTTAGTTAGTCGGCGGATCATCATCACTGCAAACTAGACACGTCCATAGTTGCTCCGATCTCTCCTTGAGTGTATCCGCCATTACACTTCTGCTGACAGTCCTATGCTGGTTGACCATCATTCTTCTGCGCCCTCCAAAATGTTCACCTCTAGCAACACCGCATTTCAATCCCTGATCTTTAAGCCTCGCCATTGAAAAGGAATCATTATCCACATTAGTCTCACTCTCGCGTGCCATATCTCTTAAGGAGTTCAAAACGTCAGCGCGATCCATTGCCCCATCGCCCTGTGCCCACAATCGCGCACGATGCCAGTTGATCCGCTCTTTCATTGCCTCGAACGCCCTCATGTCCCGGTACGAAAATAAATGTAACCACTTTCATGCTCGCATTTCTCAAGGCCTCAATCCACTGTTCCGCGAACCAGACCCACTTGTACCTTCTTAATCATACTCATAGAGTCACTCAAGATGCAGACCTTCGTTACCTTCTGTGTGCGTAGCCACTCAAATGCCTTCGTCACCGCCAGTCTCCATGGTCATACTACTCGTAGTGAGCGAAAAGGCACCATTTTCCTCCTTGATAGTTTCACCTGCGCACTGAGCTGTAAAGGCACAAGCACTGCGAACATGCCTAATTAGAGATCCAGCAGTGTATATAATCACATCCCGCTCTTTGGTTTTCTCACTGATTAAAGCCTGCACTTCTTTCTCCACAGCTGTGGGACACCATTATCTGCATTCCCTGCTAAGTGATATTACTACTCTCAAACAAGTTTCGAAATCTGTGGGTAGACCTATCCATTCCGCACCTGCTGCCACATCCTGTAATCTGCACACGCTTTGTATTACATCCTCAGCACGTTCCATCCACGACCTTCCTCT